>JAZEWU010000005.1:3999566-4027121 GCA_036362915.1 Geotria australis
TAGGCTCCGGCTCACCGCGACCCTGTATAGGATTAAGCGGTTTCTGAAAATGAATGAATGAATAAATGTCGATTTCACTTGGCTGGCCAGGCCCTGCGGTCACTGCCTTGTTAACTGAATGTCACGTAGCATTTTGCACAGCCTGGCCACCCCATGAGTACATGACCACTGTAAGAATTGTATTTTCATCAGAGAATCATAATTTAAGGCTATAGATCTTCAGAACCACCCAGCTTTATTGTATACACGTGTTTTTACTTGCTGCTGGTGTCGATGTAGTAATTCACCAGAAAACCTTCAAGACACCACCGGATTATTATTTCAAAATTATTGTAAAAAATATTGGTATTACTTCCAGTTTCCCTTGAAGAGATGCTCAACACAGTTTTCCTGGTATAGTATACAACAATCCACCAAAGAAACCGTGCAAATTATGCAACTGCTGATCAAGCCAACAACCATCAAACTTACTACAAATGAGAGTATCAATATAAAAATACGCGCGAAAATGTGAATAGCTTCCATTGCACGTTAAAGTGAGGACCTCATTGCTGCACCCAGTAATTTTGATGGTCTGTTGTGATGTTGCTTCTAATGGCCATCATAAATAGACCGCACTAGCTAAAGGATTAAATTCAAAATAACATAATTAATTGATACGCTGCTGGCATGTATATGACAATACAGGCAAGAAATTCAATCTAATTTTAGGAAGGATATGAGCCACGTGCCCAAACATTTACATCTACAAGTCACTTATTGGGAGCCCTTTCACGCTTTTGACCATGGCTGATTAGTCCTTTGAAATAGGACCCAGGTCAAAGCCAGTAAACAGTCTCCGTGCCCAAAATGGCCAACACGGACACTCGAGCATCCCCCAAACCGGTTTAAAATAGAAAATATAACAGTTGGGCTGACACGTACACACCCACGGCTCGTCGCAGAATTCTTGAGAAGGAAGCTCACTCACCTTCCGGGTCAAAGCTCTTGAAGACCCTGCGTGCATGTTCGGTGGGCGACTCAGACGCAACGACGGACAATTCCTGTCAGAGACAGAGGGCAGCAAAGGTCAGCACATTCACAGCGCTGCCAAACAAATAACCAACATTGTGAAACTACTATATACAGCACCTCCTCTTCATGAACACATCCCCCGCTTAAAGAATGCAAGGATAGAGGAGTCAGGATTTAGAGTGTGGTGAAGGCATGTCATGTGTGGGTTGATGGTATTGCAGGCAGGGCACATGAAGGCGGCTGGCCAAAGATAGGCCCAGCCTGAAAAAACATAAAGCCATGCAAACAGATCGTGAAACGGCAAATGTTGAATGCCATGAAAAGCAGAGCATCCGTGAAGATACATTTATCCAATATCCACTTCTTCTTTGCGATTCTTCGAAGCACGATGGTCAGCCTCTAGACATCGTTGTCTTTCAGCTCGGCCTCGAAGTGTTTGGTAGAATTCGCAGGCAATACCAAGTATTACCTGACAGGGATCGCGATCCACTTAAACATCCCTATTGGGATGCATGAGCTGCTGCACAATATCTATCAATTTGTGGTGAGCATGTTCAGGCAAGCCCCTATTTTAGTTGTCCACACCATCTCAAGTCTTGATCATTGCCCATCATCCCTCCTAGGCACTTGTCCTGCCCAAGCCTAGGTATTGTTTTAAAGTACATTTTTTAACAGTCCATCATGTCCTTTACCTTAGCTTTAAAAAAAACCCCACTAAACTATTCTTGGAAAGCAGCTGGCAACTTTTGCAAGCGATAGGTCGGTGCCACTTGTTGGCTGAAGGTGGTTTTTGCCATGAGCTAACCATCATAGGTTAAAACGTAAAACTGTGGCAGCTGCTGCAGATATTATATGAAAGCCTAGAAAATATATGTCATGGCACTGGCTGCAGACAGGTCTACAAGAGTTGAGATGACGGTCAATTTCGAACGTGTGCAATATTGTGTAGTAACACACCATTAGCTGACAGGAGGCTACTAAATCCTTTATTTGTAATTTATTCCGCGTCCTAGACCCATGGGTTGAGAACCTCTGCATGAGGCTAGCAGGCAATTCATTCAAAAAGCCTACTCCTGAAACCCAGGAATTGTCCATCTCTGCCCGGTGGTGCGTAATGTTTGAATCCTTTACAACTCATCAACACGAGTCACCTTTCCTGAGCAGATGGCCGGCCCCGATAGACTCCCACACAGTATTGACGTCGTGCTCTCGTAACATACGCAGACCGAACACGGCTCCTCTAGCAAGCATCGTTTGAATGCGAGTGGGCAGGCACTGCAAAAGCATATTAATCTGGAAACAGGAGAGCGCCCGCACCTGCTTCAGACGTCACTTTTTGGCATCTGCTACCATCTGTGTGCCTGTGTAGGAGGCCCCTCCAGCAATGCAATGGCCCTTCAGGTCACACATTCTTAAGTGTCGGCGTAGGCTGCCGGGCACGGATACACCCACAGATTTAACCGGACAGGATAACAAAATTTGTCAAAGCGGATTAATAGGCGGTTCATTCCTTATATGTTTGTTCAGTGAATAAATACACAAAGAAAGTCAAAGTACAGACTCATTTATAATATCACAATGTTTTTAGACATTCCCGCTGACAAATTAGGTGTAACAGTGGGATATCTTGGCTGCAGGAGTTAGGGGCCTTACCAAAATAATCTTCTAAAGGCCTGTGCAGTAACATATAAACTTAGAAAATAAAATACTTTAAAGAATTGCACAGAAGTCTCCTTGATATACTACTCACTCGTTCTACATTACTTCATTACCTTGAAAATACGTGGTTATGAAAACACTTATCTACTGACGTGTAAGCAACTTTGATAAAAGATCAATAAGAAAAATTACATGCTAAGGAATTGGCCAGACATATTACAGGACCTTTCTGAAAGTTGAGCCTTGAAACAGCTTTCCTTAATAAAAGATCGTTATTCATGTTTGACACTGTTTAGTTGTTTACTTATATCCCAATTTCAACGGATAAGCAAGCATTGGGACATAACAAAACCCTAACATGCACTATATTGTTAATGTGCGCCCCATAATGTGCACATGGAAATCTACTTTTCAAATATAATTTTTAGTGGAACAATGTCAATTTTATTTTGATTGAAAACGAAAATATTGACACTAAAGACCTCAAAGTAGGTTATTTTAAGTTCAATCTAATCCAAAACCCCCTTTGTACTGAGGTCCCCTCCCATCATTATCAGATTATAATAATTACGGTGCAAGGAAGCAAAGGTATTATGGCATCCCATTCTTAAAGGTGTGGTCTTTGGAATATCTAATTGACCTTAAAATGAATGGATGTTTATTGTTCCTCCTATAGATGGGGATTAAAAGTGGTGCTCTCTTATTAGCTCCTAAAACTTGGATGCTATGCATTTAATTCAACAGGAAGTATATAGTCTGTATGCCTTAAAGACAATGTTTAACGCCTAAATTAACAAAGACAAGCATTCACATGGCTTAGTTGCATACATGTGTTATTTTGAAAATGATGCGACGTTCAGCGTGTCTATATTAAGATGACAAGTATCAGTCTTAGTGAATTGTTCGATCAGTCTTAGGCACAATATATTTAAAAAGTCATACTGGGAACGAGCACATGATTAAAGAGGACAGGAATGTTACCTCACGAAGAGACAAAGTGCCCACCCAGAAGTCCAGAACCCCAGAACCCTGTTCACAGCTTCAAGTGCTAATGCAAGAATGCTCAACAACTCCAGGCCTGTGTATGCAACAACAGTGATGCACTGTTTTCATGAACTCTCCGCACAAAGGCCGAGTGTTTTACACAAAAAGACAGCGCAAGAAATGGATACAGAAAGAGGCAAAGCCTGCGTACAAACAGACATGTGACCCAACAGACTGAAACAAAGAGCAGGAGCCATTTAATTAGCCGAGTGTGTCTCTTGAGCGTGACATGGCTCCGAAACGGACATTTGTCCCGGGGTGTGGGTGCCTGACCCCTGTCCAGCTAAGGGTGTGGGGAATGGGATTCATTAGTGAGATAGTGGTGGCCGGGTAGCCTTAGGAGGAGAGACGCTCCTGTATGAGTGGTTTCAAACCCCGAGTCAGCCCTGCAGCAAGACGACTGAAACGCTAGTCTTTGTTCCCACACACGGCGGGGGCTGTCTGGCCCCACTGTCAGGGTTGTGGTTGGGATGGTTGGAGGGGGGAGAGATTGGCCCTCTTGGTATGACCTCATTACTTCTGGCTCACTGCATAAATACACACCAGAGAAAGAGGGAAAACTTATACCATTATATTGGCCATAGCTTCGTTTGCCCTTTAATAAAAGGGTCAAAAATAATACCACTAAAACATACTTGGAGGACAACCTTTCAATATTAACGAATCCAGCGTATGTTATATCTGTCTCTCACAATAAAAATCTGTATTTTTTTTTACACAACCCATCGGCATCAAGGCGTTAGGGGGAGTGCACAATTTCAGCAAGATTGATCCAATACAAGCAACTTCTGGACCGGTTTTGACAGTATCTCATCATTGTTGTCCACAATTAAATTAAACTATAAAATGTCATTAAGCAAGAGTTAGTTTACATGCCAGTCATTGTAGTGGCGGTAAAGTGTACTATGCCAGGGTTCTGGACTTATGATTACAAAACAACTGGAGGTGAGCTTCTATTTGAATGGACTTCTATTGGTCCTATTATGTGTGACCACTGCCTTATAAGGCCAAACTAAAACATCAATGGAAAAAAGAAATGCCACAATGTGCCACAAAACTGAGTCCCTCGTGTGGGGAACACACCCACTCACCCGCCACCAGAGGAAGGGCAAAACTTACTACCGTTTGATGGAAATGCTTAACCTTGTGGTCTTTATGGGCACTGAATGTTTGGTTTCACTTTATTCAGACAGCACTGGCACTGAACCATGAAATTGAACCCGAAAATAAAAAAAAAACTCGTTTGTGATCTCTTAACTGGATACTAGACAATTTTTTTCTCTCATTTGAAATATCCAAAACAATTTAACTAGTCCGTGACTAAACCAAGTGAAGGCCGATTGTGATAAACTAGTGCTAAAATCCATAAGCATAGGCACGAGCTGAAATGTAAGTAAATAGTGTTGAAACGGTAAGTAGTGTTGAAATATGGACTTTTCATCTATCTGCAAGAGAGCTGCATAAAGTCATAACCATTTTTTTTTTACCAATTCTATCAACTACTTATCAAATTATTTGATTAAAAAAATCCTCCAAAAATGATTCCATACTGTAACTGGCAAGTCAATAGAGTAGAAAATATTATTTATGCTTTAATGTTCTAGTGCAAATAACAGCGCAAATTATCCTGTAAACAATACATTTTGAAAAACTGAAGTACATCGCAAAATTAAGTTGACTTCACGAATCCCGCGTGTTATTTGATTACTCCCTATTAGAAACATTATGAAATTGGATTAAAAACGGACGAATCCGTGTTCATCGCTCAAATGCCGCGGCACCAATCGGCAAGGGAGCGAGCAGTGACTACGTCAGGAGAGGTGGTGGCAGCGGCGGTGCCAGCAGCAGCATCAGCTTCCGCTCAGTAACAAGCCGCGGGAAGCGGGGCTCCGTAAACGCTTCCTTTGGTCGGAGATGCCTCGGAACGCGCGTGCCGCCACCCCATTAGCAGTGCTGGTCATACGGGCCTGGGGAGCTGCGTGGGATTGACCTCTTGGCGACACCCGCGCTTGTGCCTACATGTCCGCAGGGCCCCATCTCTGAATCGAGGCAGTGCTAGCCGGGAACGAAAGGGTCTTGGACGAGCTCTCACAATGTTGGGAGGAAAAATGCCAGTGCCTTCCGGCACGATGCCATTCATTAACCAACGGTCAGCGGTGTTTCCTCTAGACATACAGTGCAAACATTGTGGGAAATTGTGGATGACCTAGTGCAATTCAACTCTTGAAAGGCAACAAAAGACAGATCTTGTCCTCATCAATGAAGCCAGATTTCCCAGTGTCCACAATATTGTCTACGTGGAAATGTTTTCTATTTGCTACGTTGGTGGCTCACAGAGATCACTATTTGTGCATGAAACATGACACAGCGATACATCAAGACCATAGGGATACGTTTTCTCTTGGTACTCATGAAAACTACAGTACTGAATCAGAAAAGGCGGAAACATCTACAACAGGACCATCTCATGATTCAAACATATTTTTGGTTTAAGCCACATAATGACCTGACCAAATCGGTCACTAGGAACCCTTGAATCACCCAACACAGCTGAGAAATTTAACTCTTATGTATACAAGTGTTTAAGGCACCAATTACAATTGTTTCAGCTTTACGGTAAACTGAAGAACAATTCCTTACAATAAAATCTAGTAACAAGATAGGGCGCTTCATTTCAAACTACATCATTATCAGGACTAGCTTCCAGAAAGTCATCGAAAAATATTCAAACGACCATTTTAATAAAGCCTTCACAATTGGCGAGGCATTCATAATATTATATTATAGTTTTTTCAATATACAATGCACAACGGTTCATTGTATTATACTTTATACAAAGTAAGGTTTGAACATTGTTTAAAGTTTTTAACACATGGGTGGGCACTGAGCCATGGTACATAAAGAAATCTTAACCCCTGGCTAAAAAATGTAACCACAATAACAGTTCCCACAGGCTCCAAGCCAGAATTTTATGGCATATTCATTATTATTTTTATAGTGCACTAAGAATGCATCGCCATCATCCTAAATGATGGTACTTTTGATAACTCAAATTGCAATAACATTTGCAAAACAAAAACAGATAACATTGAAATGGTCATCCGACTACCAACATCTGACCCTTACATCACATTACTCTAATTATATTCTTGAGTATCAATGAAGAACCCAACCAGTGAAAAACGTGTTACAATCAAGCCATTCATGCATTCTCAGCCCCAGGCATCTGATAACACTGGACGTCAGTGCCTCCGATTCGTTCAGACGGACGTGGGGTACACAAAACAAGGTCATCATTATCCACCAACTCATTACCCACGATTCCGGACCTCATCTTGACGTTGCTATAAGCTAAGGAGAAATATGGGAGGATGTACGATCAGCACGTGGCTACAGTGAATGTCATGGGACACAGGATGACTGGCGCACTTGGTCAAACTGCGCGGTATAAATGGGAGCAACGGTGCTTGCCAAAGCGGAAGACAAGCTCAAGGATATTAGTCACTTATTCTCACCAAGTATATCTTGGTTGTGGTTTTGGCATCAATGTCTAGACTGAACCATATTCTATGGCAGATCCTGCTTCATGGAAGCTCAATAATGAGACAGATATAGTACGCACAGATTCGTCATAAGCATCTGTCCGAGATCCTTAAATGACCCATCTTTCATGAACATAGCTCCCTTCAAGGCATGGGCCACACCCAGTTCAATTTTTTCACTGTTCAAACAAATCCTATTCGAGTACACTTCCAGAATGTCCATTGGTTGATTATATGTTATTTTGTCTGAGGTTAAAATGCCAGGTGTTCTCGTTTTGCATTGCCTATAATCCACCCTAGGCAGCACCGAATGAAATTGGGCATGCGATTCTCAACAGTGTAGATTAAGTTTATTTTAGCAATTGACACAACGCACCCTCATAATGGACCTGTACTTTAACATATCTTGTTTTCTTTATGCAACCGACAAGAACATATATGGTAGTCAGAATTCATTCATTCATTCATTCATTTTCAGAAACCGCTTAATCCTATACAGGGTCGCGGTGAGCCGGAGCCTATCCCGGAAAGCAAAGGGCGCAAGGCAGCGGATCACCCAGGATGGGACGCCAGTCCATCGCAGGGCGCCTGTGGCAATTCAGTCCAATAAGTGCACGCATCCCGGGAAATCGCTGACGAGCCTGTATAGGGTTTGGACCATTATGTGCACGCATCCACGGAGGTCCACCGACGAGTCCGTATTGGTTTTGGTCTAATAAGTGCACGCATCCCCGGAGGTCAGCGCTCGTCAGCATGTATTAGCACTAGAATTACCACAGTCATCCATTCATGCGCGTCACTAATTAGATGACGAGACATGCATGGCTTAATCTTTGAGACAAGCATATGCTACTGGCAGGATCAACCAGGTAGCTGGCGGGCTTTCGCGAAGATCTCGGAAAGCACGCCGCCGGTGACCGGGCGCCCAGCCTCGGCGGCTCGCCCGACTCACTAGCGGCGTCTGCGGGCCACGGCCTGCCAGCGGCAGACCGGGAGCCTCTCTCCTGCTGCACGATTGTGCACACACGAGGAGAGAGGAGGGTCGGCACGCGCGTTCCACAAAAACCGCCGGGACCCCCTCGCACACACCAAGCGAGAAACAAACTGTCAACGAAAGCCGGCGGCACCGCCCACATGAAACGGGTGTGTTTCCGGGGGGTGGGGGGCGAAGCGCTCTCCTCGCGGGTAGTCAGAATTATGAAACAAAAACATGTATTTGTTTCAAGTGGTTACTATTTGGGGGGCACGGTGGCGCAGTATTGCTGTCGCCTCACAGCAAGAAGGTCCCGAGTTCGATTGCCGGATTGGGTGCCTTTCTGTCTGGCGTTTGCATGTTCTCCCCGTGTCCGTGTGGGTTTTCGCCAGGTACTCCAGTTTCCTCCCACAGTCCAAATACATGCTGCCTAGGTTAATTTTCCTGACTAAATTGCACCAGTGTCCTGAGATGTTGTAACTTGCTTACCCCTCCCAGCTGGACAACTGTTAAAAAGAGCTACACAGCTCACCGCCTCCTTCCAGCTTAATTACAAACTGACTGACTTGCCTGTAACTCGGACCCTTGTGCTACATTACCATGAACAATGGAAACAAAGCTGTGTTGGGTCAAGGAATGGCTCATTTGTAATTTGGGAATGGGAGCTGGGATGGCAAAGTGTTCATATCTGATGAGCCATGAGCATGGCCTCGGTTGTTCACTCCATGCAACCTAATCCCTTCTCCCCGTGCAACTCAGAAGTTGCTCATGTTAGGCTGCTTTATGCTAAATATATCTCATGGGTCCCAATTCAACCTTAATTCTCTGCTGTCAGAACTAGTTCTGAGCTTAGTTCAGGTAAGTGAGTGTGTGTGTGTCTGAAATATAAAAAGAAGCTCCTATGCTAAAATGAGCCCATTTGGTGTCAGGTCAGCCTGGTAGGGGTGAGTCCCATAGAAATCTGTCCTAAGCCTGTGAGCCCAGTTTATGAAGTGACCCAGCCACTTTTCTGAACAGTTTTGGAAATGCGGTACGGATATCAGTGGTGCCCATTCAGTGCTCTTAACGCTTCGAAACCCTCAAGCCACCTCTGCTATTTAGTGCTTTAAACAGATGAGTAGGACGGAGAGCACAGTGGAAGCAGCAGGCTACAGCAGGATGCCCTCCGGATTGTAAAGCAAGGGAGTGATTTGGTCACAAAGCAAGTTGTCAACGTGATAAAAAAAATAACATAGGACCTTTTCATGCGAATATACAAACAAATATCTTGCCTTGTACGACAACACATTTGGAGAGAAAAAAAATAATCCGCGTTGGAAACACAGCAACCATTTTTGGATTTTGTTTAAAGGTCTCATCCATACCTACAGAGTCTGGCAGCAGTTGAAAGGCATCCTGCATTCCAAGCTAAAATATACAACCCAATGCTGTCAATGTCATCAAAAACAGAAGGCTTGCTAGAGCTGGGCAGCATTCAAGTTATTTTCATCAGGGAGCACCTGCTCTCCTTCTCCCCTGCATCTGCACACTGTGGGCATGTGGCGGGCCTAGCATATTGCGGCTATTCACCACCAAGGGAGAGCAGGCACTTAATCTGAATTCAGCGCATTAACTACAGCAGAGATCAAGGCTGCAAGGTGCAAATGATCAACAGCACATGCAATACATGTGAAAGAGGCGCAACGGCAAATGATGCAAAAACAGATACTTAGCAGAAGCTTAACTATACGACTGAGTGAACCCCATGTAGAGATGCTGTGTCAGTTGAGGGATATTTAAACACTCAGTGAAAATGTAATCAGGTGCTATTATACTCAATACCCTGCAGGATTGAAACATCTTCGTAACTGTACATAATCACACTTTTGCAAATGTTGCACTGTTTCAACTCAACTGTTGTAAATTAAGTTGTCTCCAATATTTCGCTTTCAATTGGATTACTATCTATTGCCCAAGTGCCTTAATCATTCAAAAACTCATAGCTTATGTGATAAGACACTTATCTATATAATAAAAAACACTGAAATTATATAACATTTAAATCGTGAAAAGCACAGATTTCTAGCAAAAAGATGCAATTTAACTCATCTAAACAATGCCCTCTGAAACACTGGGCTCTTGTTGTGTTCTGCATCTCCAGTGCATAGCAGAAAAAAAACGACAGCGTAATTCCACTGAGAGGCTTCTGATGGCCAAGGTCAGAGCTGAACACTTACAAGCATCCAGCTGCCAGGTGCTCTGTGCGAGCCGTAAGGGAATTCCTCGAACTTGTGTCCAGCCAGAATTTATAATTTAACCCATCAGCCAGCAGTGATTATTTAACCCATGCACAGACTACACAGTGCTCTAGTCACTGCAAAATTATAGCACGCCTCACACCAAGACAACTAATGGAAACAGTCTGTTTATACTTGCAACTTCATTTGGTGCCTTAAATAACCACGCACAAGCCCTGTGAAATAAGCTTTCGCAAGCATAACTTTAGCGATGGAGCAATGTTATTTTAACCCAATTAAGTTGCAAGTGGGATATGAGCAATGACACTGCAAGACAAAGGTGCACTTATAAGCAGGATTTTATAACAGGGTGTAATCGATTCATTTAACAGGTGACACAGCTGGTGATTACCCAATTGTTTATGTCAAACGATCACTTCTGCAGTGTCTCAGTGGTGAGCTCTCTGATGAGGTAACTGAGCCTCTTAACACGCGTCCGTCGGTGTACATGGCCCACAATGTTCAACAGCAACAGGACACATAAACTGTGCTGAAAAAACAAACGCTCGCCCCTTGGCTCAGCTCCTCCGCTTCATCTGCCCACATTTCAAATCGTCATCTGCTGCAAAAGCAGCTTTGGTTTACAACGCGACTTATTCACAACAGAACCAGTAACCTAGCCGCGCTTTTAACGTGCCCGTGCCATTCCATTCCGGCAATACATTCGACAGTGCCGTGCCACGTTTTTAAAAAGTGGACAGTCCAAACACTCGGGGAACATAAAACAATTAAAGGGGATCCCAGGAGTACGCTGGGGTGTGTGGGAGCATCAGAGAAATGACTCTTGCTGCGTTTGGAGCAGTCACGCTACATTAGTGCCCCCTCTGAAGGGGGGGAGGAGGGGTGCTGGGTGCACATTTAAGGGGTCACCCAGACAAGCAGTCCAACTGGGCTCAGGGGGAACAAAGCACCGACAGCTGTGCATACAGTCGAACCGTACGTGTTCGTGTGTGCACCTTCTAGCATTGGTGCGCAGCCATGCAACGCCAGTCATGAAGCACACAAAGACAAAGATCCTACGTATAGCCTTATTTGAAGTGCTGTCAGCGAGCACCTATGAAGGCCGAGGGCGGGTGGCCAGCACCACTACCTTTGTCGCCCCTGTGGCGATATTTACACAATGCATCAGGTAATAATTTGAGGCCCAGTCGACCTAGGGGAGGCCGAGGACTGGTTAATACGATTGCAACTGGTGTTGGCCGTGAGCGGGAATCGAACTCATGTGGCCTGGGTTCGCAGCACAGTCGGAAAACCACTATGCCACCGCTCCCCATGAAGCACACACTCACACATCCATTTACACTCCATACAAACACAACTCGTGCAATTGTACTCGACAGACCTACAGACACACGGGATAAAACGTATCAGTTCTGTAAATTAATATTTAAAACGTTAGGCCTAAAAAGAGCTAGAAATTGTTCTCCATCATAACAGATTATCCTACTCCCATGAATTAAATCACGACAGTTTTAACATCTAGTTCAGCGCACACGGCATGCTTTGTAACTCCTCAGAGAACTACCTCGAAAAGGAAGCGTGGCAGGAATGGGACGTTTATTCCGCGCACAGCATCCCAGTGGCTAACGCATTGACTGCTTGGGCTGTCAGGGCAAATATATACCCACAGCGGCCACACACGCAGACACACAGAAGTAAAGTGCACACGGGGAATGTGCCGCGCGCTGCCAAACCACAGCAGAGCGCCCACGCCTTTGAAGATGCAGGGGACAGTGTCCCTAAACATCTCTCGCCACCGCTTTTATTTCTAAGCCCTGGGTACTTTTTATTTTTCCACAGACAATTACAGAGGTCACGTCTTCTATGTACCCAGTTGTGCTTTGCGCGTGCATGTTTTACATATGTACATACCGGTCACGGTGCATGACTGATAGTTACAAACGTTATGTCACTAAATCTGATTTTATTGCCCTTCTTAAGGTTAAAATATTATAAAGTTCAAAATCAACAGAATATCAGTAACAATATCCGTGGATAGGTTTAAAGTTTTAACTATAACAATGGAAACAGATAATTGTCCTGTTAAGTATGTACCCCATGTCTGAAGCAGTAAGATATGTGGATCAAAACAAATTTTAGAAGTCTTGAAAATGTAAGGGTTCAGTATTCATTTTGGCTGTGAATGCTTCAATGACAAAAACTAATCATAAAATATTTACTGTCCTCACTAAGTTTAAGAAGCGAGGATCGTTCTATAGGATTGTAAATATGTTCAAATGATCACAGGCCCAACCATGCTGGCTGTGAGCAGGACATATATATTTGTAAGGAACCGATTGGGGCTGACAAATCAGATTCAGGAAACTGGGCTGCAGGTGTCTGGAGAATTTCTGGGTGGATGCCAAAATCAACCAATATTTAATTTGTCCAAAAAACAACCTCCTCATAAATCAAGATATATTTTCCCCTCTGAACCAAGATGTGAGACTGCGCCACGTGACCGCAGTAGCATTGCTGTTTCCAATGTCATTGAAATTAATAAATTAGTGAAGTTCAAGAAGTCAGTAACAGATACTGAAGGTCATAAAAGAGTTTTGACCCACAGTAAATATGAGCGTTGCATTAAACACCAGCATTCATTTTGTGCATGGATGTCAGATCACTATCTTTGAAAAGGCATTTGAAAAGGCCTTTCAGTGGAAAGGTCAGATTTATCACTTAAAAAGTAGGTCTCCTAATGGCACAGTGATGGCATGGATTTAACCTTCTCAGGTCCACCCACACATGGGGAAAATCTAAAACAACCTCTAGTGGGTTTTTTCAGGACAAACATAATATGTTCCACACAAAGCCAGAAAGAGGGGTCAATGACTAACACACCTTGCATTAAAAAATCACTTGTACTGTAGGCTGTTATTACACCTATTTCTAAGAATGTTGGAACTAATTGTAAACAAAAACGCATTTAATGTGGGAGACACAATGCCATTACTAGGCAGGGTATACAAGATATAACAGGAACTACACTGAATGCAGCAGAGATTTTGCTGGGAAGTGGTTGGACAAACCATCTTTGTCCTGACATGACCTGTGAAAAGTCGCCTCATATAACGGGAGTAACTATTAAGCACTTTCCGCAGGGGAAACTTTGTCCTCTAATAAGCCGACGATTATGATCAGCAAATATTATTATAAAGTGCACGAGCTCCAGCAACTTATCGTGGTGTTTCTGTGGCTGTATAAACTAGCAAATTGCCCGCCCTATGGGCCATCTCGTTCCAAGTGTGTAACACGTTCTTCTGACATCACGATAGAGACGGAAGAATGCTTAAGAGGGTTCATGGTATTAGTGCAAAGATGCAAATTTAAAGCTGAAATAGTGCAAAATGTTTCTTAACATTACATTAAGTTTGGGTGGCTAGATAATCACAAATAGGAATATATTGACTGCTGTAGCTGTCAGATAATTTACGTGGCAAGGTAGTGTGCCATCTATCTGGAAATCACACATATAAGTACATGTGCAACACTCACAGCCACTGTGTCCTGATGTTATAGCCCGAATTGTGATTAAGCAATTGATTGTAACTAAACTGCTGCATGTTATCACAACTAAGCTCTAAAACATTACCTGGATTTTCAACAGATACTGAATCTCAATGAGCTCTCACCTGTTAAAACAGAGGAAACTGCATTGAAATAAATACACTCTTGATAAAACATTTTATGTTTTTGCCATTGTAAAAAATGTCTTTCCCACGCAGCGTGCTAGCTACATATGGATGACTTTTACGGTATGTTTGGCTATTGATACAGGCCTCCCATAATTTGTGCACCTTTACTTTGGGCAGGTGAATACCAGCCACATGTGGCGAACCCTGAGTGCAGCATGCAAGCCATGCCAAGCCATCTATATCATCTTATTGGCACTAGCTTGGAGCTGCATGTGCACAGCACGGTACCAGCTTCATTCCCACGGGTTTTAAGGTCTTGTTTTTAATGGCCGAGGGGGGGGGGGGACACAGATTTGTAACACTTTTGCGATAAGGAACATAATAGTTGGCAATTTTCTATGCAAAAATGTGACTATGCACACGTAACCCAAACGGATCCTTAAACCCTTCATAGACTGTTGGGGAAGGTGCTCATAATAATAATAATAATAGCATTTATATAGCACCTTTCACCCGAGAAACTACTAAGGCTGATACACACAATAGGGTCAAATAGGTCCATACGATGTCCACTCCCTCAAATGCTAGGTGTTAACGCATGGTGCCAAGCACTAGTTTGAGACCGAGTCAATCTAAGGAAGGCCCAAGTCAGGTTCAGATTCAAACTGTCACTGGTGTTGAGCATAACGAGGGATTGAGCTTAGGCAACGGAGATGGGACTACATTGCGTAAATCACGATACCAAAACACAATGCAACCATGTGTCAGTATGCGCGTGTATTTTAAAAGCATATTAAATGTGTTGAAGTCATAATAACACGATGAAGAGGTGCAATTGTTGTTATCCCGCAAGCAATTAATTCTAAATGTAATTTTCTCATAATAAAACTCCCCTTGGCTAAACAATAGATACATGTTATACAATGCATACTTGTTTAATGGAAACTATCATTACAAGAACAATATTCTCAAATGCATTTGCATGAGCTACCATCTTCAACCATCTCAGCTGTGTTTGTTTGGTTAACAATTTGCTTGTTAATAGATAACATCATTATATGTATATACAATTCAACCCTTTCCTTTAAAATCTTAAAAACTTAGCAGAAATGCTCACCATTTATTTATTTTTCATACTGAATACTATTTTCTATCACGATTCCAAACTTTATTTTTTTGAGATTTGCTCTTTAAGAGCTGCTCATTCAGGAAAGCCGAATCGAGTGTTCTGCCTCTCTCCTGTTTGCTCCTAAACACAGAAAACCATCACTTGCACATTTTGGATCCTCTTTGGACTACAGCAACAACACTTTAAATTGCGAGATGACTGGAAGTTACATAATTTTGGCCCTTTAACTTATATGCTACAGAGGTTTATTAAATATTTTTATTTACACAGTACAATAGGCAAGCAGCACACTTCTGTCTCATGGAAAAATACATGTACATGACTTTTATTGTTGCTCTACAGATGGTGATTTAGCTAAGCATTTGTTATGGTGCATCATGTGTGCCACTGGGACACTGATCATTAAGAAATTAAGAAAGCTATCTGTAATAAGTAATTAAATAACTTACAAACAGATGACATATAATTGGCGGCAAGTAATCTAGTTGATGAAGAGCATACATTATTTCCTCAATTTTTTTGTTTCAAGTATTCACCTATTTGGACGTTAACACTTGTTTGTCGCCAATGGCATCAATTTGACGACACAATACGCTCAAATGGCCATGGCTCAAATATGTACAACTACTAGCGTGATGAATTCGTCAACTGTATGGATTTTACAGGTCCCTACATACCGATCTAAATTATTACAACATAAATTTGCCAAGGTTATAGTTCATTCCGCATTCTATTCCATAAGGAATGTACAGCCCAGTGCCAAGACTTGTCCACACGTGTGTGACATAAACAGACTGTTTAGTGAGCACACATTTAAGTGGGTATGGTGCATAATGTGGTGACTGGATAAGCACATCAGTCAAGCACAATACTGGCAAGATCGATAATATTAACACCGTTCACCAGGTCCTATATTTAGGATAATTAAGGCCAGGCTCAATTTTCCACTTTTATATAGTAACTCGCATTCATCACTGGGATTGGGACAAACTATGGCGACCACCACGTCACCACGTGTCATACGGACAGAAAATACAACACAAAAGAACAAGCGAAGCTTACATGCTAACAACAGTGCGAACGTATAGACACAAACACACAAACATGTGTTGCGTGCACATGCAGACAGGGGTCACAAGCCAGGACTGCCCCACCCAGGGACCCGTCTGCACACAAAGGAAGCCAGCAATTCCGCCCAATCCACTCAGGCCTTCAGCAGCGCCCGCTTTAAGGGCTCCGGGAGTGCGGGGAACATATGTGCACAGGTACTGCCCCCACAGTAGAGCCCTGTGTAAGGGTGGTGCATTTCAGCACCGAATTACTGCCAACTATACAAGACTGGATATTTCCGTGGAGAATTCTTTTGGTCTCTGAAAGAGAACTGAATAGTCCTATTTTTCCCCTGCTGTTTTATAAGCTGTACGTGCATTTTTTGCACGAGATGCAACGCGTAGGTGTGTTTCGTGAAATAAATTTTGTATTCCACTGGGTTGTGAACTGGGTTGTGTGGACTTTAACTTTTCAAAACGCTTGTATATATGCCGACATGAACCACGAATAAGTAAGCAAATGTAGTTTGCACTAATAACGACATCAATTATTGCAACATTAATTGTCTCTTCTTTAAAGTCAAGGTGTATTTTAGAACAAAATAATACCCCGTTTCATCTATGATACCCGATTCACTAACACTCAGTGACCAGCGTGATGGTTGAACAGTGATCATAACCTCCAGTGTGTGTAGGCCCTCAATGAGCAGTGTATTCAAAGTACTTTACATGTACATATCTACTTCCTTTAGCCAACTGATGTCTCATCAAAAAAGCACGATTATTTTAAAATGATCTTAGTCATAGCCCTGCCTTGCGCCCTGTGTCTGCGGGGATAGGCTCTGGCTCACCACACTCCTGTCCAGGATTAAGCGGTTTCTGACAATGAATGAATAAATGTACATCCCCATCATCCTGTTCAATGTAATGTAACAGCTTTTAAGTACTACTGTAGTTGCAGTGGTGTGGCTTTTGGTCTCCCCAAGTTTATTTACAGATGCTTGTAAATTGTTATTATCAAAGCCAACATTGGAATATGAAGTTTTATCACGTTTATCCAATTGCACATGTACAATAACTTATTTATTTGTTAAGAGTTCTGAAGTGTAATAAGTAGACCACTGCGAGGGAGTTGGTCACAATTACCTTTTTCTTTCTCCTAAAAAGTACATCCCTGTTGTGCTCAAACCCTCCGTCCCTCAGCTCCGAGGCAAGGACATGCGCCTCCGTCCACAGCGCCATGCCACAAGACCTCATGGAATACACATTGCATTTGCGACAGGAAGTGTATTTCCTATCCGCAAAATAATATTTTTTCCACACAACGTGTTGGCACTTGCATCCATATTGATAGTATTCAGCCAACAGAAGAGCTTATTTGAAAACAGCTTCTATGCAAGAAGTATGCAATCTTCTCATTTGCTGCGGTATTATGTAGCCTGGGAATCTGCTGTCTTAGGATACTGCTCTTTTGTATTCCTTAATTTCATGCTGCTTTCACCTAGAGATTGACTGCTCGTGGTGACAAGATTAATTTTCCTGAAAGTGGTATTTAAAGCAGGTAAGGAATCTCTATTTTAGGCCAAACATTTTTACCCCAAAACGTAATGAAGTAATGGGTTGAAGCAAGTGTGCTGCACATTTGGGAAACAAACTTCAAGACTATGCATTCACAACCAAAAATATTATTTTGCAAAGAAATGCCTTTCCTACATTGACCACATCTCCAGGTTTTACTTTGAACCCAATATTATTCACAAATCAATGGTTATCTCGTCCAACTGGCTAGGCAACAATGAGCAGCACTTTGTTTATAATAAAGATCAGAAAGCACTACAGTATGCACAACACTAACCACCAAAGTGCATTACAAAAGGAACTCAAAATCTGGCTTATGTTGCCGCCATCTGAAAATGGAGACATCAAAGGCGGCCGTTATCTGGGATCTGATGCCCAATAATTGGCCGTGGAGGTTAAACAAGGCAGGCGAGGGAGCGATTCCCACGAAGCGTATACAAGGCATTGGCGGTGATGGCCAGATGAAAGAGACAGGTGCGAAGAGACCAGCCCCCCTGTAATAACACAGGTGTTTTGAGTATTTACCCTGCGTGCTCTCTGAAGTGCACTAATGAACGCGTCATTCGCCCTCGCATCCCTGTGTAATGCTGTCATCAAAAACAAATGAACGAGTGTGCTGTGTGTATGTCACCTGAATGTATACACAGATCTATACACAGAGTAGCATTTCTGTAAACTGTATATAACTAGATATAAAGAAATAGCCGGTATTTTAAGGAAAACAATTCTTAAAAAGACAAAAACAGTAAATCAACCCACTATGTATGGGTATATAAGAACAAGAGACACCCATTACTCATGTGACTTACAGAAAAACTGGAAAATATAAAGGATTACATAATTGATATAATAGTTGAAAACTTACATCACTACATAATAGGACCATTTGTAAACTGGTGTATCTGCAAAAGTGGACACAACAAGGAGGGACGATAACCAGTGGTTATGACTAAAAAGAGAGTCGTAGCCACAAAGAGGGCACACGTCTGACAGGACATCCACCGCAAAGATGGAGCGATGAGATGAGGTCATGCGCAGGTGTTAGTTGGTTCGCTACATCGCATGACCGTGAGAGATGGCAACAACTTGGGGAGGAGGCCTTCATCCAGCAGTGGACGACCATGGCTGTGACATTATTAACACATAACGCCTTATACATTCAAATAGCTTGAATAGAAATAAAAAGTCCAGTGAGACCAAAATTTGCTTCATGGAGCAGTCTTGCATTTCAACTTTTCCAATATCTGTAGTGAATCTTGAGTTTTGACCACAAGCAGGAACATTGCGGGAGTGTGGCTTGTTACAATACCGGGGAAACTAATCAACCCAAACACACGCAAACTCACACAAAACTCATTAAGTTACCCAAAATATTCTACAGATGACTTCACAACAGTAAACATTTTCCTACAACCACAAAACACAAAAGACCAACGACTTCTGAATTTAACGAGGTACCATATACATTCCTGAGACTGCAGCTGGCCATTAAAAAGTAGATAACTCGTCACGAAACAGCAACTGAAAAACGTTGGAGTAATTTTTAAAAAATCTGCAGCCCTCCAAGTGTCAGTATGTTGCATTAAAAACATGCATTATGAACAATAAAAACAAGTTTGTTTCGTACCTTTGAAAGGGGTCAATATGAAACATGTGCTACCTACAAATGCCTCAACAAACCTAACACCACTCTGTTCTCTGTAACACCATTAACGTTGCAACTGCCGCATACGATTAGAAACCCCCTGGTACAACATGCCAAATCAAAAGCAGGTGGTGCTTGTGTATATGGATGGAGGTAGGCCAGTCATATTCTGCCCACTCCTAAAATAGTGATACAAAAGACCGCCTTGTACTTGGGTATTGGGCTGACAGAAACACCTAGAGCCACGTGTACATGCACTGCTTGCAACAATAAATGAGCCCCCAAGCACGGAAGGTCCACCTTCACGGCTCGGCAAAACACTGCACGGCTTTGGAAAACAACGCACCTACAGTAATGGGTGGGGGGGACGTGATCTCCAAGTCGTTGTTTTTGTGTTGCCATGTAATTCTAAGTGAGACGACTGTTAGCTGTGATTCACCGTACTCACGTGCTAATGCACGTCAGGATCTAAAGCCACTCAATCAATCCATCAGTTTTTACTATTATTATAATTTAAGCACAATTGACATGAAGTTAAAACAAAATCACTGAGAATGTTACTTTGGATTGGTGACCAAAGAATAAGCCTGTAAAAAGCTCCTTTGTAACAAAAAAGCTAACCTACTTTACGAGTGAAAGAACAGCTAACCTCACAAACGGAACCTCACTATGAAAGAACACTTCATACACAAAGATTTCTGAGAGTGATGGTGCCTTCAACAAAAGGAGGTAAGCAAACGGATTAACTATACAACTGCTTACACCTTTCTGCCATGAACACTGCCAATGTCACTCATTACCATGACCTTTTTCTGCTCAAACTCTGCCCTCTACTGGCAAGTACTTGCTCATGTGCTCACTGCATGTTCAAACACGTGGAGGCATGCAGTGAGCTCTGTACCAAATTATATGGTCTGACCCCAAAAAAATAAACAGCTGCTTCTCTGGATTAGTGATTTGCTGAACAACTGAATTCTTTGGTGGAAAAAGATGGAAAAAACGTGACCAAGGAAGGAAGGGACTGGCTGATCAGGAATGGATTGTGCCCAGTAGACAGTATTGACCACCAGCCAATGCGCTGCGAAAATGTATTTAATCCACTTTCCATACCGGAGTCAAATACAGATGCTTAGCAGCATCGCCTACTCAACCAAGGCCAACACACACTCCAGCTTCAGGTGGTGCTAGGCACAGTGAATCCAATACCAGTGTAGTACAACAGTAAAAAGGTTGCAGTGACAGCTATAATCGTGATAAAACCACTTTGATTCCTCTTTTATGTTACTTGCAGTGGTTTTTGGCGAGTAAGTGTTGCTAACATCTTAGCCACGGCCATATAACTCCTCTTCTCCATTGCAACTGTAGAGTCCGCAAAAACTCCCATTATCCAGCGCGCTATTTTTTCTATTACTCACAATTTGCAGAGACTTATCCAATAAGTCTTTGCAGAATGCCATCCTATAAACTGCAAACCTTCTAATATGGCGCAACGTTAGTTAAAGGTTGCTTTAATCATAGCATGCGCCCACACAAATCCCCAAAAAAGTATTCCATCACTACCTGGATGGAATAGGCTATAAACAATGAATCATCTCCAAACACAGGCGGTATTCAAATGTTTACCGGAATCAAATGCATGAGTGAAAAAAACTAATAAAATCCTGGCAAAGCCACATGAGAGAGCTTACAGTCACACAGCCAGACATCGTTTTACTTTTGCTGAAATTAGAACGTTCACAAAAACCTGCACAGTACAGTATAGTACCAGGTGCGATCAACAGTAAGGACCGAAACAAAACAAGCCGAGCTTGGGCGGTACGAAGAGCACAGGAAACCAATAGTGTAAAAAATGTGCCGTGCCCAGGACCTGCAGAAGCATGAAATGTGTATGAGGATTGTTCAATATCCACCCTCCAAAGTCTTAATAATTAGTTTCAGGTGAAACGGACGTAAATCGGCCAGCTTCTCAAGACTTTCATAAAAATATACAGTATTTATCAGTATAATTAATAAAGATGGAAAGTAACTTCATACAGCAGCTACACAGGATGGATGATTATTAAAATACAATGTCCTAATCATATCCAGCAATAATACTTTGGTTGAACTGGGATTAAAGAGAAGTTTAAAATGGAAAATGTACTGAAAAGTGACGTTGTGTACTGGTGGTAGTGATAATGCAGCAAAGTATCTGAAAAAGCCATATGGTTTACCTTTGTGAAGAAGATGGTCAAGTGAGTCTCACTTCCCAGCACCCAAATGGGGACTTTAGGCGACTTAAGAAAGCTCCCAACCTGGCACAAATAAGGTTTTTACTTCAGAAACCAGCACAGAACCAACAGGGAAAGGGCATATTGGTAAATAGTGATCCCTCCCACTTTACGATATTAATTCATTCTAGAACACATATCGTAATGTGAAACCATCGAAAAGTGAGGCCAATAATACTCTACATTGTTTAATCGTAATGCGTTACACTGAACTTAACACTGAGATGTAAACACTAAAAAGCGCTGCTGCTGGCTGAGAAGCTACCCGAGCGGCTGCGTTTGCATCGCTCATTGACCGCTGCACCACCCACACTCACGCGTAGCCATATCGGAACACATATCGTAAAGTTACATTTTATTGTAATGTGATACAACTGTTATTATCGAGCGTATATCGTTAAGTGATTTCATCGTATTGTGAGGCCATCATAAAGTGAGGAATCACTGTATTCTTTAAAGTACCCGGAAGCATTCCAATAGTTGTAAATTAACTTTAACATTTCTAATAAAAGAGGGAGAAGAGTTGCATTGAAGCTGTTTGCAGCTCACAATACCAAACACTTGCAAATGATGTCGCAGGCGTGTTCATCTGCACGTGCCAAACACGAAACAGAAACTCTAAACAAACGTTACGATGTTATGTTTCTCTGAGCTAACTTGAATTACTGAACCAACAGTGGGAAACAATGGGTCATGCACACTCGCATAAATATAGCTTCCACGCACATTTACTCCTAATTAGTTTGAGGTCAACAATTAACGAAAGTCTTTAATGGAAATAGAGACACAGGTTATAGAATTTCACTAGTACCATTATTATATAAATAACTTAAAAATGTAATAAATGTGAACACACACACGTATTTTCACATCTGGGAAATGTACGTGGTTTAATATGACGTTTAAAGATGTGTCACAGTGTGCTTGCATGCTTGACCAAATAAAGGTTGTGTTAAGTATCATGAGTGGAAGGCTAAAATATATATATTTGGTAAATTCATACTTGTGGAGTAAGCAATGCTTTCATTCAGTTCACGGTCACTCATGAGCCAAGTCTTTATGGTCGAGGAGTTTCCAACACCGCACATGGCAATCGTGCAGTAGCAACCTACCTGACAAAGGCGGAATGATTCCATGAGTGTGAGAAAGCCAATGGTAGCTTGCTCGCGCATTCCAAAGAGCCCTGAAAAGTAGCATGAGACAAAGTTTCCGTTAGACACCAGACCGGAATATAGTCTTATAAGCAGAACAAAGCAAGAACGTAACTTAAATGAAGCCAATTTAGAGGAAGTGCACTTGCTAATAACATATGGTAAATGTGCAGTATAGCCCAACTATGCTGATGAAGGTCGAAAGCATCCAAAGTTGTGGTGCGTAAAAGAAAGCCGGTAAGCCAATAGCCTGCAATACCTTTCAAACGTATAGGGCGATGCAGTGCAACAGTAAATTACACAGAATGCTCCACTGCAGCCATTATTTAGGTTTATCGCAAAATGTATAGGTTAGGCAGAAGGTAAAGGCGCAGCTCTGCAATGTCTTGCTCAAGAGACTGCTGGAAGAAGGCGCTCTACAAAAATGTGCTCTAGAGGCCTGTGAGAGGGTGGGTATTTGGTATACTCTTTCCACACTGGCCTAATAGCTTATAAGAGATCAGAATATTCACACTTTACATCAATACATAAAAGACATGCCGATTTACTACTGGCAACTGTGTGTTGGGTACTCACTCATGCCTGAGCATTCCTTCTCTCCATCCCAGACGTTGGACACAGCCTGACCAGTCAGTAACAAGTTTATTAGACTCTGGCTGGGAAAGAAAGTCACAAAGCTAATGTCTCAGAAAAGATCACAAACATAATGCATCAATCACGTTTACACTTGTAATCAACAAAAAATCGTCATTTTCATGTCATACATTGTATCGGATACACATGGATAAAGCTGTCCATTAAACAATAAACAACTGTTACAAATATTGCATATCAATGGACTGGCTATGGTGTAGTACAATGAGCAGTGGCATCGCCCCAAATATATTCCATGCTCACCTGCCGTGGCCATAAGTAGGGTCAATCAGAGGTATGTTGGGATCTTCAGTCTCATTCTTTATGTTCTCGATTCCCTGTTACCAAAACCAAAACAAAGTTCAATGTAAAAGCATGCCCTTTTAAATAGTTAAAACATTAGTTGACACAGAGGAGTCCTCACGCAAACTCACACAGGTTCCACACTGCATCGTGTGCCACCCAATGGCTCTGATCACTTATCTATCAAATGTAATACCTATTTTTATAACTCATGAAAAACCACATCACACGGTCTTGCTCCTAAGTAACTCTCCTTCCTCCTTGTAGACAAATCGTATATGACCTATGGATGTCCCATAATCACCTGCTGTACATATAATCCATAAGTTGTTTCCCAACGTAGTCCATATTTCCTGCTCCCTACATCACTTTACTTACTGGCAGTGTCCTAAAAAAAATAACCTCCAAGTGACATTTCTATGTACTTGCAGGATCCGCGTACGTGACTAATGTGATTTATTCGGATTGAACGAGCTCAACTATCAGACATAAAAGGTAACTTTGTACGCTTAAAATATGCAAAGAATTATGCACACTCATATCTTAATCTTATGCATTACTGCACCTCCGAATTTGGAGTGTTTACAGGCCGTTGGATATGAGTGTGGAGAGAAAGAAATTCCGCCTGCCTTTGACCTTCTCCCCCAGCCAACAAAGTCAAATCCGAACATACCATTTTCCTGAATCCTGAACAAACACCGAGCAGTATTTTTTCAACCATTAATAAGGAGACAAAATCCATCTAATCCTTCACAAACATGAACCCTAAAACATTTGCTGGATAAATAACTTATACACATTAAGAACCAGATTTAATAGATGACTAACATTAGTACTAAATACAATATATTATAAATGTCATAATTTAATATAAACACCAAACAATATTCCACTTTTAGTAACTATTACAATATTGTCAGGAATGCACTTAATTGAAAGCTGTCACTATACCGAATACAAAAATTGGCCAATCACAGCATCTTCAACACAGGAATGCTCCTTGAGTCTAGTGCTCCAAAATATAAAATATAACGGCAGTGGTTTAAGCAATCGCAGGGTGTTTTTTGCTAACACACAAAACAGAAACATTACCTACACAAGTGTTTATATATGTACCACAGTAGTGTAGCGGTTAGCATGCTGCGCTACAAAGCTAGCAACCGGAGTTCGACTTCCGCTGACGGCCAAAACCAGTGACAATTTTATGAACCGGTTCTGGGCCTCTCCTAGGTAAACATCAGATGAGTAAGTGGTTCGATGTGTAAACATCGCCACTAGGGAGACAAAAGCGGATGGCCGTGGTGCTAGCCAGCCACCCCCTCATGTGCCATACTCGCCTGTATAGGTGCCTGCTGACAGCACTTGACCCTACCGTCCGTAAAAGGCTATATGGGGGATCTTTATCTTTGTACCACGAAGCAATGTTCCACATTTAGCTATAAACAATACATGAACAAAGCCGAACTTGTGAGTACCTTGGTGAGAATGAGCGAGTAGAGGAAAAGTAGGACTCCAAAGTGACCCATGAGGTCAGGAACCAGTTCCGCGACGATGGCTCTCAACTCGCTCGGATTAGCCACACTTTCCTTACTGCACGTAAACACACACACACACACAATAACACATTTATAGTCAGCACCTACATTCATCTGACCAAATGCACACTTAGGATAACCTCATGTTGTTTTTGCCAGTTTAAATGGCCGTCAAATCAATGGTTTGGCAGGCATCCAGGTTGATCTGGGTTGGCCGGTTGCCCGCCCCCCCCAAATGGTGGCAGTATTGGAGTGAAATTTCACGGCCAGATGCCCTTCCTGACGCCAACCCCCTTTGGTCGGAGGATCTTCAGATTGTTATTTATCTGGCACATCCCCTTACACCTGTCCTTCAAGGGTGACCCTACCTGGAGTGCTAGACTCCAGGTGACAGCTTTGCGGTTCATTGGAACACGCAAACCCTTCGCCGCTCGGATAACCTCATGCATTACTAAGAAATCCAAATAGGCTTTGAAGCAGCGTTTTAAATGTTGCTCATCTTCAAGAAATGCTGAAAGGTAGACAAGCGGTATACCTCTTCCTGTTATTGTCAGACCCACAGCACAGAAGCCAACATATCATTTGGTTAATGAGTCATACACTTCCAAACCTAAGCATGCACATCAGTAGATAAGAGCAAAAACAAGTAGCTAACATATCCTGTATCATCTTATATTGTTGAGTAGCTCTTGTTATTTCTGACATTAATTATATAATGGAAGTACATTTCGTCCAACTTGTTCTTTTGAAACGTATGGTCGTGGAAACTCGAGTCTTTCTGAAAACAGCTTAAACTTGGCCTCTAAACCTGTAACCCCTGCTCAAGACATGTGCCACTTTGCTAAGGGGTTACACTGCACAAGCTCAGGCCCTAACATTACTTTAACCCCACACACTAATGTGCATCAAGCGCCACACTGTTTTATCTCTTACCATCAACAAGGAGAAAGAGGTGCCAAGGATGGCAATAGTGTGGGAATCAAGAAGCTACAAACCAGGGCAAAGATAAGCACAAACATTCACTATGTGCATTTATTCACAGGCAATAATGAAAAGCACCAGCAACAGCTATAACTGGGTATGTAACATATGTTTAAAATGTATGTTATCCTATTGTTGTGGTTTAGAAAATGGATGGATGGAAGGCAGGATTTCTATAATATACAAAGGAGCGATGAACTACCATTTATATTATAATTATTTTCCTCCTTAAAATGTTTTTAATTTCAATCTATGGTTTAAATACCCAGACAGTTTCATGGTACACATGGATAGTACCCCACTTTTAAAAGATATTGCAACCAGTAGCCTGTCATCCATGGGTGACACGCAGATGCTTGGAATGTGTTTGATCAAACATAACTTGCTTGATTCCTTTCCTTATTTTTGTAAGTGTATTTTATAAATTGGAACAGCTTTGAATCAGATTATTCATTTTGTTACATGTTGCAAATAAAACAATTATTCACGTAAGATAAAACATAAAAATGTTGCTATGAAAATAGTTCATGAACTAAGTTTGAAAAAGCGTCGAACATATATCCACTTTGCTGAAAACTTACTGTATAAGGTTGTGGAAGCGCTCAAATGTGATTTCATCCGATGAAGAGTCATCTGCGGACAAGACGAAAAATGTGTCTTAACAAAGTCATTAGACTCAGTGAGGGTTTCCCTGATAAAAAACCGTGATATGTAAAGTTGTAATGTGATTATGCTTAACCTAACGGTATTTAAAGTAACACAGTATAAAACACGTGGTACTGGTTAGCAAAGAAATAACCTCCAACGTGAAGCGAAGACATTGCTGATTTACAGATAGACCTTGACAGAAAACAATAACATTTGCACATACTTGCCCAGGTTTGGTAAATATTTTCTGACTTTTTTCCATCCTAATTCATTCAAATCATGACGAGAATACAAATTGATCTTACACAGCAACATGGCCCAAATATTAAAAAATGGGCTGTGGAATAAAACCATTGTAGACAAATTCTTCAGGTGGCCTTATCCTTGGCACAAGCAGAGGCAAACTTTCCCAGAGCTACAATTAAGAAAATTACACGCAAAACCAAGTTTGTTATGCTTTGTGTGCAATAATTAATTAATGGGTTGAGAT
>JAZEWU010000005.1:4027199-4054679 GCA_036362915.1 Geotria australis
CAGAGAGAACGACATGTCAACAACGACAGAGCACGGAAAATCAGCAACAATTTTTTTGGATTTAAACACAGCCAGTAGCCTGGATTCAAACTCAACTCAGTGGCTGGCTCAGCACTCCGACATCTGAAACACACAGTCGCCTCCACTTGCTGGTTTTCTTTTTAAATGCTAACTTAAATACAACTTACACAGTTGGTTCACAAAAACGCACATGCTAAGAGGCATGTCCTGTGACTTAAATTCTCTTCCGATAAAGTACATCCAGATTTCTTCCCTGGTGACGATGCATGTGTGAAATCACGAACATGCAGCAGAGCAGCAACTCCAAATTTCTTGGCCATATGTGCACAGACATGCATAAAAAAAATACAGAAGTCCTTCCGATCCAGGAATGTTTGCAGCAGTGGCCCACTGCTGTAGGCTCCTAACCAGTGTCCAAGATGCAATAATTCGTTTAAATCACCAAGCGTGGAAAACCTTGATCTGCATCATTAAACATCTATCTATCTATAACTGATGACATTTCCTTGCTAGCTAATATTCATGCAAGGAACTTGATTGCTGGAGTCACCTGTAGTATTAGCAATGAGAATAAAATACCAAAACTGTCCTTAGCTTAACATTGCAGTATCCACGTTGGCTGCCAAAATCTTTGAGTCTTATTGGCTTAAACGATAACGTGCCTTGCAGGAACATTGGTTTAATGAGAGGGGCAATGACTTTATTAGGACATGTGAATTCTCCTTGGCTAGCTGCAGCATGTGCGAACTTGCTTCAATAAACATCACACTGAAGGTGTGGAGTGACCCGTATGCAAACTTTGCAGTCCCCAATAACTGTTACACAGAAAGCTGCCAAAGGTAAATGTTAATGATTATGCATCGGTCTTAATTTAATTAAACACAGCTGTTGGAATATTATCTTGAACATCCCCTGTAAGTAGGTGTCAAAATGCAAATTTAACGTAATCTAATCATACTTGTGGCTGTTGTCCTGTTGCCTTCCTGAAACCTGTTTTCACTTCCAGTGAGCGCTTTAGTGGGTTATGATGTTACCACTCTTTAATAGCACAACCATAAATGCACAAAATGAACGAAACAAAACAGCTAGAGTCACTGTGCTGGCCAGTCAGGGCCTGTGAAAATGTCAACAGCTCGTTAGCATGCGCCCTCCTTACCTAGTATTATTCGATCTCATTTTAAGCATGTGTCGTAGATGAACCCACCTCATAGTGACTCACCAGCCTTAGGACCTGGCTACTCCTACATAACAACCAAAATCATATATCACTTTACAAATATGGCCATAGCAGAAGTACAACTTGCAAACAGTATGACATGCACTTCTATGTCCATTAAAAATGCAGGAAAAGCAAATAATTTATTGATGTAAGTTTTCACAGAATGATATATGAGAATTGCTCTAAGGAGCTACACTTTCAGGATAGCTCTATCGAGTGTGCCTCCTCTCTCCTTCGGAATATTTCGCCTGCCAAGTTGGAGGCTTCATCAGGCATTTTAGAAACAGCACAGCTATCCCAAAAGAGCAGCTCTTAAGAGCAATTTTGAAGGACAAATTCTAATATTGAGAACCGTATTATCGGTATGTTGGGAAAGAATCCTGATCAATTAAATGTGAACAGAAAGCAAAGTCCACTTTCCACTAGGCCACCACGCTGCCATTACAAACATTAAAACATGAAAATACACTATCAGACATTCAATACACACAGTTTCCATTTTCAATAAAAGCCTTATACTACTTAGATTTCCCCACTTTTGTTTTCATAAAAGTCTGCAAATAAGGTGCAATTCAGTTTCTCTCCTAAACCGTATTGTATGAAATCACATGTTTAGGGTATGACAAAGTTTAGTAACCTTTTAACGCTCAAAACTAGAACAGCACTAAGTAAAAAGTTAATAATGCATCAGACTACAGCTGTACTTTCACTCCCGAACCATTAAGTTACACAGAGAGAAAAGTCAAGATCCCAATTGAAAAGTCAGATAACACTAAGGAGTAACATGTACAGGTCAATAACCCATTTGCTTCAGTGATATCTCAATACAGGAATATCGCCTGCCCACTGTATTTTACACTATGGCAAATATGGCTACTTTTATCAACATTTTCTTAAGGCCTCCAGCCATGTTTCCGTTATAGTAAAAAAAAACAACTGTCACAAAGTAAAACGTTATGCCCTTTCCATGAAGCCCTTACATTTTGGCTGCAACACTAGCACTGAGTAAGAGGTTGGGCAGACTGCACAAGGGCTGTGATGATTCAGATCCCCAGAGAAGGCAGCCAGCTCACAGCAGGGTTAATAACACTGTTAACCCTTACCCAACTGCTAACATTCACCAAACCTGCACACTGCAACTTGGGCCCTTGGTAAAAAGACTACATTTTACTAAAAAACATTAGTAACATATGTAATATTATTCTTGTTTTCAACCATTAACCTTTCTTTGGAATTAAGTATAGCATATTAAGTCATGTCTCTAAATAAATTACACATTTACAGCCTGATCCCATCAGATATTGAAAGTTAAGCAGGTTTGAGCCTGGAAAATGCGTAGACAGGTGACTGTCATGCACACCAGATTGTCATAGGCAGATGCACTGCTGTGTTAGGTGGTGAGCTGGAAAGGACTTTACGTAAAACTCCATTCCTACATCCTTTCTGTGTGCCTTCACTAACCCACACTGATAAATGTCAGGTATGGTAAAATTACCCCCACGAAATTGCAGTCCCGGGAGTCCATAACCCAGCAGTGGAGTCAAGAATTACTTAAAGATAACACCGTCACTTTAATGAGACCAGTCCATGCTTTACAAGGACAAACTATGTTTTATAATACTTTATGCTACAGTGCCATCTAAAGGACAAGAAGGAAAACTACATTTTATGAGAACGTAAGAAAACCAAAAGGAGCAACGACTTATATTGAAGACACATTTCTAACTTTACAACTGAGTCCATAACAATTCACCACACGGTATGTTGAAATGGTGGTGATGATCGTAGTGGGAGTACAAACTGGTTGCAATGATGGCGGTCACCATGAGAATCGCTCTTAAGAGCAATTCTCTGAAGAGCTCTTTAAGAGCAATTCTCACATATCGAGCTGTAAAAACCTACACGAATACAGTGGTGGTGGTGATGATGAGAAACAAATGGTGGTAGAAGTGGGGCTTCAGACAGTGATAGCAGTGGTGTGGTGATGGTAGCGGTGATGCTGGTGATAAAGGTCAAGGTTTCAGTGGTAATAGACGGAGAAAAACGCACCAGTGCGTGCAGCTGAACTGGGGCCGCGTGTACTCGGGGCACTGTTGGGTGCTCCCTGATCCTGTTCGTCCTCCTCCTCCCCGGGCAGTTGCTCCTTGCCCTTTGCCCAGCGGACCAGGCAGAGGGAGGTCGCATGTGGCGGTTGAGCCTTCTCCAGGATCTCGCAGAGTGCATGGCACAGCAGTAGTCGCCGTTCTTCGTCTATGCGGTCCATTCACCACACCAGCATTATGTCAGTTGTTAGCGTCTAAAATGTTTGATAATGATGTACTTCAACAGTGTAATTATCTTATCACAGGTACGGGACAGCGTGTGCTCGCACATTTCTAAAATTAAGAGGGACATCTTTTTTCACAAGTATGCCTCCATTTGACAATTCTGGAATATTTAAGGTTTCTTAAATGACCATTTCAACATGTATACATTTTGCTTACTTTAATGCTCCTTAACCAATAATGGGAATGTTCTGTGAATACAGGGCCAGGTTTCTGCTTAAGCTCTGCTGATTGCCCAGTAGATGGTGGTCATGAAGTGGTACATGTTGTACTGATTCAAGAGAGATAAATCTTCTAATATCCAATCATGAGTACAGGGAACGTCATGTTCAACGAGATATGAAAAAGCTAGTATAGGAAAAAGTTACACATGGCATAGGCTTAATGAACTAATACATTCCACATGTTTCCTGCATTATAACTTATAACTACAGTATTGGGGGTCAAGGTAGAAGCGTTCACGTCGCGATCCCTGTCAGGTAATACTTGTTATTGCCTGCGAATTCTACCAAACACTTCGAGGCCGAGCTGAAAGACAACGATGGCCAGAGGCTGACCATCGTGCTTCGAAGAATCGCAAAGAAGAAGACTACAGTATTGCTCTGGCTAGGGAGAATTGTACAATGACAGACTATTTAAATTATGAAAGAGCCACATTTAAGTCAATGCAAAAAAAGTCACCAAACAAACTGCACAGTCAAGCATTAAAGTAATTACTCAAACAGGTCTGGTCATAACATTAATCCACACTCATCAATGCATCAGGTTTTTCACCATGTAAATCTACGGCATTTACAACACATTGTAAGGTCCTCAAAAATGTACAATGGGAATAACAATAGCAGACAACAATCAGATGTGCAACTTGGGCAACACACTTAACTGAAGCAATTCAATTTAAAGTAGGATGCAAGCCACAAGACAAATGCCAGGTCATGTTTCACATTTCACTTGAATCAAAGTTACATGGGTCACACTGCCCCAGCAGTCATTATTTGTGTTTTTAGGCCGAGGTTTCAGATTATATTAAATGTTAGCCATGAACAATCTCTCTATATACCCCACTGTTTGCGATGAATAAGGGAGATATGTTTCACCCTGGATTGAAGGAGTTAAATAGTTAAATGCTTGCACACATTATTTGGTTCAGTATTAAATGTTGTCCTTTTAATAGAAAGGCAAAAGACTAAACACACTGCATGTTTTTTCCAACACGCAATTCTGGCAGTACCACTAAACATTTGCTAAAACAAGTCATGCTGCAAAGCTTGAAGACCTAGCTTGCAATGTGGATATCTATGAAAAATGGTCTCCTGGCAGCACATCTTCCATATCAACTCTTAAACAGCCAATTAGCTCAGCAATGTGGGCCCAGTGACAGCTTGCTAATGCAACACTACGCACAACATGGCATGCGAGGGGGGATGCTGGTCATATTGTACCTGAACACTCTTTCCAGTTTATGTTCTCGCTGCCAAAAAGTGCATTCTTCAGTAGAAATGCCTGTCAAAAGAAAATACATTTGCTAATACAAAAAGCACTTACGATCAGTTAATATGTGTAGATTAATTTTTCTGTTTAAGCGATTATATTGAAAAGGGAAAAACATGAGTTCACTAAATATTTTTCTGCAATATAAAATACATATGAAATACATATTACATTAAACCAAATAACATATTTTTGTAACATATTTTTCCCCATATTATTTGTTTTCATACTAAATATTGTAATAAGAAGATATAGCTTCCTATGTATGTAATGTTACTTAAAATAAAACCAACATTGAAGACTCTTTAAAGACATGTTTATATTAGGTACATTAAAACACACTGTACTGACGTTCAATTAGCGAGAAGAGCAGTAATTAGCAGCAGCATTTGATTATAAAGCTACACTGTGCATTGGAAAATACAAATATTTGGCTTGCAGTACATTCATGAAGGTCATTGCACAATATGAACTTAAGTAAAGTAAATAATTCATTCCAACACAACCAATCTTTTCATTTTTGTTTTCTACATATCTTCTGACAATTGTGCTATTCGCCTTAAGTCACGAGACGAAGTATCCACTCAGATCTCTCACAGAACAGTGCAACGTTCATGTTAGAAAATGGTCCATTAAAGTGATATCACAGTGCTCCCCCAATAGACTTCCGGACCACACAGTAAGAGAACACTTTCTTACGCACTGCAAAAGTAAACAGTAAAACATGTTTGACTTCTCAAGAGCAGAAATTTTACCAAATTAGGTGCAGTACCAAATGTATTGTGATGGGTTTTTTGCGTGCAGTCTTTGGTGAATGGGCTGAGACCTTCAGCTCACTACATGAACTCAGGATCCCAGTGATGACCTGAGAAATCTGATCACATCTGCAACACTGTCAATCCAAAAAATATTACTGTTGGCAAATGGAAATTGCAGTACCCATCTTGAAATAAATTAATGGGTTCACTTAAGGGCACTGGCTTACTGACTTCTCATATGCTGTCAACAATTTGTGTCTGTCGATAATGGTTCACACCTGCTTTCACCTGTTAGCCAAGTGTAGCAGCTGCAAGAATGCAAAGCTCACCTGCACAGGGACGATGACCGCACATGGTCCCCCTTCAAACTGCTCCAATGCAGTAGGTTCATCCTCGCTGAAGACAAAGCCTTCAAAATTTACAACACAACCCAGGCGTTAGAAAGTTACTTCAGTTGTTCAGAAAAAACACGACGCCCACACTGTGGGAAACCCCCCCACCTTTACCCTAAACGTCTGCCCCACACCCACATGTCCAGCCCACAAACTATCAATCACCTTTAGTGCGTCTGTTTTGGATAAATGTAATTAAAGCTGTGGGCTGATGCATGGCAAGGGTAATGTCATTCTGTGCACTTTCGAGGGTAAACCCAATTATATTGTTAAAAATCTTCATGTTTTTCATTCAAGGTGTTTATTTAAAAACTGCACAATATGTATTTCTTGATCTGGTAATTAGAGAGAATAGCAACTATTAAAACAAACACAAGATGTAATCATTTTAGTGTGCAACGTTTCACATTTGAGACAGACCATAGATTAACATTCGTGACAGTTAAATTGAAATGGCCACATCATTCCATCCAGAGACAATCATGTGAGTGCTTTAATCAAGAAATTAAGTCAATGCACGACAGACACCACTGCCACATTGTTATGTTGGGGCGATTATAATTTACCTTGACGCACCCTACTAATTGAAACAGTACATACTGATCAGGTGTATATGTCATTAAGCTTACAAGTAAGCATTTGATGCACATACGATGATTGTACAACAGCCTATAGCTTATGCCATTCTAAAAAACCCCCACTAAAAATGGCCAGCATATTTTAAAATGTAATTATACTTCAGTTGTGTCACTCTTTACAAAATAAAATCCAATTTAGTTAAACAGTGTTCCACGATGATGTTCAGAAATATTTAGGTATTTTAAATGTGTAGAAGCTTGATGAGGCCCAATTAACCATGGGTGGTGTAAAATATGAAAGGAATGATGAAGTATGGTCATGCTCAAGAAGGGGCATTCGTTTTCTAGAACAAGCTCAGAAATTACTAGAAAAATGGAGTCGAGGTTTTATAGTATGGAGAAAAATCGTAAATTAATTAGAATGCGTAGAAAGCCATCATTTACAAGTCTAGGTAAAATTGACACGTATATGTTACATTAACAATTTGAAATATTCCGATACAATACATATTCATCAAATTTGCCAATAACCGTCAAGTTCCAGAGCTGGGCAACAATATGAAATATGTGTACAGAAATATACATTCTGTCCCATATAAATGCAACCAAATGAATAAATAGGAAGCATCAGCATGATGTATTCCCTATGGTGCAATTTATATGGGACACACTATATTATGTCTATACAGGGCTGTTCCTCTTAAAATTCACATTAGGGTTCTAGGAGCTTCTCGGGACGCCTTGCAAGGGATTTCAGCCAACACACTGATGCAGTAACTGAAAACACCTGACTTGCATGCGTCCTACCACTGATGTTAATCTTCGGTGGGGATACCGACCTCCTCTCGATAGATAGGGAGGCGAGCCCACAAGCGCCTGACAGGTGAGACTCAAGGTTGCCCACACCTCACCGCTACGCTCGTTCAAAAACGAGCTTCTCCCTGTTGTCTGGTAGTTATGGCCCCATGAATTTTGACCCCTCGTGCTATAGGCGCTGGAACCAGAATTGGGCTTCGTGTACTCAACAGAAGCCGAGACCGTGTTTGCCCCGCTCCAGAGGAACGGGAGCATCTAACACACACACAACACTCAAAGGGTTCGCAACAAAACTCAGTCACAGGTACACTCAATCTATTCACACACAGCACACGCATATATAGTCACAAGACTCCCACACACACATCTCGCAGACACCGATATTAATTATCCGCCCACACCATCGCAATGACAGTCAAATTAGCGGCCTAGGGAAGAGCGGTCATTGTTGCAACAACTCAATACGTCGATGCCTATAGCCCTGGCTTGCGTGGTGCCCAAAGGGCCATTGGTGGTAAGGTCGTTTAACCGAAACATCAAAACGCATCAACCACGGCACAAACGGGAGCTCCCCGCAGCCTCTCGCACCGAGGAACCCGAGCTAGTAGGTCCAAACCGGGCCATGTCATCCAGGAAAACCGGCATGCCCGTGGAGGTCCACTAGGCCTCAGATAACCAAGCATCGCCCCGGGGGTGGTTTCACCGCATTGGGAAGGCCGTCCGGGAAGAGGGGGGGCGAACCTGTCCACCCTTGTAGCTCCCTCTCACCTTGCGTCCACCTCCGGAACACAGCGTCCGCCACCCTCGCTCCGCCGGAACCCCACAGAAGCTCCGAGACTTCGCGCAAGTCCGCCATGGAGGCGCCGAGAGTGCGCCGCGCGGCCTGCCCCGACAGCGCGCCCTCCAATTGGTCGCTCGAGCGACCGCGTGATCTCCAGACGAAACCAAGTGGACAAATCATCCGCAAAGGAGGGATGCTGATTGTGCATTAGCGCACTGACACCCCCCCCACCCCACGGTGCGGTGTGATGGACTGGCTGGCGTCCCATCGTGGGTATAGCCCTGCCTGGCGCCATGTGTCTGCCGGGGATAGGCTCCAGCTCACCACGTATGGATGGCACTCGTGCTGGGAATTGGGCGGCACGGTAGCGCGGTGATTAGCGCTGCCGCCTAACAGCAAGCGCCCAGGTTCGAATCCCGGCTCGGGTGCCTTTCTGTGTGGAGGTTGCGTGTTCTCCCCGTGTTCGCGTGGGAGGATTATGGATGAATCGATACATGGGAGTATAATATATCGATGTTTTGTAAAATTGACTTATTCACCATTAACACTGCAACATTGTTGCTACTGTTTCCTTCCACGCATACTCAGCGAGTATCTATATATATAATAACTAAAGCAACAGCAGCAACACGGGAAGCTGCCATAGCTTTGACAAGATCATAAATCAGCAGGAGCATCAACAAGATCATCTTCGATCAGCATCTCCGCACAGTGGGAGACGGCGTAAGAGCACCCCACGTCATCCTCTTCAGAAGGAAGATTATACATTATCATCATTTGCATCAATGTATATTGCAATTTGAGGGCTCGGGACTTGATTTATCAGAGAAAAGTAAATTTCGCGTAATGCAGACGTGGCACATGACACATTAATGGTTCTAAACAAAGTGTAACATTTAAATTATATGCAGTCTAAAGAACATTCTGCAATGACCCTTTATATTTATTTAAAATAAATACGCATACATAAATGTAATATGTACATTTTATTAGATTATGTACAATGCTGACATGATGTGGGTGCCTTTTATGGTACACCAGATGTGGTGGTGCATTTAAATTTTCAAAACAGTATAAGTGGCATAAAAAAAAACATTTATATCAAGCCAAAATATTTCTAAAGTATGCCCACAGTGGATATAGATGGCAATGACAGTCAGGGCAATCTCAATCCAATGAGGGTAAGGCAAAGCAATTCTTAAACAAATGAAAACAAATCCACGTTATTTATTTACACACTTGTCTAATCCATTTTGGAAAACATTTGCTTTCAAATGTACATACATTCCCCATACCAAACAAAACATTATAAGTTACCCGATGTTGTAAAATATATTTGAATAATTACCACAGAACCATAAGAGCCGCCCCCCTTGTGTCAAAAACTCAACATAAAAACCGCGTGTCTAAAACAAAATTAAACTTTGTTAAGTTTCCTCCCCTTGACATTTTCTTCGTACTCACAGTGAATAACATTGCAACTCAACACGTTAATTAGATGCTGCTGAAAGTTTGTACGTGTGTTCTCAGCTATTCTGCTCAATGACCATCAGTTGCTGTGACAGATCACACGATGATGAGCTACATGCTCATCATCGTGTTTTCGTTGGTCCACCCTGCTTGACGCCCTTACCAGATCCACCCTGGACCTTCCTCACATTCCCTGTCTTGTTCATTGCCGAATTCTCGAGTAGTGATCGGATCTTGTTCAGCGTCTCTCCGGTTTTCATTCTTCCACGTCCCTTTGTGTTATTACTCTGCAGCTGGCTAGATATCACGGCAGTGAGGCCCCAGGGATTGGTCTTTGCACTGCTTTTCTCCTCCTGATGTTGAAGCTGCCACGCGCTGTTGCGAGCCAACTGCACAAAGCGCTCCAGCTGTGTCACGTTCACGTTCTTGCTGATGTTTAGGTGTTGCTCAAACGGGTTGACGATATACAGGGGGCTGCTTTCAGGCTTGTTTTGCTCAGTGCCCTGAAATGAATGTGCGAAACAGGTTATTTTATTTAACAAACTGTATATTTAACCACTAATCACACATAGCATGGAGGTTTTAAGGAACAGATATTCAAATCAAAAGAAAACAAATTTAATGATGAAGGTTTTCATGGCTCAACGTATGAGAATTGTTCTGAAGAGTTGCTCTTTCAGGAAAGCCGTATCTTATGATGCCGCAACGTGGGAGGTGAAATGTCACGAAGGAGAAAGGAGGAACGCTTGATACGACTATCCCGAAAGAGCAGCTCTTTGGAGCAATTCTAAGAACATTTGCTCAAAAATTAATTGTTGCAAATCTTACTTGCTGGGGACTGAGGTCTAGGCGGATATGTGAACAGTTTATATATTAAGCTTCTATAAGAGGTGATGGTTAAACAGGCACAAATAGGGTACGAAAAATTCCAAACTTATTTAAACATCTGAAAATATTTTACAGTGCTTTGTCAGTGACACATTAGTGTAGGTGAAAAGGTCAGATTTGCGAAATGTATATAAAATGAATTATATCATGCCCATATTCTGTCCTGGGTGTTGGTGGTTAATTGGCCAGACATTCAATAGTTTACGGTATTGTTTCAAACATAGTTACGAAGCTATATATGTATTCAACAGTATCTATAACGTTTTATAGATTTTACATAAATCAGTGGAGTTCTATTTAAGTGCTTAATTTATCTAAGATAATTTGAAGATATTGTTTTATCTCAATGAGCCATCAATTGGTTAATGCTTGTTTTGATTTCAATGTATTGAGAATGCATCCAGAACTTACCTTCCTGATGTTTATTGAATGGTTACTGAAGGAAAAGCTTCCATAGAAGTTGAAAAACTCCATCAGCAGTTGATCTAAAATATGTAATAGTAAAATGCAAATAAAAAACCTGTTTGCAGTCAGTCATACATATACCTTGTACATGTCAAATGTTTAAATCAACATTGTACTGTACCAATTTTTATTAAACAAAACCTGTAAATAAGGTTGCAACTGGTTAAAAAAACAAACCAATACATATTTTTAAATTGGATTTTGAAATCTGTACAGAAATACACACTACGTTCCCAAAATGTAATACAGTATGTTAAATCGAAAAAACAAATAGGTTATGGGAAAATACTCACCTAAAGTTTCAGTATTTTGCGAAGGTTGTATTTTCTCCAAATTGCTCAGAATAGTGCAGTCATGTCCTTCCATGATCTGGACATCCTCAGCATCTGTAAATGGTCATGAAAATAAGCACTTACTGGAGGCATTCTAACCGCATCACAATTGCTGGAGAGATTCACTTATTCTTTATAAAGTAATTTCCCAAGAAAATCTCAGGAGCCATCTACATTTGGATGTTTGTCCAATTCAAATTTAAATAGTGTTTTGTGGAAGGTCAGAAACCAGCACAAACCTATGCAAATGAGGGGATAATGCTCAATAATGCTCTCTATACACAGCTGGATGCCCAAATTCAGTTACTGTACTTCCATCTGGCTACCTCCCAGCGTAACAGATTTTCACAATTCCCCCATCCGCTCCCTCCATAGCACCGGATTAGAGGCAAGGTGCTTCTCAGCTTTGCGCCGAATGTGCACGATTCGGGGCCGTGAGTTGTGGTGCCCAGACCTGCAAGCTGCCGCAGCTGCTCCAACGTAGGAATGATGGCTGGGCTTCGTTTCTGGAGGAAGAACAGCACCATGGTGGTGAGCGCGAAGTTGGTGATCCAGGCCCCCGAGATGCTGCTGGTGATGCCGTGCGAGCGCGCCCAGCTCCGCACAGCGAACACCAGTTGCCGCACACGTGGGTCCACCTGCCCATAAATGTACAGCATCTCTGTGCTCTTCAGCGCTATCCTTGCGGTGCCAAGATGGGGGGAGGGAGAGACAACACACAAGATTGGCTTAAAACGGAAAAGGGACACCGTTTAAGGGCATTGTTATTTAACAATGAAATATTGTAGAGTAACCGGAGCAATGGCACATCAACATGCAAAGGTTTGATGGCACAACGATTTAGTGGTGACTTAATCGATAACATTTGTGAGAATGTAACTGCCTATTGCGCAAAGAGAATGCAAACTGAAATACATATAACAGTATGTGAGCCACGTAAGATTATGTATGCGAAGCCCTTGGTAGTTATACAGTAATTGTCTTTTTCCAATGTAATTGTAGATGTTAGATTTGTATAATGTTTGAAGCGGTTCCACCAAACAGTGGTTCAGTGGAAAGGGACCTGATATCTGAATTGGCCTTTCCTCTCCTCCACCAACCAGCACTGAACAACGTGGGGCGGTATGGTAAAAAAAAATACACCATGACTGATATTGCGTAGCGGGGCACTTAACAGACCGATGGTGTGGCAAAAACGCACTGTCGAATAGCAATGCCGATGATGGCAAAGGCCGAGAAAAGATGGCCACCTGTTGTTGGCGGTGAAGTCGCACTGCAAGTTTGAGGGCTGATGCGAGAAGCGGACAAGCGGGCAGCGTGCCTGCAGGATTTTCTGCACGCCAACGCAGCCTGGACTGAAGTAGTCCAGGCACTCCCCCATCACCGACAGCACGCTCTGCGTCACGGAGCGCTCCGATGACAGCATCTTCACCTGGTAATCCAGCTCAAAGCTGTTCGTCACCTGGGTGGGCAGATTGTGTGTAAAATGGGCAGCATTTGTGCATTAATGGTCCAGGCGGCATTGTGGTCAGAGCTCGTGATTCACAATCAGAAATACGTAAGTTCAAATACTAGTCAGGGCACAGCTTAGCCTAGCATTCAGTGGTCTTTCTATGGAGACAACCATGATCCAATTTTTGGATCATGAATTGCAGGGCTGAATTGTTATCTCTCATTCCGACGTTATCTTATATCCCACAAAAATCAATATACTATTAAGGATTGAAATTGATGTAAACTGGTCTGGTGGGTGAGTGCTTCCAAGTAGGTAACATGCCAATACAAACTGGAGCATAAGCAGCGGAACCCACGTGTCTCTTGTTTCCCAGGAGCACGCCGTCCAGGTCGAGCAGCATGTCGAGGTCACAGCCGGTGTGCCCAAACGAGTTGATGGTGGAGCCGAAGGGGCGCACTAGTGTGCCCGGGAAGGTAGCGGCGCACATGTCCTGCAGCAGCGAGCAAACCATGAAGCGCAGGCGTACATCCGCATCGGTCAGCTGCTGCATCTCCACGAGCGTGCGTAGCTGCTGCTCCACCTGCACGCACACAGGTGCATACACGCACGCACAATCACACACGTGAATAGAGGCATATACAGTACCCATGTGTCCAGGAATGCAAGTATGTGCATGCACGAACAGACCCATAAATGTAGTACTGTACTATTAAAGCTAAGACATCCTGGTGTTCCCAGGATTACCCATCGTCGAACTTACACGATGGGTAATCCTTCTCAACATTGCTGAATTTTCTTTATTATTTACATCAGCTTGGTTTTTTTTAATCTAAAGCAAACATCAGATACACATTAGTTTATATTAATCTGATCCCATATAGAATGTCTGCAAACGTTAACAATTTACCAAAAAAAATCAAAGCACAAAATGCAAGACTATGTCTCAAACTTTATTTTCAGGGTGAATGTCTAAAAACCGAACCTGCTATAAGCACCCTTGTTTACGTATGTGACGTAATTAAAATGTATTATGTATTGATAACTTACATTTTCAAGGCTGTTGAGCTTGCTAATGAGTTCCTTGTTTGACATTGGCGCCCTGTTCATCATGAGGATGTTGTCCTCCAGTGCCGTGGAAGTCGCTTGTGCAGACGGAAAATTGGGAAGTATCCGAGGCCGAACGGCCAGAACGCGCGATCGGAAGGGCATCGGGAACTCCCCTTTCATGTGCGGGATGCACCCGGCGTCACACAGGGCCTGAGCTCCGTCCTTCTCTGCAAACTCCACCAGCATGTACATTCCCTGTCCGCATACCAGCAATAGTAAGTATGGGCATGTTGACAGGGTTTTTTTTAGTTTTAAGTGCCTACTAGTGTTATTTTCCAATTAGTCTATTCAGCAACCACCTGTGAATGTGGAGAAGCAGACCATACTATGGAACACTGCCTTGTCTGTGCTCTACTACCCAACCTCTGCAGCTCAAAAGACCTTGCGGAGTTCAATGAAAATGCAAGGGGCTGTGTAAGAAAATGGGAAACTGTAATTTAACATCGCGCTTCGAAGAATCGCAAAGACGAAGAAGCAACAATTGACATACCAATAATCTAAAACAGCTACTTTCATAACCCTTACAGACAGCAGAACCTAGTCGAGTACTAGTAGAGAAAAGCCCTGAAGTTGATTCTCAGGTTTCCTCCTGTGTCCGTGTCTCGTCCATGACCAGGTGTGCAATTTCCGCGCGTTATCAATTGTATTATTCCTATCATTATCAAACAACGTGTGGTTACGCTTTCTACCCCTTTCTGCCACAAGTCACTTCTTCTTCTTTGCGATTCTTCGAAGCACGATGGTCAGCCTCTGGACATCGTTGTCTTCCAGCTCGTCACTAACTGCTATTATTATTTTCAAGTGGTTGACATTCACATCACAGTATGTCAGAAACAAGCCAGAGTACTCACATACGACTCGTAGAAGAAGTAATTATGGACGTGTCCATGGTTGGAAAGGAACTGTAGGAGTTTGCTCTTGGCAATGTTCTTTGGACAGCTGATGAGGACGCTCCGCTCTGCTTGCTGCATGCGCTTCTCCTGTATTGCCACGAAGGTATCCCTCTCACCGTTGGCGATTCCTACAGGTGTATTTTCTGCGCACACACACGTACACGGTAAAAAAACAAACTAAATCACAATGATTCAGCATTACGACATGAACGTCGGTTCCTGCAAACTATTTAAAAACACCGCTTGAGAAATAATAAATCCGGCTCTGCAATATTTAAAAGAGAACTGCTGTACGTTTTTGCATATAGTAGCAACTCTGGAAGGATGATTGTGTATAATACTTTATATACTGTACAAGTTGTTCATAATTTCTAAAGTATTATATACACACGCTGTCAATTACTTTATGCATTAGTGTAGCAGTGATATAAATTACAATCTAATATATTTACTGATTGACCTATATTATTATACATACAGTATTCTGTAACACAATGTGTGCGTCAGTGTGTGTTACTCTTGTACATGTCACTAAGTGGCCTATATCACGAATCCCGTAGAGGGCTTGCAAGCTCGCTGGGTATTTTCTGCTGTAATAATAAACATCTATCGATATCCGGGTTGTTAACCTTTTGCACCTCAAGGCCCCACTTTGGTATGCTCTCCACGGACCACTAGGGGACGCTCGCGGCCCACCGACCGGTTGAGAATTACGAGTCTATACCCACGACTGCCTGTCCATCTCCGTGTATGTCTGTCACTCGTGTCAGGGAGTGATCTGTATCACCATCCTTGTGTCTGTGCACACGTCCATTTCTGTACCGAACACCTGTTTGTGTCCATACATTCCTCGTCGCCCCATCTGCACAGGACCCCGCTTAACGTTGACCCCCTCTGTGACCAGGAACCTCCTCGTATCTCACTACCTTCACCTCCACGAAGTGAGTTCATGTCCAAAGACAAGAAACTCACTCGTGTGTTGAAGTGACTCACCCGTGTGAACTCACTCCAAAGAAGGTAAGGTCCAAAGACCTAGACAGCGTTTCCTAGGTTAATTGCCCTCAACTAAATTGCTTCCAGTGCCCTGAGATTTTGTAACTTGCTTACCCGTCCCCGCTGCAAGAACTGTTAAAACGATCTACATTAGCTCAACGATTTCCTTGCAGCTTTAACGCAAACCGAGTGACATCCCCACGGAGATCCCCGAACCACGTGTCCGTCAGCGGCCGGCGCCTCGCCCACTCACCCCTCCTGCAGCCGTCGTCCGGCGCCTCGGACACGCTCGCGTCCAGCACCCTGGTCGCGGCGTTGGAGCCCAGCGAGAAGCCGGCTTTGGCCAGGAGCCCGTGGCAACGGCAGGAGGTGGGGGAGGAGGAGGACAGCGCGTTGAAGAGACGGCCGGGAGTTCGTCGCGACAGCAGCGAGCACAAGGAGGCCGCCATGACCACCAAGCCTGAGGCGCCTTCGCCCTCTAACCCGTGACCCCACCCGGCGCGTCATCGAGATTTTTATGCAATTAAATAATTACCGTAGTTTTATTTTTTAGGGAAAATGTGTATATGGTTTTGGGGGAAAAAAATGTTTTCGATGTTCATAAAATGTGTAAATATCAGCGGATGGCTTGGTTTGCAATAGCGACGAGCGCTGATGGTGCGAGCCGGATAGACGTCATATGCAGTCTGTGCAACCAAGGCGGACATCTTACCTAGGGGGAGGCTTAGTCAGTGAGTCGCTCACTATCTCATAATTAGCATCCATCCATCCATCCATTTTCAGAAACCGCTTAATCCTATACAGGGTCGCGGTGAGCCGGAGCCTATCCCGGCAGACACAGGGCGTAAGGCAGGGGAACACCAAGGATGGGACGCCAGTCCATCGCAGGGCGCCTGGGGAAATTTAGTCAGTATGCCAATTAACCTGGCAGCATGTCTTTAGACGGTGGGAGGAAACCGGAGTGCCCGGCGAAAACCCACGCGGACACGGGGAGAACATGCAAACTCCACACAGAAAGGCACCCCGAGCCGAGATTCGAACCCGGGACCTTCTTGCTGTGAGGCGGAAGCGCTACCCACTACGCCACCGTGCCGCCCTTCATAATTAGCAGTGGTTGCCAAACTTTCTCGGTTCACGACGCCCTTAGTGTATCGCGATTTTTTCACACGGCGCCCAAAGTCAGAAAATATATGGAATATATCGAAAATGTGAAATATCCCGCGGCGCACACTTTGGGAACCACTGGCAAATAGAATCTGTGATGGACTGGCGTCCCATCGTGGGTATAGCCCTGCTTTGCGCCCTGTGTCTGCCGGGATAGGCTCCGGCGCACCGCGACCCTGTGCAGGATTAAGCGGTTTCTGACAATGAATGAATGCCATATAGAATGCTGCCTTAGAGTTAAACAATACGTAACGTTTCGGCCAATGTCGCTTCTTCATTGTGCATTACTGTCAATAATAATATTATAATAGCGTTTTATATAGCGCCTTTCACCCGAGGGTCACAAAGCTCTGCACGCAGCATACTACGTGATTTGTTTAACCACACAGTCAGTTAACGTCGCTATCATCTCCACGTCCTTATGCAGCACATCTCCCTTTGTACATGGTCACAGGTGATAAGACAGCCAGATGCTTGATGGTTGTTCTTCAGAGCTGTTCTTTCGGGATAGCCGTGTCTAGCGCTCTCCCTCCTCCGCGACGTTTCGCCTCCCACGTTGGAAGCATCATCACGTTGGAAGCATCATGATGTTTAGAACATTTCCAGGACAGTATAACAATACCTACAACGGCGTTGAGATACTGGAACAGCATTTCGGAGCCGGCACTCTTGATCTTTTAAAGTGCTTGGCCAGGTTACCCATGGCTAAACCTGATAATGACCTAATTCCTTGTTCATCATACACCACTGGTGGAAGGCAATCACAGACAAGACATTCTCATGGAATTTAAATGAGATAGAAGTGTGTTATGATAGAGTTCATGGGAGGTCCGTTGGGTATTGACGCAACCTTCCAGAAAAACGAGATGGTTCTCTAACGTTCATGGAATTCACGTGGATTGCTTTGACAAGGGTAGTAACAATAAAACAAAATGCACATTAAACAAACGCACTGCAATTTTCATCCAGGTTTAATGATGGCTGTGACTTTGCACAATACATGCAAAAATAATCAAAATCTCAACAGGCTCTCGACTGCATCAATAAAAGGTGTTGATTTATGACAACAGGAGAACTTTACAAAATAATTTATGGCAGAAAATGTAAAATGAACAAAGCGTATTCTGATAGTTGTCTACTAACCAGTGTTTAAATATTGTTACTCAAATACCACCTCTACTTGTATAAAAAGTGCAGATTTAAAACGAATCTTTGTTTGCTACTCATAGCCAGGTACCCATACATTTTATGTGAATAAGTGCTGTTTATGTATTACAAAAACGTTGTTTGGAAAATCAATAGGACATACAAAAAATATGCATCCTTTACATCTAAGTGAATAAATATATTAAGGTTGCATTGTATAGGATTTAAGTACAATCTGTACATTGACAGACAATTAAATTACCGTCAATCAATACACTACTGGAAAAAACAATGCACAACAATCATGAAATCGCTCAAACTGGCTTTTAGGAGAGGCATTTTCCACGTTAATTTTTTTAACTAAAATATCCAAATGCATTTTAACGTGAATAAACTGAGCTATTCCTATTAGAAACCAAATTACACATTGACTATTGTCTACAATGTTACATTTTAGAGTCAGCAATTAACTCTCAACATTCCTTCAAGCATATTGGTGAACCTATAGGGAAGCAGTGTGTGAGTATAGATAACCCAAAAAAAATGTGTTGCTGATTTTCCGTGCTCTGTCGTTGTTGACATGTCGTTCTCTCTGCAGCTTTGTGCAGCGCTTTGTGACCCTCGGGTGAAAGGCGCTATATAAATGCTATTATTATTATTATTAACATTAATGTGACCAGGGGTGGCAATCAAACTGGACACGACATCAAGTGTAATTACATATTCATCTGTCGACCAGGCTCTTGCAAATCCATCCCTAATTCACCAAACTGTTCTCATTCTAAACGACGCTCTGTAACATCCCAAATCGCAGGCTATTGACACTGACAAAGCAGAACGGCCGCTTTACTAAAATATCTGAATCCTGTGATTCTCCCGGTCGCAGACGACAACGTCGCCCGCGTGTAGCGCCAGGCCCTCCAGCCCCTTCATCTGCCCGTCCTCGCTGCCCCAACTCCCGAACGCGTGCAGGAACGTCCCGTCGGGCCGGAACACCTGCACGCGGTTGTTGCCGCTGTCGGCAACCACGACGTTCCCGGAGCGATCCACCGCCACGCCGCGCGGATACCGCATCTGGCCGGGACCCGAGCCCGACCCCGAGCCGTCGCCAAGCTTGCTGATGTAGCGGCCGTATCGGTCGAAGATCTGCACGCGGTGGTTCCCGCAGTCGCTCACGGCCACGCGGCCCTGGGCCGTGACGGCGAGGTAGTGCGGGTGGTCGAGGCGGCCGTCGCCGCTGCCCGGGCCACCGAATCCGCGCACGAACACACCGTCGGGCGAGAACACCTGCGGGACCGCGTGTTGGGGAGAAAAAGTTTCGGGAGAATATTGGCGGGCCATCATCTGCTCAGGTGGTGATGACGCGACGTCAGAGTGCGTTGACGCAGGGTGGCGCGTTTGGTAACATCTGCGACTCACGGAAAGAACGGTTGTGGGTGGAAACCGGAGTGCCCGGCGAAATCCCACGCCGACACGGTGGGGGTTGGGGGGGGTGGAGAACGTGCAAACTCCACGCGGAAAGTTCACCCGAGCAGGGATACGAACCCGGGGTCCGTCTTGCTGCTATTCACCGCGCCACCGTGCCGCCCCATCCGTCGAGTTCAAATCGTGAAACTGCAACAGCACTGACCTGCACGCGGTGATTGTCCTTGTCACAGACGTACACGAGGCCCGAAGAGTCACTGGCCACACCCCACGGGTAGCTGAGCTGCCCGCGTCCGGCGCCCTCCCTGCCGAATGCCCGCAGGAACCGGCCCGTGCGGTCGAAGATCTGCACGCGGTGGTTGTAGCGGTCCGCCACGAGGATGAGGCCCAGCTGGGCGTTGACCGTGACGCCAGAGAGGCAGTCAAACTGGCCGTCACCCGAACCGTGCGAGCCGATGGCCCGGATGAACCTCCCGCTCCAGTCGAACACCTGTCGCGAGACGGCGTCGGAGCAGCCAGCAGGATTCAGTTAGATAGATTGATATAGATAGATGTGTGTTATTACAGCAGAAAAATACCCAGTGAGATTGCAAGCTCTGGCGGTTGGGTGGCCATAGGTTCAGACTGATTAATTTGACAAAGTGAGAATCCTTATGGTTGCTCTTCGGAGCTGTTCTTTCGGGATAGCCGGGTCGAGCGATCTTCCTCTGTCCCTCGCGATGATAAAGTATCTGAGCAATGTTGAAGTGAAGATGCTCGGTGGCTCACTCGGTGTTCTGATGTTTTGCCTCCCAGGTTGGAAGCGCCTGATGATGCTTCCAACGTCAGAGGCAAAACATCACGAGGGAGAGAGGGAGATCGCTCGACACGGCTATCCAAAAAGAACAGCTCTGAAGCACAACCAACATGAATCGAGCCGTGAAAACCTACATCAGTACATAAAGTGAGAATCCATCAGCATTAGGGTCGCTACCTGTCCTGATATTTCCAGGGTCGTTCTCCTTATTGAGGAAGCTGGTCTGGGAAATATGTAAGTTCTCAATGAACAAGTAATTCAAAATCTGGGTTTTTTTCCAGTTACAAGTACAGGCCTCGATCTCTTGTTCTGTTTACCTCCACGATATGTCCCCGTTTTTTGTGCCTTTGAGGTGGCAACCGTCATCAGCATCCATAAAAATAATACCATCCACCCATCCATTTTCTAAACCGCTTGTCCTGGTTATCCAATAAAGTCTAAATGAGTCTGGAGATGTTTTTGTCTTGTGTTCTATATGACGATATTTGGTTATTGTCAGTATGGCAATTTTATTTGTGGGAAAAAAATCTGAGTTCCGACAGAACACCGACACAAGAAGAGAACCATGTCTAGCTAAAGCTAAATGTTTAGCTATAGGGGCCACTGGCTTCTTTGCAATGGCTTAACAGCACACATTTCCTGAGTGAGGCCCTCTTGAGAGATATATGAGTAGTGCTGAAGTGTTACCTTAACCTCTTGTTTTGTTGGAGGATTTGTTAACACTGAACACTTGCTGCTGTTATGTGTGACCATGGAAACGTGACAGTATGACCTTTGAGTTGCAGTGTGCTCTCGTGTACTTGAACTTGAGTCGTCACCTTCACACCTGGATTATTCATGAACCGGTAATTAAAGCTCCAACACCTTCTGTCTGCCACCCTCAATAGTTAATGTGGCTCCACACAAACACCTGACAGCTAGTTGATTTTCTATGAATTTTAAGCGAAGTGTAAGAACATCTTATATGACACTGGCTTAGCAACAGAGTGTTTTTGTGAATGACTAACTTGTCACTGGTGTCTTGTTCACAACAAGAAATTCTTGCTCAACATAGGTGACATCATATTTGATGGTCGCTCTTCAGAGTTGTTCTTTCGGGATAGCCGTATCGAGCGATCTCCAACCTCACCCTCGTGACGTTTTGCCTCCCACGTTGGAAGCATCATCAACCAAACCGCCTGATGATGCTTCCAATAATAAGACGCTGCAGTTAACATAGTAAATAATGTTAACTGCAGCGTCTAATTATTTACTTTTAACTATTTGGTTTGATGCAAATAGCGCAATGGAGATTAACCCACGACAAGGAAAGTGTTATCGTGTCTCCAGTGCGATTACTTGATATAATTTTTACAATACTCTTCCTTTATAGCTATACTAAATAGCATATTCTATCACATTTCAATAGCCTGTTCAATCCACCTTCAGCCAGGCTGACAATTGAAGAGTTAATTCCCAGACAAATGTTTTTCACTTCAAGTCCGTTAACTCGCATGTGCAACGTGATTATCCTCCACTTGGAGGCCCTTCAAAGCGCTACCGTAGCTTGTTCAAAGTTTCACATATTTGAAGTCATTCCACTAGTGGAACGACAAACATTACACTTGGGTCACTTACATTTTAAAAGGTTCTTGTAGAATTATTTTTAGGAAAAAAAATGCTTCTCAGTACCCTTGGCACAGTATGAGAAACATGCATTTTCGTTTAAGATACAGCCTGTACGTTTTCAACTTAAAAACATAAAGTGAGATATATTTTTTCCGTCGTATGTTATGGAGATTTTGCCCTGTTTCGTGTTTCTTATGTTCGTGCTGATTTGGTGGGTGTTGTATGAAAAAAAATAGTTTTGTAATTCGTTTAGCCGGATTGTATCCCTTAGGAGTCTGCGTGGTCCAATGAACCCCAGAGCTATGTCACCTGGAGCCTAGCACTCCTGCACGGGTCTCCCTTGGTGAACAGGTCTGGGGTGGGTGAAGGTTCTAGACAAATAACGATCTAAAGATCCTCCGACTGAACCAACCCGAGTCAACCCGCGCGCTCGCCTGCAGCCGGTGGTTGCTGCTGTCGGCAACGATGAGATGTCCCTCGGGCGTGATGGCCAGGCCTCGGGGCCAGGTGAAGCGGCCCTCCTCGGTGCCCTTGCAGCCAAAGCGCAGGCGCGGACGCCCCTTCTGCTGGTAGTGCTGCAGGAGACGGCGTCCGTTCGGCCACAGGGAGCCGGCGTCCTCCTGCACACACGACACCTGCTGCGCGTCAGCCCCGCGGTGCGATCTCAGCGCTGGCTTCTATCTCTGCTAGCAGAGTGCCCGCCGTACGGGCGATCTTGTTCCAGGCGTGTGTCACGTTCTTCTCACGGTGTCAGGAAAAATGTGGACGAGCGCTTAAAGGGAGTTGACGGTACAAGTGCACAAGTGGGGATTTAAAGCTGAAATAGTGTTACAGTTTCAGAAGAGTGATCAATAAGTGGGTATACATACCGACATAAAAAAACCCCACAAAATTACATCACCTAATGCTCAAATAAGCATTGGGTGATGTAATTTTGGTAACCATAAGCCAGTGGGGCCAGAATATGAATTTCTATAAAGGGGCCAGTTTATTTATAGCTGATCAGGCTACCCATAGCAGGATAGCCAGTGGTGAAATTTACACCTGTTATATTCTCATAAAAGTTACATTAACTTTATAGGCCTTAAAATGACGATGAGCTGAGGTGAGCACCGACACGGATTCGAATCCGTCAATTTACAATTGTGTTCTCACACGGCACCACCCAGAGAGGCTAAAGACCCACTAACGTGAGTCACACGTCGCCATACCCGTGTGCCGTCGTGTCTCTCCGCTTCGCTTCCGTTGTGGTGATGAATTCCGCGGCTGTCGGTCCTCTGGTTGAGCGGTGCCCTCCGCGTGGCCCTCACCGGCGGCAGGGAATTCAACCTCCGCGCCACGGGGTTCGGTGAATTCTGTGCGCCGCTCGACGCGACCATCGATGGCAAAAACGCGTCCAGCTCCGACGCCGAGGAGCCGGCGGTGTCACCGCTTTGACCCCCGACCGTGACGTGCCCGAAACTGTCGATGCTTGACAGCAGCTGCGTGACGTTCTGCAGGGAGCACGCGATGGCCTGGCCGGGCACGGAGCAGCCCTGGTGCTGCACGAGCGTCGACAGTTCCCGCAGCTGCTTGTGCAGCTTGAAGAGCTCTTCCTCGGCCAGCGGCACGCCGCTGGCGCCGTCCAGCTTGCCCTCGGCCGCGTCGCAGTAGGCCAGCATCGCGGACAGCTTCGACTCCAGGGCGCGCTTCTTCTGCCGCAGCGAGCGCACCTCGGAGCCGACGAGCGCCTCCACCGCGTCGAGGAGGGCCTTCTCGCGTTCCCGCAGACGCCCCACGCACGTTTGCACCGCCGCCGACGCGTGCGAGCGGGCCGCGTCGGCCTCGCGTCGCGCGTCCGAGCAGCGCTCCTCCAACGCGCCCGCGGCGTCGCTCAGCGCCCGGCCGCTCCCGCGCAGCCTCAGCACGTCCTTGCGCATCTCCTGCCTGATCTGCTGCGAGTGCGACAGCCGGCACAGGCCGCACAGGTGCCAGTCGCAGTGGTAGCACAGCGACAGGCCGACGCCGCCCTTCGCCTCGCCGCAGCACCCGCACGACGGTGTCGCGGCGGATTTGTCGCCGGTCTCCGCGGACCGCGCGCGCGACACCGCCGCGGGCTGCTGCTGCTGCTGCCGGTGATCCTGCTGCGGCGGCTGCGTGAGCGGCACGTCCAGGAAGCCCGTGATGGTGCGGTTGGAGGGGAAGCCGTGCACGCCGGCACGGGGCAGGGCGTGGGTGGCCCGGCACTCGGGGCAGCGCACGCCGCGACCCGCCGCGTCGACCAGGCCCTGCAGGCACGGCTCGGCGCAGAACGTGTGCTGGCAGGGCAGCAGCAGGGGCCGGCGGTAGCGCTCCAGGCACACGGCGCACGTGAGCAGCTGCTCGATCAGCTGGCTCATGGTGGCCGAGAGAGGGGTTGAGGCTCGGGTCGAGCAACGCGGGCAGCCTGTGCGTCCAGAGGTGTTCGCGCGCAGGGTTGAGGGGCCCACACGGAGATCAGGATTGTCATCGTGAATTTTAATGGAGACGCGGGGAACTCACTGGTTTGTCGGGCGGCCAGATGGCGGTAAGGAAAGTTGGGCTTTAACCCATTTTGTGTGCACATTTAAGTGCTGTTCCATCATACACATATGTGGGTTTCGTTGAGATCAGGCGTGTCCAAACTACGGCCCGCGGGCCAACTGCGGCCCGCCATCCATTTTTAATTGGCACGTATCAAAGTCCAAAAATATAATGGTCTATGGCCCACACATCATATTTGCGCTTAACTGTATTGTGAGTGGCCCAGTCCTTCGTATATTTTTCTGTATGTGGCCCTCAGGAAAAAAAGTTTGGACACCCCTGGTTTAGATGGTGCCACAAAACGAATGCAATTTTACACGGCTGTATATGGGGAGATCGATTGTGGTAAAAGTCTGTGCTTACTACTTAGGTCGAAGCACTAATACAATTCGGATACACGGTCCTGAGTAAATCAGGTGCATGCACATGTTGTGCATCGTTTAAGCGACAAACGGTTGCTAGCTAACTGCATGAGTTTGCATGACTGTGAACGGCATATAAATGGGGCATTTCCATTATTATGGCAGCCAATTGAGCAATGCGGAACCAACAGGGATCACGCGACAGCGTGTCACGGTGCAGAACAAGAGCTGCTGCTGGTACATAGATAGATGTTTATTATTACAGAAGAAAAATAGCCAGTGAGCTAGCAAGCTTTTTACGGGACTCCTGCGACACAACAAACATGCGAATTGCTGACAACAATTAAAATATATACAAGATTCATAAATAACCAAATTAAAATTAACCAACAAAAACAATTTACAACAAAAAACATTCGCTGGGCACTCCGGTTTCCTCCCACAGTCTAAAGAGACGCTGCTGCATAAGTTAATTGCCTTGCTAACTAAATTGCCCCCAGTGCCATGTGATAGACTGGCGTCCCATCCTGGGTATAGCCCTGCCTTGCGCCCTGTGTCTGCCGGGATAGGCTCCAGATCACTGCAACCCTGCACATGAATAAGCGGTTTCTAACAATGAATGAATGGGTTAAGTCCACCAAGTGCACTGCTCATGATAACTCTCCTTTAATCGTGGCTGGAGCCTGAGACTCGAATCGAGGGCCCATCAGTGTCGGCCAATTGCTTTAGCACAAGCATATCGCTTCACTCCGTGAGCCACCTCCAGCCTCACTCCATTATTCATTGGAAGGCAAGTTCTGTTGCTGGGCAGGCTCACTGTGTGATGAGCCCACATGAAACATGCAAGTGGACTGTAGGATTGCCCAGTTTATTTTCACTTTAAATTATAGTCCATCCATCCATTATCACTAACTGCTTAATCCCGTACAGGATAGGGTGAACCGGAGCCTATCCCGGCAGACACAGGGCACAAGACAGGGCTATACCGAGGATGGAACGCTAATCCATCATAGGACATCATAGTCAATGAGAAAACCTGTGCCCGTTTTACAGCTACAGAACGTTTGTTATGTATTATAGATGATCGGAATTCAGCTTGCCACATGGCAGTAATCCAATAACTCACAAATCATATCCTGTATTGTAAACCGTATTGCAAATATGTGACAGGAAAGTTAAATGTACAAGTAAAATATAGTTGTATTATATTGTTGGCATGAAGAATACGCTCTCGTTTACGTGATAAATCATGAGCACGTGTTTATTGTTATCTTCATAAATGTCAGGTTATCTCATAATATTACTCTCACACATCAAACACACTGAACGATTATAGGTTTATACATTTATATTTCGCTAGTTACTGTAACGATAAAGATATAATATTATATATCAACACATATATAACTCAACACACCATAACAAAGCGAAAATCTTACAACACCAGTGTATAACACCACACATAAGTACTTATATCCACAGTAATTCAATGATATATTGAATAACATTCAGTGACTAAATGCCCCAAAAATGCTACGATGCATTTCACTAATAAAATGCCACCTTTGTGTGACATTTTAATCAGATATCAAGGCGAGCGAGGATATGCAACGGCAGGCGGATGGCACCTGTGGTCTCTAATTGTGTTCCCAACGTATTGTTTCCAAACCTGTAATCGTTCCGATACCTGGCAGCTCGTGGCTTGAGGCGTAAATCCGTCGCCAAGGTGGCCCAGCTCCAAACACCTGCAGCAGAACGAATCCCACGCAAACGCAAAATACAATAGTAAAAACTATGTTAATTATAAACATTACATGCCCATGCCGTGCACATTTACGGCGCTGCAAATTGACAGCGGCGCGGCGTGCGGTCGGAAAGGCGCGTTACCGCAGAGCCTCAAAGCAGCGAGTAACGGCGGAAACGGGAGAAGAGCGAGGCAAAGAGCTGAAAGAGAGAGGGTGAGCAGGACAAGGGGAGGGACAGGGCGTGGATGGAGAGAGGGGTTGGCGGGGGGGGATTGACGGATCGGCAGAGCAAATCTGGACGTGCACGGGATCGGTAGTTTACACAAACCAAGTTTATGGTGAAAAGTATTTAGGTCGCATGCCTTATTGGGATTGATCTACATTTTAGCTTAATGCCGCCATTCTAAACCGTCGCGACCCACCAGTGGGCGGCGAGCGCCAGCTCGTGGTCCGTGGAGACCAGACACAACTGCGCCTAGTGGGCCTTGACGTGCAACATTTTGAGAGCCCCTGGCTTAAAGGACCGACCAAGGGTGAGTGTCAGGGCAACTTGATGCTGTGCCGAGATACTCCTCGCCAACCACGGTGTCGCACGACGTCTTTTTTTTATCGTCGGCAGGTTATACACGTGTGCGTATTTAAAACGCTGACAACACGAGTGTGACAGGATTACATAAATGATTAGGGCTCGAAACTAGACGGTGCCACA
>JAZEWU010000005.1:4061082-4090131 GCA_036362915.1 Geotria australis
TAATAATTTATATTTTGTTGCTTTGGCTTTATATTGCTTCTTTTTTGTTTCGTTATTGACATGCCGTTCTCTTCGCGGCCCGGTGCAGCGCTTTGTGACCCTCGGGCGAAAGGCGCTATATAAATTGAAATTATTATTATTACTCCTTATGTCGCTCTCAGTCTATGAACTCTGAGCCCATTGATCATCATCATCATCCCCAAGATGATGACGCGCCCACGGTGACGTCACGATATCCCGGATGTTTGATGAGCGGCCAACTCCGCGTCTCTGCTCGCCTCTCACTTTCACCCGAGGTGAAATCATTTCAGTGTTATTATTGTTGTTGTACCTCTTGTTTACCCGTTGAAACCCTTGCCTCGTCTGGGCAATGGATGTCAATTGAGTAGCGGCTGTGAATCGAAGTCTGGGGTGTAATATTGAACCATGACAATGTGGGGCCGAGCCGCGCAGTGCTGGTTATCCGCCATCACTGTTATTGTACTGTATGTAGGCTATAGACCGTGTGTATAAACTATAGACTGTGTATAGACTATAGACTGTGTATCGACTATAAATATTTAGACTATGCTGTGTGTGTATAAGACTGTCGAGAGAGGGAGAGCGCTCAGTGTCATATTGCAACACATTGTCCGTTATATTATGATCTCATCTCATTTTCAGAAACCGCTCTATCCTGTACAGGGTCGCGGTGAGCCGGAGCCTATCCCGGCAGACACAGGGCGCAAGGCAGGTCTATACCCAGGATATTATGATGTTATCGTTTAATAAATTAATGAGTTTTTTTGTGAGACGAGATAATATAAAAATAATATCATTTATAGAGCGCCTTTCACCCGAGGGTCACAAAGCGCTGCACAAAGCTGCAGAGAGAACGACATTTCAACAACGATCCGAGAACCCGGAGGAAACGCACGCAGACGAGGGGGAGAGAACACGCAAACTCCACACTTTTTCTTAGCGATTCTTCGAAGCAGCGCGATGGTCAAATGACAGTTTCCCATTTTCTTACACAGCCCCTTGCATTTCCACACTGAAAGACGCCTAAGGTGGGAATCGACCCTCCTCGGGCAGTACCATTCTTTACGTGAGGTGCAGATGTTACCACCGCATAGACAGCCTGCCGCAGTGTTAAGGAGGACTAGGTGTTGTGTGTGTAAGGTGTGTATTGTGTGTAAGGTGTGTTGTGTGGGCGGCAGGGTGGCTTAGGGGTGAGTAGTGCTGCCGCCTCACAGCAAGAAAGTCCTGGTTTCGAATCCCGGCTGAGGTGCCACCTTTCTGTGTGGAGTTTGCAAGTTCTCCCCGTGTCCGCATGGGTTTTCGTCTAGCACTCGTGTTTTCTCCAACAGTCCAAAGACATGCTGCTGCCACTCACCCACCCACTCATCAACTCACTTACCCACCTACACATTCACTCACCCATCCACTCATCAACTTACGCACCCACCCACTCATTCACTCGCCCACCCACTCACTCGATTTCGATGATGATGTGTGTATGTGTAATGTGTGTACTCTGTATTGTAAACAATATTCAAGGATTTACCTTTAATGGTAATGAGACTAGTGTTAAGATCTTAAAAACACCAAAATGGACACCTTTTTGCAAAGGGTCCAGTTCTTCTTCTTTGCGAGGGTCCAGTTTGCAAGAAGCCACATATGCTTTGGCAAAGACAGGTTATAAGGGGAGCTGTCTCTGGTGTGGGCCAATCGGTTTCAAGGACAATGCATATATTATAGCATGTTGTTTGTTTGTTTTTGCCACAAGCATGTGTGCCATCCTGGGTATAGCCCTGCCTTGCGCCCTGTGTCTGTCGGGATAGGCTCTGGCTCATCCCAACCCTGTACAGGATTAAGCGGTTTCAGATGACGATGATGATGATGATGATGTGTGTATTTGCAATTTGCGTAATGTGAATTGTAAAAATATACAAGGTTTTACCTTAGCCACAAGCATGTGCGTCTTCTTACAAACTAGACCTTTTGCAAAAAATATGTCCTTTTGGTGTTTTTAAGATCTTAACATTTTGTCTCATTGCCAGAAAAGGTAAAACCTTGTATATTTTTACATTTTTGGACACTGGCAAAAAGGTGCTCAAATGCTGTGGAATGTGTACGTTTGTCTACAGAATCAATCACATGGAGAAGGGAGACTCGACAGAGCCCCTTGCTAAGAGGCACAAATGTGACCAGTGTTCATACAGCGCGGATAAAAGTTCTAACTTGAAGACTCACCAGATAATACACACGGGAGAGAGGCCCTACAAGTGCTCTCAGTGTGGGAAGGCGTATTCACAGTCACATTATCTTAAGACTCACCAGAGAACACATACCGGAGAGGAACCCTACAAGTGCTCTGTGTGTGGTGTTGCATTTACACGGTCAGACTATCTTAGGACTCACCTGATGATACACACGGGAGAGAAACCCTTCAAGTGCTCTGTGTGTGGGAAGGCATTTACACAGTCAGGAAATCTTAAGAGTCACCAGAGGACACACACGGGAGAGAAACCCTTCAAGTGCTCTGTGTGTGGGAAGGCATTTGCAGAGTCAGGAAATCTTAAGAGTCACCAGAGGACACACACGGGAGAGAAACCCTTCAATTGCTGTGTGTGTGGTGTTGCATTTACACGGTCAGACGATCTTAAGACTCACCAGAGGACACACACTGGAGAGAAACCCTTCAAGTGCTCTGTGTGTGGGAAGGCGTTTACAGAGTCAGGACATCTTAAGACTCACCAGAGGACACACACAGGAGAGAAACCCTTCAAGTGCTTTGTGTGTGGGAAGGGGTATAAACACTCTGGAGATCTTAAGATTCACCAGAGGACACACACAGGAGAGAAGCCCTTCAAGTGCTTTGTGTGTGAGAAGGAATTCACATCTTCAGGAGATCGAAACAAGCATGAGAAAACCCACAGGAAGAGGAAGGTGGAATCCACTTGTGAAACTCAAACTGCTGCAATGATCCCAACTCTCTTGAAACAAGAACCGCAAGAAAACTCCAGCATTGAAATGTGGCCAGGAGTTCAGATGGAACGTGAAGAGGCGCAGGTGAAATGTGAAGAATTGCAGGTGAAACGTGAATACTTGAAGCTGGAAGTGAAAGTGGAAAGAGACTATTATAATAATAATCTACTTTTGTAACGCGCGCATTTTCTTCGGACGCGTTACACCCGTTGATTCAGAGGCACGGAGCCCTGCTCAGTCGGTTTGTTGTGAGTCGGTGAAAAGGTGACTTTTTAAGAGTTTTTTGAAGGCTGTAGGGGACTGTGTTTGACGCAATAGGTGTGGCAGGCTGTTCCAGGTTGTGGGTGCCGCGACCGAGAAACGGCGTTTCGCGAAGGTTGTGCGTGAACGCGGCGTGTGGAGTAGTTGCTGTGATGAGCTGCGCAGAGTACGGGATTGTGTTGATGCGAGTGGCCGGAGTAGTGATGCGAGGTATTTAGGGTGTCCTGTATGGATAACGCGGTGGCAAATTATTGCAGTTTTGTACGCGATGCATTTGTGGATGGGTAGCCAGTGTAGAGTCTCCAAGCATTTTGTGGTTGGTTGGTCGCACGCTTTGATGTCGAGGCCTGCAAGTGCTAAGAAGGTTCGACTCCAGGACCCGACCCCCAGGTGGATGGAGGCAGCGTGAAGCATTAGGGGAACTCAGACGCTGAGGGAGAGTGAGGCGACCCCCAGCAGTTTGTTGGTGTGGGTGGAATTTTTGGACTGCGCAGAGACAGAGGGTCCTGCACCTGTGAATGGAGACTGGGAAGATGCGTAACCTGGAGATCGAGACGAATAATCTCCACAGCTGTTCTTTCACTGAGCGATCTTTCAGTGTATTCGAAGCAGCCGTAATAATTACATTTTTGTTGCTTTGGTTTTTATCAGTTGTTTTTTTTCCTGTCAATGTTGACATGCGGTTCTCTCCGCGGCCCTTGTGCAGCGCTTTGTGACCCTCGGGTGAAAGGCGCTATATAAATGCTATTATTATTAGTATTATGAATACCACCCAAAGCTTGCTTGAGTACAGACACTCAAGATGTATCTTTCATTTGTATATTATGTATGGTAAATAAGAGTAAAATGGATTTACTTACTCTGTAACTCTACAGATGTTACCACTGCGCCACACTGCTTTGTGTCAGTAGTTAAAAGCCCCATATTCATATGTGGGAAACCAATATATCCATGGGACACGCACCGCTGACTGGACACAACGTTGTACAGTACTGATGTTATTACACCAGACGGATAAGAGGGAGTCGACGCTGGACCGGAACACACAACCTTCCAAATGTCTGGTACTGTCACTGAGCAACGTGCATTGTGTGTGAACATACACTATTAATCCTTTGCCCAGGAAAGACTGGATAAAGATTAGGGGAGCCAAGCTGTGTGCTGCTGTCTGCGCCCATGTTGTCATGCCCCACGCTTGTGGGATAATTTCCCCTAGAAGGGGAAATTGGATAAATGTTGCGGCCTTAAAGGAGGAAAATACCGAATGTGGATTTCCTGTTTCTGTTGTAAAGACACGATTCACGCCCTCTCGTTGCTCTCTCAAACATAAATGTCAGTGGCTGTCTCGGTACAGGACATATATATATGTTTAACTAGCAATGCACGAAGGAATTTGACCAGATTGTTTAGGCACCTATTAATGCAAAACGCGTTTTGAATAAACGAGGCGCTGAACAACTTATCACGGGGAATCATAATGTATAACGTTTATAATTCAGCAAAACTGACAGAACTCATGAATTACTTGGCAGAAGTTGACTCGAGATTCGGTACCCATCTTCCTTGGTTGTGTTGTCCCATCATAGCTATACTCCAAATACACTAGGAATAATATTATACATTACTAAGCACCTTTCACCCAAATGTCAAACGGCACTGTACATGGGGAAAGTAAAACATGTAAAAGATGAAAGGGGAGATAAAATCAGAAACTAAAATTAAGTGAGACTAGATAAAAGTCTAAAAAAACAAATTACATTTGCAAAGCACCTTAAGCCCAAGGACATAAAGCGCTGTACAGACAAAACAGTGAAATAGCTAAATCCTTATGGGTTATGGGCAAACCATCACTATTAATTTCTGAAAAACGCACGCATACAACAGCTAATAGCGGAAATTTCTCGTTATCATGCCATGTGCCATATTCTGTTGTCGCCCTCAATCTGGTGTTAACGTGGTCGTCATTCTGTCGACCCAAATCGACTGATCTCGGACACTTCTGATAGCTGACCAAGCGCTCGCCCGCCTTCTTGGGACTATTAAACACTATCATATGGTTTGCTTTAAATCATCATGTGGGTTACTTTTAATTAGCGCCGTGAGATGAAAATATAATATAGTGCGCACGTGTGTGGGCAATGTGTGCTTAAAATATAAAATATCATATCTCACGCATGTGTGTCCATTGGAGGACTTACAATTCCCACCGGAGTCTATGGTATTTCTATTCGTTGCATATGTTGCATGGGATTTGCCCCGACCGCGCACCAAAAAGCTGGGTCGGATTTTGACGCGTGTACAGCGCACGTAACGTTTTCCTCATTACAACCCGTCCTCTGTGTTTATACAAAGTGCACAAGTGGAACAAAGAGCATTCTGCTTTCAATTCGCTACTGAAGCTTATCAAGCTACACTCGGTGTTTTTGTTTGACTGCACCATGTCCTTTGCCCCAGAAAAGGCGCCCTCCATAATTCACTTAAGGAACTTTCGGCAACGCACACGTTTTTCCAATTCTGCCACTTACGGCGCTTTGCGGACACGACAGTCGGGGGCAAGGCCGGCGCGGACACACAAGCCAGGCCAGGAGGCGAGCGGGGGTTGGCAGGAAACCGCTGCCACTTTGTTTTTGCTTCTCAGTGGTCACCGCCAGCTGCCCCAAAGTCTCTGATCTCGGCTAATGATAGTGTACAGAGCTGGACGGTCATCCAGGCACATTCAGCCACGAGGAGCCTGTCACTCGGACGCTCGGGCCACGTATGTATTTTTGCCTGACGCTAACCCGAAACGATTGCGTTTCAGTGAAGGACAACGTTCAGCCAGATGGTGCTGTGACACTAGTGCTGAACTTAATAGCAGCATGGTGCGAATACAAGTCCTGGGTTGGGGGCTCATTCCGACCAGCATCTCTTTGACGGTCAATAACGTTATGATGACATTGTGGGAAGTAAATATGGCTTTCCTACGAAAAGTCTCTCGGTGGAGGATTCTAGAATTCTAACCACTACCTTAGGATTGCCAGCAGAGCTGTACACTGGCCCCCTTTATATATCTCATGAGGTAATTACATGAATACATGTACAGATATCATTACATCTTTGTGTGATTGGGATCGGGACACAAGGGATAAAACGGTTCTTTCTGTTTTAGAATATTGTTGCATGTAACTGGGATTTAGCTTTTCGTATCAGTACACAAAGGTACAGTTTATTGACCGATGCGAGCAGGTCTTTTACTCTTCAGTGTTTATTGGAAAGAGCAATCCCCAGCATTTTATAGAATCAAACCCCACACCTATTGCAAACTGACTCGCTGTTATTACTTTCCAGGCTGCCCAGTTACCTACATACATTTGCTCTACATTTTTAGTCATAGTTGTGCACACTGTTTAAAGCATAATTTGGTGAGTTTTTTTTATGAACATCAGTTGTTATAAAATAGAACGCGCTGCGAATATATCAACGGCAGCGGGTAGTTTATCACAGTGACAACTTAATTCTCGCGTCATTCCAAATTGTAAATAAACGACGAACAATTGACATATGTGTGTTAAATACAGGCTGACGTTATGTATAACGTAACCACTGGTCAGCACAAATAGTGTTTGTCAACTTGACATGGAGTTTGACTGGGAGGTGAGCGTGGGTTTAGACTCCTGGCTGCCCCGTACAGCCACACAGGGCAGCACGGCCCTTTCTCACTGAGTGCAGCAGAGGCAGAGTGTGTGTTGGGAGAGCGGTAGTGTAGTGGTTAGCGCACTGTGCTGTGAACCTGGCGACATGAGTTCGATAATTATAGATAGATGTGTATTATTACAGCAGAAAAATACCCTGTGAGATTGCAAGCTTTTTACGGGATTCCTGCTTGCGACCAATAACAGTGCCGAATATTTGAACCGGTCCTGGGTCTCCCCGAGTTTGACTCAGTATTAGGTGATTAGCCAGTCATGTGTGTAAACATCAACACTGGGGAGACCACGGCGACCAGATGTGCTACTGGGCAAAGTTATCATTTAAAACGTATATTGAGTACGTAGGTAAAAACAGACAAGTTGAATGCATCTGAAGGGATAAGAACTTGACGATACGGGTTAAAGTAAAAATGGAGAAAGTTGGATTACATTGATAATGATAAATACAATTTATAACGCGCACATATTCATTCAATTTCGAAGGTATTCACTCGAAGAGAACGACTCAGAGGCGCGAGATAACCTGCGGGGGGGGGGTAGTCAAGCCATGCGGTTAGTCGGCGCCAACATTTGCCAGACACTGCGTCCTATACATCATGGTATTAGCGGCCAATGAATTAATGAGTGTTTTTTTAGTTGTGGGAGGAAACCGAAAAACCCTGAGGAAACCCATGCAGAACAGGGGGAGAACACACAAACTCCACACAGAAAGGCGCCCAAGGCGGGAATCGAACCACCTCGGACAGGACTTTCTTTCTGTGAGACGCAGATGTTACTACTGCGGCACCCTGCCGCCTATTCGTAACAATTAAAAAATAACAATTATGACGTAAACACTACAAAATAAATATTTTAAGAGAGCTGTAAATGGCATATTGTGAACTTGTTTCACACTCTTCTTATGGCTGATGTTGATGTGGAGCAACAAATATATTTTCACGTTGAGGTGACTGAGCCATATATTTGTGTAAGGAATAGAGGGGGTGTATGACAGCAATGCCGCCTGCATTTTTGTGACTCAGTCGTTGTATGTTCCATGGTTTGTTCTGGGTAACCACAGACGCACATCGAAGAGGTTTTTAATTTCCAATTTATGCATCAAGTATCACCGCATCTGCTGTCGTGGTTTGTGTTCGTTTGCGGGTTAGGGGTCGTAACCCATGATGAGCTTTGTGGGTGATCGAAGCCAGGAATCTTCTGTGTCGGTTCTTTCACGAGGTGTTTGTTACCTTTATAATGAAGGAATATTAGTGGACTGAGATTTTGTTTTTCACAGTGCTCTTTTGGGATAACCGTGTCGAGCGGTCATCCTCTCACATTCGTAATGTTTTGCCTCTCACATTGGAGGCATCGTCAGCCTGATGAGATGGAACGCTCGCCACGGCTATCCCGAGGAGGAAACTGGAGAACCTGGAGTAAACCCAGGCAGAACAGGGGGAGAATTCACAAACTCCACACAGAAAGGCGCCCATGGTGGGAATCGAACCACCTCGAGCAGGACTTTATTTCTGTGAGTCGCAGATGTTACCACAGTGCTGCCAGTATCCGCGTTCTTCGCGAGGAATCCCGTAAAGAGCTTGCAAGCTCACTGGTTATTTATTTTTCTGTAATAATAATAATAAACTCTTGTCTCCGATCCCCCGCGAATAATGATCACTAAGAGTACCTACCGTATTGCCATACGCTGTGGCGCACGGAGGGCGATGTGGCGACACGGTGTTGGGGGAGGTGATGAGGACACGGGGGCCCAATGGCGTTGGAATGACAAGCGTCCCATTAACATTCTTACAGCTGCGTTTAGCAAGCGCCTGCAGGCAGCTGTCACCGCGAGCTCGCCACAGCGCCGCTCGCTCCACAACAAACCAAACATGTGCTTTGCCTCACGCGTCAACGCATTAAGGAAGAGAGAAGGGAGGAAAAAAATAAAACCTGCTCGGCTGAAAAAAAAAACGAAACTCCAATGTTTGTGTCAAAAATAAATCCCAAACGCGGGTATTTTGAAATGTACGCTGCCGTGATATTGTTAATGTATAGCGTTAAGGTAGTTAAAATGTTGTTGATATTATGTAAACAAATGAAAAATTATATAATACACCCGTGAAAGTGTTTAAGCTGATTGTGAAGGCAGATCTTACTTTTTGCGACGTATCTTTTTTGTTTGCTTACAAAGGCCGTATCATATAAGCGTTTATAGTTGGTAATTATATATTCTTCACGTGCTTCTTGCATTTTGTCCGTGTCTTCTTGAGACAATCTATGTCACTGTATCCTTATAAAGGCCTTGTTAATGTAGGCTCGAAAGACCGTGGTGTATGAATGTTGTCATTACTCAGTGAAATTCTAGAATGAATGTTTTGAGCGAGAGCCATTTTTAGAGCAGGAAAATCCATCCATCTATTTTCAGAAACCACTTAATCCTGTACAGGATCGCGATGAGCCGGAGCCTATCCCGGCAGACACAGGGTGCAAGGCAGGGGAGCACCGAGGATGGGACGCCAGTCCATCGCAGGGCGCCTGGGGAAATTTAGTCCATCCATTTTCAGAAACCGCTTAATCCTGTACACTGTACAGGGTCGCGGTGAGCCGGAGCCTATCCCGGCAGACACAGGGCGCAAGGCAGCGAGCCAATTAAACTATGCAGCAGCATGTATTTTGACACTGTCTGCTGGCCCAGTCGTGTGCGTGCAACTGTGTACGAGTGATCTTTCACGAGAGCTCCTTTAATGTTCACTTGTGAGTGTGCGTGCCTATACTTGTGCATGAGTGTGTGCGTGCTTGTGTTGGTGTGCGTGTGCACGTGACTGTGTTCTTCCTGGTGGAGTGGTATGCACATTTTGAGCACCTGGGACGTCTGGCAAAAACCCAGGAAGATTTACTTGCCAAACCCTGCAGGTAGCCAAGAATACAATTTTTTTTTCTTCACAAAACTTACATTTAACGATATATAAAAAATAATTTAGTCGTTTAATCACAACCGTTGCTTTTTCAAAATGAGCTTCGCATTCCAGCGTGCGTTATTTTGAATAAAAACAGAAGCAGACAAAACAAGGCATCCGTTTAGCCCAAGGTGAGTTTGCACGTGGCAAGTCAAACACATCTACTCTGCAGGCGCTGATTTGAAAAATTCTACCACAGTAACCGCTCTTACGACTGCGGTTGTTTGCATGAGCACATTTAATGCTTTATGAAGAGGCGTGCCCCCAACTGATTCAGATCAATGAGCAGAACATAACCTTATAAGAGAACTAAGCTAAGCAACACATTCGTTAAGGGAGTGATTGTAATATTTACCAATTAAACACATTAGTGGCAGGTGATTAGGCCGTTCAAGGAGAGTAGTTTTATTTATGCTACCGTTGATGTACTGTGGTGACTAACTCACTGTAGTGCCTTATTGGATGACAAAAGTGGCTTATGGTTGGGTTTCATCAAATTCACACGTTTAACTCTTCCAAAGCCTCACACACATGTATACAACTACATTTTCAGGGGCCAAGCTGGTCCAGTACCAGTCTGTCATCTCCACAGCAAAGATCCCCCGTACAGCCTTAACAGACTGTAGGGGCAAGTGCCGTTAGCGAGCACCTATGAAGGTCGACACGGCACACGAGGGGGTGGGTGACCAGAACCACGCCCGGCCGCCTTTGTCTCCCTAGTGGCAATGTTTACACACCGCACTAGGTACTCATTTGAGGCTGAGTCGACATAGGGGAGGCCCAGGACCGGTTCAGAACATCGTCACTGGTGTTGGCCGTGAGCGGGATTCGAACTCGGGTCGCCAGGTTTGTCGCCCAGCGCACTAACCACTGGGCCACCGCTCCCCAGTCTGTCTGTGTCATCTCCACAGACAGGATGATACCCACATATTAAGGGCTTAGCATGGAACCCAAGTAAAGCACACCTTTTTCGGTGAGCCCGGAGCTATTTTACTAGGCGTGTTCTGGGCCATTCGCCTGGGAAGAAATTATCATTGAAGTGCTGTTCTCCACAACCCACCGCTCGCTTGACTTCTCAACTTTACGCTCGTATGCACATGTTTCCATTTGAACGCATTCATAAATCTGCTGATGGCCTTAAGAGATGTCGACAAACGTGCTTGACATCGTGTTATTGTGTTGACAACCGCCAACGATGTTGCGCGGGTTTTCTGGCTACACTGATTCTGCCACTTGTCGCGTGCCGTGTCGCACCGATGAGATAGATTTTTCAGTAACGTCAGGTACCAAGGTCAACTATGTCTGGGTGTTTCTGTGACAGGGCTTTACTTATTCTCGGGTGGTTTGTGTTTAAAACCCAGATGGGGGTTGATTCAGTCCTGCCATTTTCAACCGGTGGGCTCGGAGTGCAAAGGAGACAGGAGGAACACTCGACACGGCTATGACAAAAGAGTAGCTCTTTAGGGCAATTCTTATACATCGAGCTGTGAAAGCCTACATTAGTACGTAGGTCTTGTAGAAAATGTAACTTTTGTAGTGTTATCGGTTTTCACCGCTCGATTCATGTTGGTTGCTCTTCAGAGCTGTTCTTTCGGGATAGCCGTGTCACTGAGCACTCCCATGTTGGAATCATCATCAGGCGCGGAATCATCATAACGCCTGATGATGCTTCCAACGTGGGAGGCGAAACGTCACGAGCAAGAGCGCTCAGTGACACGGCTATCCCGAAAGAACAGCTCTGAAGAGCAACGATCAATTTAACTTGTATTAAGCAAGGTTAAGAAATGTTTAAAGCTCACATTTTCTATGTCATCCAAAACAAGTACGCTGCCAATAACCACAAAAAATGAGGCTTCTGTGCCAAGTTGCTGGAGTTGTGGGTCAGCCCTGAGCTACGTCTGGCTTTCCAAACCCCTGGTAAAGTGGAGGCAGCTTGCAAGTGTTCGCGTCTCTGTCCAGGTGTTGAACTCCAGGGCACCAACAGCAAAGTTAAAATTCCATCAGTTGTTTCCTGTTTCTGTGGCACGGTGGTGCGGTGAATAGCGCTGCCGCCTCACATGCAAGAAAGACCCGGGTTCGAATCCCGGATCGGGTGCCTTTCTGTGTGGAGTTTGCATGTTCTCTCCGTGTCCGCGTGGGTTTTTCGCCGGGCACTTCGGTTTCCTCCCACAGTCCAAGGACATGCTGCTGCATAGCGTAATTGGCCTGCTCTCTAAATCGCCCCCGGTGCCCTATGATGAACTGGCGTCCGATCCTGGGTTTAGCTCTGCCTTGCGCACTGTGTCTGCCGGGATAGGCTCCGGCTGACTGCGACCCTGTACAGGATTAAGTGGTTTCTGATAATGAGATGAGGTGAGTATGTATTTGGACGGTGGGAGGAAACCGGTGTACCCGGCGAAAACCCACGTAGACACGTTTGAGAACGTGCAAACTCCACACAGGAAAGGGGCGTCCCAAAAAGGCACGCACATGTACACATGCACCAGCACGTGTACACGCCCGATTGAGCACGAGCCTATCTCATCTTGTTATGCAAAATCCCTGCATTGCATTTGTATCGTGATGCCCTCGTTGCACTTACATTAAAACAATTATGTGACCTTTGTAGGACACCCTTCTACACAGTGTGTTCACCTTAACGCAGACATCTCTCATTCCAAACCACAACACCACAGTCTGTGCACTGTGTCACAGAGAGCGTGATGCTTTATCTGATACAAGAATGCTAAGACCACATGATGCTTCTCACGGATGTCAAGGATTCCCACGATGTTCTTTGGAAGGGCAGGTCACGTTGACCTTCGGTTAATAATTTGCTCCATAAACAGGACTTCCCATAATTGGATGGTCTTACGGACGTTTGGGGTAACCATGTTTTTTACTATTCTCAGAAATGTTGTTGTTAAACAAACTATTAATTGCAATGCACACAAAGTGCTAACACGAATGAATGACTGTTGTTTCCACTTTTATGGAACATAGTATTTATCCGTAGAAATAAAACACTTATAGGCACTGTTTTGTTCAGTAATGTTTTAGGTTAGCCCAGTTGTTTTGAGACTATCCCATTGTGCCCCTGCAACTTATCCAGTGGTGAACTACTCCACGCAGTTTGGTGGCATTACCAAAAGAGAATCTAGAAAAAAAAATTGTAATGAGGTTACTGCCTGTAATGTGGCTCCCATGGTCAGTGTTTATTGCTCGGGAAGGTTTCAAAGGACAAGTCCCGTTGGTAATGTTAACACATGGACAGGTCACGTGATTCCTTATCCTGGGTGGGATGTGAAACCGCGTGCCGATATGTTCAGTGTTTGTTTTAACACTTTTCTAGAATTCCAGTGTTATCTTGGATGTTCTGCAATCGAGATTCTGTCTAGTTCAGCGGACAGTTTCTGGCCCCCAAATGCCTGATGTAAAGAGTGATGGCCCATTCTGCAAAAATACAATCCTACAGCCAATCATCGGCCGGGGAGTTGCCAATGGGATGAGAGGTCCGTGCTGATGTTAGCAGACTCGCCTGCAGATGGAGAGAATAGCAATCAGGCGCCGTGTGCCTCACACTAACTCGCACACACACACGTGTTGGCGCATGCGAGGTCTGCGGAGGTTCCGAATTTGTCGCTAAGCCAAAGGCAGCTTAGTGATGATTAAAAACAACTACATGGAAAATTATGACAGCACTGATTGTGCTTCTGGTGATAATGAAGATGATGTAAATTATAATCATTCATTTTCAGCACACCCTTAATCCTGCACTGGGTTCCGGTAAGCTGGAGCCTAGCTCGGCAGACACAGGATGTTACGCAAGGCTGTGCCCTGGATGGGATGCCAGTCCATCATAGGGTAACGGGGGCAATTTAGTTAGCAGGTCAATATATCTAGGCAGCTTGTCTTTGGAAGTCCATGTGAACATGGAAAGAACATACAAAAACCACACAGAAAGGCACCCAAGCTGGGAATCGAACCTAGGAACCTATTGCTGTAAAGCGGCAGTGCTATAATTATAATCTATGAACGTTAAGGATGCCATTTACAAATTAAGCTGATCATAAATAATGAAAAGAGAAGATCCTGACAGTAATGATGCTGCTGCTGCTGCTGCAACTACTGATGATCCACCTACCCTGGCCTCCGCAATGCACTTCACACCGGGCATCTATTTATGGCTGAGTTTCCCTAGGGGAGACTTACGAGAGACACCACATTAGCTGTGGCTGGGACCCGAATTCAGGTAATCGGATTCAAAGCACAGCGCTTTCAAAACAATATAGGTCAATATCCCAACGTCACCCAATTGCTGAAAATGACATTTATTTTTTGCAAAAAACGCGAAATGCCCTATATTGGGGCCCACAGTTGCTCGTAGCTCTTTCCCTTGACTCAACACAAACCAGTTGCATCTATGTCACATGAATGGGTTTGAAACGGGGCACCTAACAGCGCTTTTTCAGAAAGATCTGCCACGGCCGAACGTCTCACGGCGCACGTTGTTTGCAACGCGGTCGGCACAGCGCGCTGCCAGCGCCGCCAACCCGCCGCTCCCTGAGCGTAATTGGCGGCGATGTGCGGGTTTCACGTCGTTACCGGGTCCACATGCGGCACATGCCTGCAGCACACGGTCGGGGCAGCGTTTACGCGGGCGCTCGAAATGCACATGATGTCCGGCGCTCTGCCTGCGAAGTCCGCTTTATTGGACCGTTTCCAAGCGGTTTCAGTGCAGGAGTCGAAGCGAAATCTGCGTGTGGGTGCCTACCACATCTGAGCTTTTTTTTTATTTGTTGACAGACTTTTCCAAGCGCCAGCTGGTTAGCAGGGCTGAAAGTAACTCACACGTCATATCGCAACCCCTTTTGCATTCTGACCCCTTTGTAGTGAACGCTTGGGTCACTTTGTTACCGCTAGACCGTACCGGACCGGCTTACTTTCACCTCTACTTGTTGTATCGCAGGAATCCCGCTTCCAGAGCTTGCAAGCTCACAGGGTATATCCTGTTGTAATAATAAACATATATATATAATGGAGCAAGTGGCTGTATATATGTGTGTACGTCCTCACTGAAGGTACTGGATTTGAAACCTTCTTAAGTATACATTTTATCAGCACAACACCGAGGCGTTTATGTCTTATTTCAGCTTTGCTTCCCACTTATCGATTACTCTTCTGAAACCTCGCAGGGCCAGCAATATTCCCGAAAGGACATCAGGAGGAAATCTAGGTCAAAGCTGTCGTGTCAGCAGAAAACGACATCAACAAGAGACGTCAGATGAATGTGTCACATGCTTGGAGGGTACCCTGCTAGCTGTCTCAATTGCTGTGCCTGGATATAGAACAAGTAACTGTTGGATGGCAAGTCCAGTGTTCACAACGCTACATTGAGGCAGCACTCCATTGTTAGCCTATCCAGCCTATTGCCTTCAGCAACAGAGAATTCGAAATCCACAACCTAGAACTTTGCCGGGCACTCCGGTTTCCTCCCGCATTCCAAAGACATGCTGCTGCACAGGTTAATTGACCTGCTGACTAAATTGCCTCTGGTGCCCTGCGGTGGACTAGCGTCCTATCCTAGGTATAGCCCTGCCTTGTGCCATCCGTTTGCCGGGATAGGGTCCGGCTCACCGCAACCGTGGACAGGATTAAGTGGTTTGTGACAATGGATGAATGAACATAGAACGCCGTGGCCGAACACTGTTATGTAACACATCAAGGGCTACTCAAAGCAGCGTCTTTGCAGTTGCTGTAAATTTTCTCAGCGAGGCCTTGTGAGAAAAAAACGTGTTACATGCAGTCACTGATGTTGAGCCAGCGGCTATCTGTGTCTTTATGGAATATCCATTTACTTCCCGGCTGTCCCAGCGAGGGCTTCTGACGGGGTCTTTGAAGTCGCATGTAGACATGGGGAACTTCAGTAAATAATATGCACAAATAAGACGCGTCCCGGTGATTGAAACAGGCTGCGGCGTGGGATAAACAGGGCCATACAGCCCCTAACTTTCCCACAATTGCAGTGTTGCTAATAGCCAGCGATGTGGGATGCGGGGGTGAGAGAACAAAGTGGATTAGGGGTGGGTGGATTGTAGTTTTCTGGGAATGCAAAACGAACCTCTAATATAAATTGATGACACATGCTGAAACAATCGTGCGCAAGCGTGATAAGTAATCTGAAAACGTATATGTAGAGAACGGCAAACAGGCATGCAAAACGTGACAACAATCTCCCAGTCAGCTTCATAGACTGTAGGAGGAATTGTTTCTTACTAACACCCATCACTGCCAGCACGAGGCAGGCAGTGTGTTGTCCGTGTCAAGCGTTGTGTTAATCTTTGCATGCTGTCCCAAATATTAAATGAACCTGAATTGACAGAAGGTAAACAATCGTCAGCTTCAAATCTAAATGATTGTCTATCGACACAAAACAAGGACAACGATTCCCTTTATAGACTGTTGTTAGCTAGCACCTCTGAAGGCATACACTGAATATGAGAGGATGGCTGGCCAGTACCACACCTGGCAACGTTTGGCTTCCCAGTGCTGAAGGTTACACGTGGTAGCAGGTACTCAGTTTAAAGCTGAGTCGATCTAGCGGAGGCCCAGGACCAGTTCAAATGATCGCCACTGTGATTTGGTCGTGAGCAGGAATTGAACTTAGATTTCTGTGTTTGTAACGCGCGCGTTATCCGCTACACTACAGCTCCCCATGTGCTGGTCACACACATACAGATGTAGAAAACACAAACATTAGACCACAAGGAAACAAAATAACTTTCAACACTGGAACATGAGCGCAGTGATACTCCAAAACTAATAATCAACCTTTTTGAAACATGTTATTGTAGAATGACAAGCGCAAAAAAAATAAAGTGTAAAATCCCAACACACGTTAAATCTCTACATTCGTTGCTGTGTTCATGATGTGAAGCGAGGGGAATATAAATTATTATGATTTCAAACACCATCTGACAAATCCTCCATAAATTCGTTCGTTGTTGCACCCACGGGTCCAGCTCCGGCCCCTCGAGGGCTGCATTGAAAATGCAAACTGTGCTGATAAATGTTCTCATTGAGCCAGTTACGAAAACTTGGCTGTAAAATCTTGTTGCACAACTCAAAGACAAAGATCCTCCGTATAGCTGTTAGCGAGCGGCTACACATACTGGGTGGCCAGCACCACGCCCGGATACATTTGTCTCCTTGGCTGCGATGTTTATACACTACACCAGGTACTAATTTGAGCCTGAGTCGACCTAAGGGAGGGCCCAGGACCGGTTCAGATAACCGTCACTGTTGTTGGCCAAGAGCGAGAATCGAACTCGGGTCGCCGGGTTTATAGCCTATCACGCTGACCACTGAAGCTACTGCTCCCCACACAAAGATCCAAAGATAGACACACACACATACACATATGCGCGTGCATTCACGCAAACTCACAAACCAAGACAAAGATGATCAGCTCGCAGACTCTCGGGGCACGGTCAGAGACGTGAGGATGCAGCTATTAAGCCGAGCTCAGCACACCAGGCAAGGACCATGAACCCAAGTCACCAAGATTGTGGTGTCGTGTGGCAATTAACTCAACACTGCGCTCTTCACACACGCACACACACGTACCTCTCTAACTGAGTTTAAAAAAAAAATCCTCCGAGCTCAAAATAGACTCGTGTCTTTCACTGTGGGCACACACACCGTTTCTAAGATCAAGACCAGGCTTTAAATTTGGCCGCACATTCCGGCAGGATTAAGAGCACTCTGGGCGCGATGGAGTGCAACCGTTGGAAACTCTCGCAGCACCTGCGCGCGAATGGCATGGCGATTGGCCTGTAATTACACGTGCGTTTTGCCAGATGTTGCCGTGAAGGCGTCTCAAGCGGGACACGCGAACGCCGCCACACCGTGCTGGCTTCGCCGATAGACAGAGCCACCCAGACAGGGTCGCGGTGCGCCGGAGCCTATCCCGGCAGACACAGGGCGCAATGCAGGGCTAGACCCAGGATGGGGCGCCAGTCCATAACAGGACACGGGGGGCGGAATTACCTATGCAGGAGCATATCTTTGGACTGTGGGAAGAAACCGGAGAAAAACCACGCGGACACGGGGAGAACATGCAAACGCCACACAGATAGGCACCCGAGCCGGGATTCGAACCCAGGTTCTTCTTGCTGTGAGGCGGCAGCGCTACTCACCGCGCCACCGTGCCACCGTGCCGCCCGGGTAGAAAAAGCGAGCGGCACAATTAAGGTCGCTGAAGTTTCGCTTCACTGACCCTGACGAAGGTTTCCATCGGATGAAGACCCCATGGGCGCTTTTCGACTGTGTTTACACTCAGTGGTTTTTCTTTGCTTCGTTCTCCACATCTCTGAGCTGGACGAGCGACGCGTTCGAAGTTCCCAGCCCCTGCAGTGCGTGCGGCGCGCTGGGTCAAGTCGGGGTCAGGGCGTTTGGCCGAAAATGTCATAATTTTCGTCGTGATTGAAGAACCCATAAAATGGTTTTGAGGGAGTCAGCCTTTGTGTGTTTCAGAGTCACGGACAGTGACAATGGAAACATACAGAAGCACTAAATCTCCACAAGGAAATCTTGTTCATGTCTGGCACTCGACTGCAGCTGTGGTTGAGTGTTTTAATTTAAATTCTGGGTCCGTGTGTATTAGAATAGAATCGCTCAATGGTACTTATCTGCAAGTTCTTTTAAAAGCATTGCCACAAATATTTATAATGTCACATTGGACGTTGCATAGAAACAACTTTTGTCCTTGTTTTACTTGGATTTTTTTTAAATCAAACAGAAAACGGAGGAGAAAATTGCAGTGAGACTTAAACACGACATTTTATGGCGGAATAAAAGGTTTTACTATATATTGATGTAGGTTTTCACGGCTCGATTCATGATGGTTGCTTTTCAAAGCTGTTCTTTCGGGATAGCCGTGTCCAACTCTTCCTCTCTCCTCTACGACGTTTCGCTGCTCATGCTCGAAGCATCTTGAGGTCGTCATCATCAGTCAGTCATGTTGACGTGGTACCTAACAAAGGGTGGGACTTTCATTAAGATTTCCGGTTGGTTCATGTTAGTTTCAAAGGTGGCTCCCTGGTCTATCTGCGTTTTGTTCATACCTCCTGCGGCCGTGTTTTTGCTCATGCCAGGCTTTCCTTCTGCCTGTGTTATTTCACAGCGGGTGGGATCCTTTAGTGATTGTTCAAAGGTGGCTCTTAGGTTCGATTTCCTCATGCAGCATGTTGTCTACCTTTTCAGGGTTGTGGTCTGGTACCTCTTAATGTCACGGCTGGCCCCCAGGTTTGACTATATTCCGGTAATCTTCAACATCGCGTGTGTCGGGTTTTCAATCGCGATAAACAGGTATGTGGATGAGCCATGGTTTGTGTGTGCATGTCTGATTAAGGCAAACAATACTGTGACAATTTCCAGCACCTATAACACTGTCCACTGAACACTATTAGTGGTGGTCCTCCAGAGAAACTGGACTCCATTACAGGCATGTGGAATTTCCATCACCGCTGATTAAAACCAGCAATCTTCTTCTTTGCGATTCTACGAAGCGCGATAGTTAAATTACAGTTTCCCATTTACTTACACAGCCCCTTGCATTTTCATTGAACTCTGCAAGATCTTTTGAGCTGCAGAGGTTGGGTAGTAGAGCACAGACAAGGCAGTGTTCCATAGTATGGTCTGCTTCTCCACATTCACAGGTGGTTGGGCCGGTCTTGTAGCCCCATCTGACCAAAGCATCTTTTGATCGTCCCGTTCTAGTTCTCAGGCGGTTGAGTGTCTTCCCCTGAATCCATGGTGCATCTGAGCCAGGAGGGAAGTCTTCAGCAGGTGGGATTCCCATGCCAGTTGCAGGAGGGTCACTCTCAAGCTTTTCCGTCCAGAGCTAGAGTCTGGTTTCCCCTCGAGATGTTGTTAGGGGCTGCACATGGCTGAGGAAGCTTCTTCTTGACTTCAGTCGTTGGGCCGGGGGACATTTTTACTTAATATACGCTAGAATATATATGAACGTTACCATACTTATACAATCACACTGAGACCCATAAAATATTTTACAGATCATGTTTGAACTACAATATATTTGAACATTCATAATATTTACAATTTCACACTGAGACTCATAAAATGTATAGTGGTCTATGAAATGAATGTGGCTGTGTTGTTCTCCGATTATTCTGAAGAAGCTCCTTTAACGTGGAGCTGAACTCCAGACATCACACAATCTGAAAACACATCAGGCAGCTGTATAACAACTGTGAAAACCTAGCGGTTACTTTTGGAAAACATCACAGGTATGCTGGAAAGGATTAACTGTATCCAATTTCTCAAGCAGTAAGAACTTGACTCGTAGAAGGTTCAGGATTGTGATGTTTAGTGAAACACTCGCTGAAAACATTTAATCTCGAGGCCTCTTAGGCGATGTTTTAAACGTTATCTTCTTTCTGGGATTGAAAGCAATACTCTTAATATACGACTTTATTTCATAAGACCACCAGTGTTTGGACCAGCGATATCGTAATTGGCCAAGGCAGCGTGGTTTGGTTTGAATATTCTGAGCAAGGCATTTGAATTCGGATGACCATAGTTAACTTCCTACAGATTGGTACCCATAGAGAGTTGATAGTCATAGTCAACCGTGAACTGCAATTTCAAGTTAAGAACTTGTGATGGTGAGTCAAAGCCCTCTGCTACATGACTAAATGACAAGATGTTATACATATATTAAGATGCTATGGTACATATATACCAACCATATATTTTCAGCACAATCTTAAATATATAATCCACAGGAAAAAAAATCCCGTGTTTTTCCTTCATAATTGATTATCAAAATCTGATATCAATACTCCGACTCAACTAATCATGGATGGAAAATGTTTATGTATTTGTTTCTGCTGAAGCAAAATACGATCCAAAATAAACTTCCAAATCCGGCATGATTTTTGTGGGGGTAAATATTTCCGTAAAAAACAAGAATTTGTGAATACTGTATCCTTAACTGATGTACATTGGTCACATAACCCAGTGGTGTAAGACTGCACCATCCTTCGTCTTTTCGCACAATGAGCTATGAATCAGAGCAAGTTAGAAACAACACAAAATACACCTGTACACACACATTGAGTATCCAGAGAGATAGATCTCCCATTCACATGGCAGAGCTCCGTCTCAATTGTAATATCAGTCTGACATTTAGCAGTGAGTTTCCTAGTGCCTGGCATGGGTTGCGGGCACAGTTTGAGATATTGCTCTGTGATGGATCCATCACATTCCTCTCTATCTCGCGCTTCATCATTCTTCCATAAACAGCATCCTAATTATAAGCCGTTATATATCCATTGCAGAATGAAGGCCTTCCCAGGCCATCACCATCTCCAATCTTCTTATGTTGGGATTCACCGATCCATCATTTCATTTCTCCACTTCCACAGTGGACATCCTCTTGGGCTGCCAGTACTGTGTTAGTTTCGAGCACTGGCCATCATCTCTTCCCGTCACGTGTCCTGCCCATGCTGACTTCATTTTCGTAAACGGTTCACACGATGCCAGTGACTTGCATACGTTGCCTAACCCCGCCATTCTCTACCGGTGGGTCACGACCCTTCAGTGGGTCGCGAGCGCCACCTAGTGGTCCATGGAGACCAGACTCAAGTGGGCCAAATTGGCCTTGAAGTGCAAAAGGTTGAGAACCCCTGATGTAACCCATGTGTTGCTCTTGCTGTCTCTCGGTGTAATTCCAAGCATGCACCCCCACGCTTCTTTCTACACTTTTCAGCTTTTGATCCATTTTGTCAATGTTTACAGTTCTCATCCATAGGCAATAGTAGGTAATATACACTGATAACAAAAGGAACACCTAATTTATTTGGCACATTGATAGTTTACACACGGCTTGACGAGCGTATGTTTGCTTGCGCTTATATTTGAATGCGTCAGACAACAGAAGACCAAACGATATTTTGAGTATTGCATTTGTGGGAGACTGCAAAACTTGATCCTGTACACCTGCGCTCTTTCCATTACTGAAGCCAATTAGGGGACGATAGGGTTACGCTTAAAAAGACTACAGGCTTGCCAGTGAGCAGCACAAATAAAACCTGAGGTCTTGCATAGCTGAGTGCACTGTAGTGAGTGCATGTTGCCCTAATGCAGTGTTTCAGCCATTTGAAAAGCACACACACACGCAGCAAATGCATTACAGATGTGATGTGACTAAGGTCAACTAAGGTTTCCCAGGAGCTGTCGATCATCAAGGAACGCCACTTCATCTCAAGATGCTGATTATACATGTCGAACATCATGATGGAATTAGCACACATCAGGCTCGCGGGCTTAGCAGCTATCAACAGCTTAAACACAAAGTCTCAATTGTATTGGCGAATGAGTGATAATAAAATTTCACGACAAACTCTGGCTAAATTTTCATCCAGAATCACGTTTCCTTGTTGCGCGCTGCTCTGTTTTCCCCTCTCAGATTAATTTTCCACCTGGGAAAGATTTAAAAAAAAAATCTATTAATCTGATGTACATTTAATCTGAGGCACATTTAATATGCAATGTGCTCTTCATATCCATGTACGCCTATACCTTATTTATTTGCAGATTTATGTTACACCATTATATAATAATAATTATTAATATTAATAATTACATTTTCTAACCATGTGTTGGATATTTAGTTTTATAAAAGCTGTGCACTGTTTAACCCATGTTGTATAAAAATAAACAAACGCCAGACCTCCTTTGCGGGCCTACATTTAGCAGGCTGGGCTGTTATGTATCATGTGGTCAGATTCCTCGGATTCATAGACAGGCCACTTGCATTCTGTTGGTTTCATTTGCATCAGCATTTTACCAAATTGGCCGGATTAAACTGTTTTTCCAGCCAGAAGTCGATGTAGCCGCATTCTCTGCACCATGCTGTTTTGACGTTAGAGCCACAAACTTAGCAAATATGCTTATAGATGCAAATACGGGGGGTATGTTTCTATACAGCCTGAGGTCTTCTTACGGTTGACACTGTAGTAGATGTGACTGGGAGAACATTAAGCATTTTCCATTTAATATGCCATGGTTATTTGGTTTGGCATTGCATCTAGTACATGTATATCCCTTGTATCTTCATATTCCTATTTGGATACAAGTACGCTAAATTACTTAACATTGATTCTCTTACTGTCACTTCCATTGCGTGTTGTGTCGCAGGAATCCCACAAAGAGCCTGCAAGTTTACTGGATATTTCTCTGCTGTAATAATACAAATCTACCTATCTATCTATGTTTATGCATACACATATCTGCCTCTATGGGAATTCTACGATAGTTGGTTTACTAGTCAGTCGATTTCGACGAATCAGAAAAAAATCGAACTCACTTTGATCATTTAGAAACAAATATTGGTTGGTTCTCAGGCCAACCTTGGCAATGACATCATCCCGGTCAGACACTGAGTAGAAAGGAAAATCACACTCTACTGGGTGCCACTCAGGCTGAAAATACAGACATAACGGCTATTCACATTACTTGAAAATATTGTCAAAAAGTTGCTGCAGAAAACTAGAGGGGAATGCATTCATCTTGCTTTCATTGTGCTGACTGCAATGAGAGCAATTTCATTTTGTGCGTCCCACAGCGAGGAAAAGCGTATTTACATGAGTGTGTTCAGGAGAATGTACATCAGCTATCAATGTCATATAAATGTACATGCATCATTGGTGCAATGGTGAACTGTCCAGGCAGTCGTGGTATGTAGCCTCGTAGGCTTCAAGCCTGAGTTTTGGCCCTAAAGCAGCCAAGGTGGCATCAAAAATAATTTCAAACTCCTTATCCTTGACATCAGGGCAACAAAACCTTGGTATCACACATCAGGCTTTAAGTCCTGGCCTTGAAATTCAAGTTTCTAAAACGGATAAACCTCTCCATCAGACCCCCAGACTCTGGTCGACATCCATTTGTATCTACAAGCCTCCGGCCTTCTAAATTACATCAAACCTATGACTTCACTAGACAGCGTTCACGTCGCGATCCCTGTCAGGTAATACTTGGTATTGCCTGCGAATTCTACCAAACACTTCGAGGCCGAGCTGAAAGACAACGATGTCCAGAGGCTGACCATCGTGCTTCGAAGAATCGCGAAGAAGAAGACTAGACATTCAAGTGCGTTTCGGACGTATAGACACCTCCATCAGACATCCGGATCCTCATCCATAATTCCAGCCACTTCGATCAGACTCCCAACCAAACCAATCTATCAGATAAATCGGTCAGTTCATCAGACATTCTGACCCCAAAATTTAACCTACAGACCACCACAAAAATGCCATCTACCCAGCCTTGGAGCCACGCCGTCATACTTCCCCGATGGGCAGATCACACCAGCGCGTTTGCGGATCAGCAATGTGACGCAAGGGCCCTGTAATTTTCTCTCTTTTCTCACGGCCGGGGTTGCTGGCAGAGCCGGTGAACATCACGAAGGGCGAGACACCGCTCCAGTAACGAGCGCTAATAACAGGCCACCTCGGCGCGGGACAACGCAACCGGTCCGGTTCCATCGGCGTCACCGGATTCTGCGACGTCTCGGAAGGCGGGCGGTCACGTCAAAACATTTGAGCAGCGACAGCACGTTACGGCTGTGTTGACGGGCAAAAGGGGGAAAGAATGTAAATGTACGCACACACGCACGCCGCCAAAGAAATCGGATGTGGCATTGCAATTTCATGTAAAAGTCCGGGTTACTGCTGGGTCAGTGAGTTCGGCGTTGATACCGATCTTGCACATTCCAAGTGTAATGTGTCCTGCAGCATGAGTACTTTGTAAGCGTGTATGTGCCGCTTACTACACGTGTTCGCAATGCAGTGAGGAGGTATGGAGCGTTTAAGGAAAGTAGGCAAAGAAGCACGGAGGCATGTAACGCTTGGAAGTCCATCCATCCATCCATTTTCAGAAACCGCTTAATCCTGTACAGGTCCCGGGTTCGAATCTCGGCTCGGGGGGCCTTTCTGTGTGGAGTTTCCAAGCGTTACACGGAGGCATGTAACGCTCGGAAGTGTGATAGGAAAATATGCAGAGGAACGCCTGCGTCGGGGAACAAATACAATCGGGAAACATCCCAGCATACTTGACACAAAATGAACCCGGAGGAAACCCACGCAGAACAGGGGGAGAACAGATGTTGACGCTGCGCCACCCTGCCGCCTCTGCCCGTGTCTGTCTTTCCATATCTTATAGGAATGCGTCGAGTGTCCGTCGATCCCTCTAAATTGATTGTATCAAACCCGGGTCAAGATTAGAAATCGATAACTAAAAAAAATAGCTGTTTAAAGGGAGTTACATAATTAGATAATTAAATGCGTTGTTTATTAGTAGTCAGCATAGTTGATCAGCTGTCAGTTTCTGGTCAATCTTCAACGGGTGATCAACTCATCCCAATAAAGACTAGCTGCGCCCGAGGGCTGCTGCACGCTGGGAGCCCTAACCAAAAGCCACTAAATGGCTGTGTCTGGTTTTCTACATGACCCAACCCATAAAAGGGATATATTATAGCCAACCTTTATGGCGGTGAATCGGAAAATAAATGATTAAAAAAACCAATTGTACGAATTGTATCAGCCACACGGTTGATACTTGGCTTGATACACTCAAACTCTAGACCGGTTTCCACATTCATGGTCTCATCTGAACCACGGTCAGGCCTCCTTACAGCGATGCTGGTGAACTGCCAGATATTTATTGCAAGGCCCCTCTCTGCTAGATATGGGTCAACACTTTGTGGGAAGCAAACAGTGGTTGTCCTCTGGATAATCTGGCTCCTGCATTAAGAACGTGGAATGTCATTAAAATAAAATGAAAATAATCAGAATTTCCACCACTGGATTCCAGTGAAGCGGAGCACTGCCCGCGTAGGCTGTGCAATGGAGACATTCGGAATGATTATTTCACGTGGGGGAACAGCACGTTGGCTCTGGAACTTAGTTGGCCTCAAAGTCAGATTCCTCTGATGGATATTAATTGATAATTGTTCTCAAGATGTCCCGGGTTTGTATCCCGGCTGGGATGCCTTTCTATGTGGAGTTTGCATTTTCTCCCCATGTCTGCGTGGGTGTTCGTCGGGCATTCCGGTTTCCTCCCACAGTCCAAAGACACGCTGCTGCTGCTGCTGCTGGAGAGGTTAATTGGCCTGCTGACTAAATTGACCCCGGTGCCCTGTGATGGACTGGCGTCTCATCCTGGGTGTATCCTTGCTTTGCGCCCTGTGTCTGATAGGATAGGCTCCGGCTCAGCGTAACCCTGTACAGGATTAAGCAGTTTCTGACAAAGAATGAAGGAATTAATTGTTTTCAAGAAGTGCTCTTTCGGGAGCAATTCTTCCTACTCTCTCCTTTTGGCCTCCAGCGTGGGAGGCTCTTCAGAGCTGTCCTTTCGGGATAGCCGTGTCTGATGATGCTTCCAACGTGGGAGGCGAAATTTCGCAAGCGACACAGGGAGATTGCTCGACACGGCTATCCCGAAAGAACAACTCGGAAGAGCAACCAACATGTTAGGATTTCCAAACACAACTATAAGACAACTCGTGAAAAAACAAAAACAAACTCATTTAAAACACGTCCTGCACTTTCCAGGAGACACTAACACCGAGCGAGCGCTTCACCTCACCGGCATGCATTTAACAATGTTTCATTGTTTTCTGTTATATCCCTCATGTGTGCCTTCTTTATCCCCGAGACCTTGACACAGCGGGAGTTTTGTATGCTCTGCGATCTCATAAGTTTGTTTTATATTGAATGTCTGCTGTCTAGAGCAGGAGACTTAACAGGCATGACACCACGGGCAGAATATCTCATACCATACACAACCCTTGTACTCATACGAGGATGAAACCAAGCTACCTCAACCCCATGCTCAGCACTCCAAATATGGGAATCATTTGCTAAAGGTTTGGCCTTTTTTTGGAAGCCTATTTCATCTTTGCCCAAGTGGTTCTCCGCAACACAAGTATGATTGCCTGCTACAGTTTAAATGTTACCACAAGGTTTAAGATTTCCATGCCACAATATACACAGTGCCATACGTACACAGACACACATACACACCTATACACACGAAACTATATATATATATATGTGAAATTCGGTGCCGACTAACAGTAAAGGAATATTGAATTCAACCATGAGCACGGCGCTGAGGCTGAGCGCATGGATCAGAATTGAAAGGTCATAAGTTTGAATCCTGGGCTGCGGTCCGTGCATTCAATATCCCTCTCGGGTTGATGAAAGGCGAACTTCTCTATCGGAAGGCAATGGTAGTTTTCCTATGGATGCACCGGTTCCTACCATGGGAATGTGTAATTACAGCCACTGGCTTCAAAGCCACCAACGTATATGAATACGCCTTTGGCTTATTCTCAAAACGCATTTAGGTGCGCATTAAATATAGCCGAGCGTTGCAACAATCCGCCAGGTTAAATTACTATTGGTTGAACAGAATTGATCCGTGCTTTGTGTGCAAGCATGGTTTTCTCTCCGGGTGTCAAGAAGGTGGGAAAGTCTGCTGATATCAATCACACGCTACGTGGATAAACGATGAGCACGTTCGTGCACAACTGCACTGCCACAACATCTATGTCTATCCAGCTGCAAGCGAGCCTTCACCACATTATGTCAGCTCATTGTGTACCTAACCTGGCACAGTGGACTTGGTGATGGTAGTGAACTCAGCGGTGCTGTTGCTTTACATCCACTGATGTGAGTGTGTGTGTTTGTGGAAGGGGAGAGTGAACTCGCAGGCTCGTGTTGCCGAGCCGTGTTCCACCTCCTCTATCACAAATAATTTAAGGCAAGCTGAAGGCAATTCACACCTCGTTACAAGCCACGTGTGTGCATTAAGCGTTTTAGGTGCGCGGCATTCCGTCGTCATTTGTCACTTGTACAGGGAGGGGGGGGCCCTGGTGGCCTTCGTGGGGTCGACCTTGTTCATTTCCATAGCACCACGCAACTTCTCTAATTCCAACCCTCTTACGTTTCTCCCGTCAAGATCAAAGAGAGCGTGAGTGGCGGTTGTTGTGCATTACAAAAACCCAACATATTCCACCCCCCGTCTACCCACCACCCCTCCTACGCATTTATTGCCCAGGAAAGTTTAATTAGACGAAAGGCATTCCTCGCCACATCTTTGTGTTATTTCGCATTTCCACTCCCTCGCTCGCCCCACTCAGTGTGCACCAACATTCTGCCGTCTCGACCGTGCACACACTCCCCTTGTACCATTACCGCTCGTGTCATGCACATTAAATGCTTAACGTCTTTTAAACATGTGGCTTAAGTTTTCTCGCGTGTGTGTGTGTATTTTTTCTCTGCCCCCCACCCACCCACCCCCACCACCCCACCGTCTGTAGTATTTACTTTTATCTTGATCTTTCATAGCAAAGCAGAGAAGTTGAAAGACAGCCATGCAGGGACCAGCGACACGCAGCCTAAGCGCCCCGAGCTCCCCACGACTCTCCCAGCCCGACCGCCTCATGGCGCGGGGAGCAATACAACACTACTGCTTGCCGCGGCCTTCACAGGAATGAAAATGGAGGGTTTATGAGAATCACTAGATCAAACGTGGATTGTGTCTGATAATATCTTAAGTGTCTCTCGAGTATGTGTATAGAGCTGGCAATAAAGGTTGGGTACGCGCGCGCTCACTCCTCGGTTCTGTGACCTTTGTAGAAAAAATGGCTTTGAAGAGTGCCCACGCTGTGGCTTCGTGTGCGTAAATATGTAGAGATGTCTGCGGAAGTTTTGCGTCTCGCATTAAATGGTCTCAACTAGAGGTGAAAGAGACGTCTGTCAGTCTTTGACATTATTCCGTTGAGTTATATTTTAATTGAATTTGTTATTAATAACGTGTTAAGCTGTTGAGTTGTTCTCCTGAAATGTGCAAAAACTACACAATGTCAAGTACAAGCCACAGACGTGTAATTTGTCATGTTATTTTTGTCAATTACAGGAGACTAACACTGGGTCTCTGAGCTCTGCACGTCTAGCAAGCACCAGCGGTATAATTTTTGAAGGTTATAATATTATGTTTTAGTGTTTTATGAATGCACGACGTTTTATCCCTGCACAACGTAATGCTGTAAAGCCGTTTAAATCTGATTTTGTATTGTTTATGTTGGTTAATGCGTACATTTATTTTATCGCAGGATTCTCGCT
>JAZEWU010000005.1:4092888-4113655 GCA_036362915.1 Geotria australis
GCCCCCGGTGCCCTGTGATGGACTGGCGTCCTATCCTGTGAATAACCCTGTCTTGCGCCTTGTGCCTTGTGTTTGCCGGGATAGGCTCCGGCTCATCGCGACTCTGTAGAGGATTAAGCGGTTTCTGAAAATGGATGGATGGGCCAACACGGAACGCGTAGAAGGGAGTGGGCTATATGACCGGTTTAAAGGATGGCAGGCGGGTTGACATCGTGGCGCATTCCTGTGTTAATAGAGAACAAGGTGCAGCCCTACAATTATAAGGTCATGCGACTACACACGGATGGGCTTCCGCTAGAGGAAACTCTATAAGGCCCCTCGAGAGGATGTTTGGCCTGCTATTCCACACTGGCCAGACGTCTTGGCAGAGGTGCAAGGAATTACCCACATTTTATCTCACCAGACGCAGCTTACCAAACGACTGGCTTTGGTGTACCTGTCCATACTGCTGGAACGCATTTAACAAACGTGCATCATTGATTGTTTCAAATGCCGCATCATGGGATTGAACTGACCAACTCCGCATTGCAAGGTGTGTGTGTTCTGGCCATTACATCATAGCAGCCGATGCATCCATCAGTAAAGTATTAACGAACCAAATGGAACATTCTCACTTAATTGTGTCACTCCTCTCTCAAGCAAAGTTCAAATAATAGTGATAACGCATTTCATTATAATCGTCTGTTGCCTTTTCCAGTAATTACAAATGAAGTATTTATTGTTGAACAGGGTCAGAAGTGTTGGCATAAACATCAGAGTATGCGATCAGGTAACAGTGAATTTAGCACAACTAATTATGCTGGTGGTGACGCATTTATTTATGCGACATTCACAAATACAAAGTGTCTCAATTCTGAAATGACTTTCATGCAGAACTGATATCTACCAGACACCGTGAGATAGTTGCGGGAATGTTAGATTCTTATCTTTCAATTATTTATCGCAACTTATTGCATTTGCAAGAAAAAATCCTGCCAAGAGATCTTTCCACGAGACTAATCCCAAAGCCCTCTTCTTATCCTTTACACATTAGAGGCGCACTTTTTATCCCTTTACACATTAGAGGTGCACTTTCCCACACACTCCGCCTTGAGATTGTCGCATGATAACTCCAACCACTATACTTAATTCTCGGGACTGGAATTTAGTCAAATGACCTGCAAAACCAAAACCGTACACAGCATTTCTTTGTGCATTCATTGGTGACCAAGCTGAACCCATCATCAGCTCGCTTCGGATGAGCACCTGGATGAATCGTGAGTCGCTGTCCGGCTTTGAACCCAGGATCTCGACAGTGCCGCTGGCTCAGTGCTCTGACCTCAGTCGAGCTGAAAGACAACAATGTCCAGAGGCTGACCATCGTGCCTCGAAGAATCGCAAAGAAGAAGAAGTGCTCTGACCTCAGTCGATGTTAGACAACTTGTAATCAAATGTTGACCATACAACTTAAAAGGGGGGTTGAGGATTTATCAGGGGGCAGGGTTCACCCCCCTACAGCCCCTCACGATGCTATCGGCTGCCTCTAAGCCATGCTATCGTCTCAGCCAATTCCACATTCTTATGATGGATGCCACTGTTGACATTGTATGAGGTGGTTTTAATAAAACATTTTTAAAAATATTATTTGTTGTGTCGCAGGAGTCCCGTAAAGAGCTTGCAAGCTCACTGGGTATTTTTCTGCTGTAATAATAAACATCTATCTATTTTGAGGCCTCACGGTACAAAGTGCAGTCTCCAAGTGTTATCGCACCTGTCTGTCTGACCAGTATTTACTTGCTTGAGGAAGGGCCATTGGCCAAACGTCACCTATTATGTATTTATTTTAAGGCAACAGTACCGGTTGTATTGGGTGCATTTGTTGTGTTAGCTAGTTCAGCACTTCCACCGCAGTTTCACCAAATAATGCATATGAAGTGGTACTACTTTATTCAACCTCGGAGCGATGATTGAATTAATCCACTCCACCCATCTCTTCCCACCACTTTGTCATATTGACACTGTATTAGAATACCCTGATGTAGGTTTTTACGGCTCAATTCATAATGGTTGCTCTCCAAAGCTGTTATTTCTGGACAGCCATGTCGAACGATCTCCCTCTCTCTCTAGGCTGAGGATGCTTCCAACGTGGTAGGCAATACGCCGCGAGGGAGAGACGGAGAGCCCTCAGTGATACGGCTATCCCGAAAGAACAGCTTTGAAGAGCAACCATTACAATGTGCTAAGTACACGTGCATAATAAAACCAGCCTAACCGCCCTAACACAAACCGACAACACGGGAGAGGTGACACACAGAGAACAACAACACTGGCGGCTGATACCAACAACCGATATATTTGTCGTTTGTGTCGAACCAGCCGGCGGCAGGTGATGCCGATTGGGCACAGGAGCACAGGGCCTGGGCGCAGATAGCAGATAGGCATCCACGCTGTCGCCACCGTGGCACGCAAGCCACCAAACGGGGCAGATAACCGCGTCATGAGAACGCATCGACGGAACTTTGTCACGGCTCTCGAGAGCAGCTCTTAAAGGCTGGCCATTTCGAGCGTTCCTCTTCTCTCCTTGGCAACGTTTCGCCTCCCACGTTGCAGGCATCGTCGTTAGCCTAATGATCACCATTAGCCTGGTGATGCCTCCAACGTGGGAGGCGAACGCTCGACACGGCTATCCCAAAAGAGCAGCTATTAAGAACGCAAGATGAACCCGTCTCGACTTCATTTGACATGTTGCTGATTAGCAAGTCGTCGTGATGCCTCCGGTTTTTGAACGGTAAACTCTTGGCAGTGTTTGGAGGAAGGCTATCAATCACCATATTGGGTTTCTCACTGAAGAGTGAACACTAAAGCCATGGCTTTCTTAATGGGGACATTTGTTGGGTAGGGGTCATGTCTCATTTTGTCTGTGGCTGAGACCACACAGATGATACGACCTGCACCATGGTTGGTTATTGATGCAACAAGCCAGAGATCAGTGACATACTCAGCTGATGATATATATATTTCCCAGCAGAGATTATCACCTTTGATGGTGGACAATAATCTTCCAGTCACCACGTCTAAGCACATACAATGCAGGTGCGTTTATATATAATGGAGCAGGTTTTTTTTTTAATCTACGTATGTATTGTATGCCTGTCCGCGCTGAGGGTAAAGACTTTGAATGCTTCATAAGCGCAAATTTTATCTGCACAACTCTGAGGCTTTTATGTCTTATTTCAGCTTTACTTTCCACGTATTGATTACTCGTCCGAAACTCCACAGTCAGCAGCAATGTTACAAAAATGACATCAGGAATAAATCCAGGTCAAAGCAGCCCTACCATCAGCAAACGTCCTCAACAAGAAGACGTCAGAAGAACGCGTTACATGCTTGGAACAATATCACCCATAAGGCGGGTACTCTGCTAGCAGCTTTAATTGCAGGTACGGACGTATTGTGCACGAGTCGATTTAATAAAGGAAAGAAAGTGGCTAAAACGTGAGAGAATGGGCCATTTATGAGCGCTATTTCAGCTGCTGGGCAGACCTCATGCGCAAGTGCTCCTAGACAGCATCCCCAATGAGTCCTTAAACCAAATACCTGCCCCGCAGTTTGATGTAAATAACTCCGCCGCTAAAACGCCGCGCGCGGGTGACCTTGGAGGAGCAGCACAAGAGGCGCTTTCTGACTTTTGTTCGACAACCCAACCTCCCCCCCCCAAAAAAGCAGGGCTTTTTCATCGCCTGTGGTGCCCTTGTTGTGTTAGGGTGGGCAAAAGCTGCATTTAATAATGGGGGGGGGTGAACGTGCTGCAGCCAATTATAATAGTTAAAGAGAATATGAGACCACTGCTGATGGGCTGTGCTCTGAGGAACCCATTCACGCAGGCCTGGGAAACGCTGAGGGCAATTACTCTGGCAACAAGGTAACATGCCCGGCTTCTGAATAAAGATTGCTCTTATATTTTTTTCTGCCTGTTTTTTTTTTTTAAAGAATTACAACTTCAGCAGTTGCTCTACATCAGAGCGGAGAGTGTCCTTTAATGTGGCTGCGATTTCTTTGATATTTTTTTCTCTCTCAGATGAAAAGATCGGTTTTGCAAACACAAACGTCAGATCGTGTAGCCCTGTGATTACTGTCAGAGAAAACAAGGTGTTGAACTCAAGCCATCAAGTCGCTTCCAGTCACCAAAGGTTTACTGCTCGTTATTATTATTTATTTTAAAGCCTCACCCTGATGCGCTAATCGTATACAATTTTGTAATAGTATCCTTTAAAGCGTATTGACAGTAAGGTTTATGTGATGTACACCGCATGAATAAATAAATAAATAACCGGATAAGTGTACGTTTCTAGCTGTATACTCTTAATACCATATTATTAAGTCTACGCGGAGTTTCCACATGTGTGTAGCAAAATATCAAAGAATTTATATATACCGTATACTACAAACTTGCCAGTTTTGCCCTTGCCTGAGTTTTGGGATAACCGCTCGTATTGTATAATCGGAACTGCGTCTCTCACGTGAAATAACTGCTTAGCACTTTACAATTGATCCCTCTGTGTAGCTTCCAGGTTAGTGTTGTGAGTGCCAGGATGGCAATTTATGTGTACACACCAGTTTCTAAACTGTGCTGCTTTACAAGGAAACAGATGTATATTTTACTCACAAGTCAGTGTACATAACACACATTTTTTGCAACTAACTAGTTCAACCTTTTGTGCTGAGGTCTGACGGATTTAAGGAAGGCCCAATTGTCCTGGTTTAAATTTCAATCATGAAACAACACGATTATAGCATTTTTTTGTTTTTGTTTAAGTACACAGAGGTTTTTCGTGTTGAAATCTAACCATTAAAATCCACAAGTCTAGGGGGGATTCTGGTATCTTAACAAAACAGTGCTGTGTATGGTTTTAGCCGTAAATGTTGAAGTTTGGAACGCACTTCATATTTGAGTATAGTTCTTGAGTATAGTTCTTAAAAGGCAGTCTTATTCTCAATTACCAGCCATATGTATTGGAAACAGTATTGACATTAGCATTTAAAACAAATACAGACTGGTTGATAGTGTCACGAAATATGACTTTGAGTGTGCTTGCTCACAACGAAACTTTATCTTCAATAGTATATATCCAGGGGCGGCACGGTGGCGTAGTGGGTAGCGCTTCCGCCTCACAGCAAGAAGGTCCCGGGTTCGAATCTCGGCTCGGGGTGCCTTTCTGTGTGGAGTTTGCATGTTCTCCCCGTGTCCGCGTGGGTTTTCGCCGGGCACTCCGGTTTCCTCCCACAGTCCAAAAACATGCATAGGTTAATTGGCCTGCGGACTAAATTGCCCCCGGTGCCCTGTGATGGACTGGCGTCCCGTCCTTGGTATAGCCATGCCTTGCGCCCTATGTCTGCCGGGATAGGCTCCGGCTCACCGCGACCCTGTACAGGATTAAGCGGTTTCTGAAAATGAATGAATGAATGAAGTATATATCCATCCATCCATACATTTTCAGAAACCACTTAATCCTGTACAGGGTCGCGGTGAGCCGGAGCCTATCCCGGCAGACACAGGGCGCAAGGCAGGGGCACACCGAGGATGGGACGCCAGTCCATCGCAGGCAATAATATATAAGAAAAATACAAAAAATCATGAAGACTGCTCAAAGCTCGACAGAGGAGTTGCAAGGATGGCGTTTGACACCCGCGTGACATTGTGTGGAAATTTTTCCCTCCAGCGCCATAGATTGTCCAACCAATTTCATAACCAACAAACCCCCCCCCCCCAGAATCCACAATAAACACTGCCTTATAACAATATATAATACGCTGACATTTTAGGCTAAAAAGAGCCATTGCCTGAAATGTCAGCCTATTATATATGCTCCTGTTCTAAGACATTACCACTGATGAATGCGCTTGTGTAACGCTTACAAAGCGGCCCTGGAACTCTTTGTTTTATGTTTTCTACCCAAGCTTACAGCAATATTCATAACCTTTTGGATAATTGTATGAGAGGTATGAATTTACAGCTGGGTGTGTATGTGATCAGCTGTCATAAAGTACTGACTGGCAATAAAACCACATGAGTACAACTAGTCATAAACTGCTTCCCTTATAAAAGTGTGCCTTTGTGAACACTACAAGTCAAAATATAATTATTCATAATTCTGTCTACTAGCAGAGTACCCGCCCAATAGGCGATCTTGTTCCAAGCGGGTAACACATTCTTCCGACGTCCCTGTGACCTGGATTTTTCTCCTGATACCCTTTTGAGAATATTGCTGGCTCACTGAAGTTTCGGAAGAGTAACCAATAAGTTGGGCGTAAAGCTAAAACAAGCCATAAAAGCATTGGTATCGTGCGGACAAACTGTGCGCTTGTGAAGGACTCCAACCCGGGACCCTCAGTGCGGACATACATACACACATTCACAAAAAAACACATACTCCATTACATATACTGTAGATAACATTTTCACGGCTCGATTCATGACGGTTGCCCTTCAGAGCTGTTCTTTCTGGATAGCCGTGTCAAGCGCTCTCCTTCTTTCCTCGACGTGTCGCCTCCCACGTTGGAAGCATCAGCCAGCGATGCCACAGCCAACCATCGGTGCCTTGTGGCTATTAGAGATGTGCAGCCCCAATGCCTGCATTTACACTGGGTCAGGGATGTGCGGCTCAAATGGCTGCATGAACACTGGGTCAGACTCAGCCTGGCCAGCCACCCGGGACAAGGTTAAGGTAGTAATACGTCTTTAAGGGAGGCGTTTTCCACACCAGGGTTGCTGTAAGTGACCCTGTAAATGCCAGACCCAGCTGCCATAGTGCAAGGTGCTTGTAATGTTTCAAAGAAAACAGTAATCTTTTAACAGGAAGCTACTTGAGGTTAATCCATAGTCATTCTTGATTCATTGATCACTGACCCACCATAAATCACATTAAGCTGATTTATGTGTGCTGCGAAAATCCTTTCCAAGTAAAACCTATATATAGTTATATATATTTAAAAAAAGGTTTACAGAAATTAGTGCCTGCCCAACGTTTTATTTCAACAGAAATGACATAATATTGACAAATGTGGGTTTCATGGAACCATAATGACCAGAGCTCTAGCTAGACATTTTGGCGCCCGAGGCTAGGTGCCATCCCTCCCCCCCTCCACTCTGCGACGCCAGTACTTCCCCCCCAAAAAAGTATTCACCACCAGCTGCCACTGCCTGCTTGGTTTTCAACAATGCGGCTACACATTCAGGAGGCGCTCCGTGGGGTGGGACCGCCCCACCAACTTAGTCCTTGCTACGGTACTGACGACGATGGCCCTTTGGAAAGTTATAGGGCACTGGTATTGGTTGGGATGTTCCACAGCGTATTGATGTCGGATTTCACGGCTCGATGTATGAGAATTGCGCTCAAGAGTTTCTGTTTTTGGGATCGCCGTGTGTCGAGAATTTCAAGTGTTTCTCTCCTTTGTGATGTTTCACCTCCCACGTTGGAGGCATCATTGGATGACCATGTGATGCTCTTATGAGCAATTCTCATGTTCTACAACATTCAAGGAATATAAATGTTTATGAGCAGGGTCTAGTTTATCCATAATATGACCATTGTTGACTTCCCACCATATACCCAACATTGCCGTGGTTCCATCCTCCAAATTCCTGACTTAATAATTCCTAACAAATTGAAGAAATCGATGTTTCATTACAAAACTAAAGGCAACAAAGTATCCTAGCAAAAGACGCCCTCTACAAAATGCACTTCATGGATTTGGACTACCCAACAAGAGTGAATGAAATGGTTTGAATTTAAGACATCCTGCAAACACATTGCCGAGGCCTGTCATAAACCTCCTTGGGCTAAACTGGAGCTGGGCAGTGCCGTAGACTGTACGAGGATGCGTCAGTACCAAATACCCAGCTTAACTCCAGATGTAAAATCGCGGCTCAGTGAGTTGTGTTGCTGCACAAATCCACATCGCTGCTCACACCAAATATCTCACTGGGATGACTTGTCAGTTCGTGCAACAGCAGTCATTAATGTGGGCCGTGAGCCAATGGCCGAGAGTTTGTACAAACCATGGCTCGCGTGTGTGTTTTTCCCAAATGAGCTGTATCTGCTATTGCAACCATTCACCCTCTGCACAAACACATGCACACAATGTAAGGCGATGGAAAATGTACATAATTATGACATTTATATTCCATAGGCAATTTCTTTCAAGGCATGTTTGCTTCTCCCATGGCAACCAACAGAGGAGCGTCAAAGCAAATGTCTTCATCTTGCTTCAACGTTCACGTATCTGTGGTGAAAATCTCACGCCAGAGCCGCTGTTACAGAAAACCTTGGAGGTTCAGCGCCCAGCGCTTCTTTCGCTAGAGAGAATAGACTCCCGCCTCCCAGCTCAGTGTCCACTCGATAGTACTGTACAACAGCAGTATCGCCGACTAAGAAAAGGTGACGGTCAAACTACTGAACCCCGTTCATTCTGCTGCTTTTTTTGGCGCTCCCACAACCTGGCCATATATATTCTATCTAAATGTAGTGTAAGCTAAATGCAGTTCGTGTCATGCCTTGGTCTGGTTTAAAGGAAAGGTATTCGTTCAATTGGAATTGTGGTCCATAGAATGACAAACAGCAAGGACAAACGAAAATATTATTTCGATGAGTCATAAAGTTTCGTCCATGAATTAATTGACTAATTTAATTTATGATGATGATGGCGTGTTCACAAACGAATGTCTTTATCCATTTAAATCTGTGAAATAGCTGTCAACATACAGTAATACGACATTGAGGTCTAATTCCAAGCAGAGGTTAACCCAGGTCAGCTTTACTCCAGGGTCAAAAATATAAAAGTATAAATTAAAATCGTGATAATTGGAAAATGTGGGGCGGCACGGTGGCATAGTGGGTAGCGCTTCCGGATCACAGCAAGAAGGACCCGGGTTCGAATCCCAGCTCGGGTGCCTTTCTGTGTGGAGATTGCATGTTCTCCCCGTGGCCGCGTGGGTTTTCGCCGGGCACTCTGGTTTCCTCTCACAGTCCAAAGACATGGTGCTGCATAGGTTAATTGGCCTGCGGACTAAATTGCCCCCGGCGCCCTGTGTTTGCCGGCATAGGCTCCTGCTCACCGCAACCCTGTACAGGATTAAGCGGTTTCTGACAATGAATGAAAACATATATACTTGGAAAATCATTTATAATCAGACAGATAATCCCTCACCATGGATTGAATTTATACCACTTTGCAAGAGCTGGCAGATGAGTTGTTTGTAAGTTTACGTAGGTAAATTCGTATGTGTGTGGTATCGCAGGAATCCCGCTTTCAGAGTTTGCAAGCTCACTCAGCATTTTCTGCTATAATAAAAAAACATCGATATATCAACACATCTATTACACAATTCAGCATCGAGACACTTGATTTGACGCATTAAGAAAGATCCTGCATGCTGTTTGGGTAACAGCTCCGTTGGCATTTCAAACACTCGCTATTGCTCCTTAATACCGACTTATTGAGCCGTATCTACTTGGACATAAATTTGGCCGATTACAAGGATACGTTAATAATATAAACTCCACTTTTCAGCTGCCCGTGCTTTCAAATCAAAATTCAAGGAATAATAAGTCAATATTTGATGACAAATGCGTACAGTGTATATGCATCACCGTGATGAGAACTCCGAGACCCTAGTAATTGAAGCTGGCCTCTGGCAAGCAGTCAGTGACCGTTTTCACAAAAATGTTGGCAAGTCCTCCAGCCTTGGCCCAGTCCTGACGCGTGGAACTGTCAAGGTTAAAAGCAGCTGGTGGCTCTTCCTGCTGATTTCCCACTGGGAGCAGAGGCGAGTGAGACAAGGGCTTTTATTCTACTTTATTTATGACTCTCCGGTTACCAAAGGCAATGCCACCACCCCTGATATTGGTTCTCTGTGCGAAAAACATCAACACTGAACTCTCAGCATGCTTCCAAAAACAGGCGCCGTTGAAATTAGAATTTGTAGTTTCGCAGAGATCCAGCGATTCTACGCGTGCCCTTGATATCTCTCCCTCGGAACACTCTGGTTTCCTCCCACAGTCCAAAGACATGCCGCTACATAGGTTAATTGGCCTGCGGACAAAATTGCCCCCCGGTGCCCTGTGACGGATTGGCGTCCAATCCTGGCTATAGCCCTGCCTTGTGCCCTGTGTCTGCCGGGATAGGCTCCCGCTCACCGCAACCCTGTACGGGATTAAACGCTTTCTGACGACGAATAGATTGGAACACTCTCGGGTTCGTGTGTTTCGAGTCACGTCGCCGCTGTTAATCCGACACTACTATTGCAGCATTTATCGCGCGTGTCTATACAACACGTCCGTATATTCAGCTTCAACCCCGCTTACTCATTTATAGAATACATACAGTACAGGGAGGGGATTTTTTTTCTCGTGTGCTTTGAGGAAGGGGCTTTGTGCCAGTGGTCTGCTCCTAATTCCACCGCGCCGTGTTTGCATCACAGACATGTGAGCACGCAGACAGCCAGGCGCCCATCGCCAGGCCCGACGCCACCAGGGGACGCGTGAGCGGGGGACGCGACGCGGGCAATCAGCCTCCGCTCCACGCGCTCAGTGGAGCGACCCAACCATCCGTCCGTTTTCAGAAACCGCTTACAGGGTCGCGGTGAGCCGGAGCCTATCCCGGCACACACAGGGCGCAAAGCAGGGAGCGCACCGACGATGGGACGCCAGTCCATCGCAGGGCACCTGGGGGGAAATTTTAGTCAGGACGCCGATTGACCTGGCAGCGTGTCTTTGAACGGTGGGAGGAAACCGGAGTGCCCGGTGGAGAAAACCCACGCGGACACGGGGAGAACGTGCAAACTCCACACAGAAAGGCCCCCCGAGCCGGGATTCGAACCCGGGAACCGTGTTGCTGTGAGGCGGCAACGCTACTCACCGCGCCACCGTGCCACCAATCAATCCATCCATTTTCTAAACCGCTTGTCCTGGTGAGGGTCCCGGCAGCAGTCCTGGGGGATTCCCAGGCGTTCCCAGAGCGAGTCGAAGGATATAATCCCTCCAACGTGTCCTGGGCCGGCCTCTAGGTCTCCATCCAGTGGGCCGTGCCTGAAATGGCAACGGGGAGCAGCCTTGTGGGCCCACCACCACCCACAAGGCGAAGGGTGAGGTTTAGGTGCGATGCCTTAACGGCAGCAAAAAGGACGGACTAAGACGGACTGGAGCTATCCAATGTGCGCAAAACATTAGATTTGCCGGGGAAATGCTTCTGCCAGGGGGGCACGGTGGCTAGGTGAGTAGTCCTGCCGCCTCACAGCAAGAAATACCTGGGTTCTGTTCCCGGCAAGGGTGTCTTTCTGTATGTAGTTGGCATGTTCTCTCCCCGTGTCCGCGTGGGTTTTAGCCGGGTACTTAGTTTTCCTCCCATAGTCCAAAGGCATGCTGCTGCATAGGTTAATTGGCCTGCTAACTAAATTGCCCCCGTTGCCCTGTGATGGACTGGCGTTCCATCCCGGGTACAGCCGTGCCTTGGGCCTTATGTCTGCCGGGATAGGCTCCGGCTCAACGCGACCCTGTACAGGATTAAGCGGTTTCTGATAGCGATAATGATGATGTTTCTGTAGAAGTTCTCAAACGGCTGGCATACCTACGGCCTGCACAGTATCGAGTTGGTTCACACAGCAGCAAATGTCGGCGCACATCCGCCAACACAGGTCAAGAACATGTCAAAGGTCAAAGCGTCTCTCCGTTCAAATGAGTGTTGGGTGAAACCCTATAGTGTGACCTTGTTAAAAGGGGGGCATTCAACAACTAAACTCGGGGCGTGGAGGAGGGAAGCGTCAGTGGGGGTACGACAGTAGATGTTAAACTATAAACAAACGTTAAACGCTAAATTGAATAAGTAACAACTTGATCCACTTCCGTCTAGCATGCTGCAGATATCAGCCGTTTTGTGCCGCATTTGAGAAAATGCTGTGATAGCCTTTGCTTAACAATGCTATTTAATTACACTAGGTTTGTAGTTGTATCGTAAGGATTTTTAAGGACTGGTCTGGGCCTCGAGTCCGCGCAGAGCTGCATGGCTAATGTTGTGATGCTCAGCTCTGTCGGTGGCTTTTTGCCCGTTATCAACGTTCTACGTTCCAATGCCGAACGTCAATCTCTCCCTAGGATGAAGGCCGCCCAAGCACTTTCCTTCTCTCCTGGCAGCTGATTTCATTTCTTTACACCCGCGGTCATAATCCTCTCTGACATATTTCCTCCTTGGGATGGCAATCCGTCATTAGTCTCGACCACTGGCCATTAAGGGTGTCTAGTGAGATGTTCTGCTCAAGTCGTTCTCACCCGAGGATGACAACAAGCAGACGATGTATGGAAATAAGCTCGGATCAAAGCGATTATAATTAATCAAAGTGCTAATTGGTTGGTCTGATTGAATGAGTTGTAACACAAGCCAGGTGGTTTTATGGCGTTTTTGTAACAGTGTCGCCAAATGTCTAATCGCCTCGTGTAATAACAAGTGTCACTTGCTTGGCCGGTAGCCAATGTGTTATGCTCTCCATCAACTGAGCAGATCACGCATTCCACGTCGCATATTTCTATTGAAATTTCGGACTTTATTATATCTTGTCATGGTCCATCAAATACATAATATGTGCCGTTTCAGAGCGATAGGGAATGGTTATAAGTGTACTAACACAGGTGCGTCTGGATTACATTTTTCATTCCTCTGTGTCACTTTATATTTCCTTTTTGATTTGTCGTATTTTTCTTGCAGGGTTATGTAGCAACAATGCCCACTCTGTGCCTGTACATTGTACAGAATGCCGATCATTTTAAAGGAGCCAGCCTTTAAAACTCAGGGCCCACGGTCATGAATTAAACTGGGTTCCCAGTCCTCTGGGACCATAGCAGTCCAGCTCACAGTTGCAGCCAAATCTTCATTTATAAACGAGGTACATATTGATGTGAAATAAACTCACATTACTCTACTTTTAATAACTGAAAAATCACGGCCCCGTGCTGGTGTGCAATACATAAATGACCACAGAGTAGTGTTAATCCAAATTGATGACTCCTAAGCCAGCACGTGGTGTAAATTCCATATTGCCATGGCCGGAGCTAGGGACTGAAAATGTTAAGTTATGTTTAATTTCTACAAATTGGTGCCGACTTTATTGAGCTTGTAGGGTTGAGAATTGCTCTCCATAGCGGTTATTTCGGGACAACCGTGTCGAGCGCTCCCCCCTCTCTCCTTCACGACGATTCGTTTCCCCACGTTGGAGGCATTATCCGGCATTCTGAGATTGAGTTTCACCTGACGACGAAAGAGCATCTTCGGAAGGCAATTCTTAACACAAAAAATAAAATTTAGAAATGTCTTGCAATCAAGAGATGGTAAACAAGCAAGGGGGGAAAGCCTTTTCACAACTTTGCATCAGTCTCAGGCGGCATGGTGGCGCGGTGAGCAGCACTGCCGCCTCACAACAAGAAGCCCACTGGTTCGAACCCCGGCTCAGGTGCCTTTCCGTGTGGAGTTTGCATGTTCTCCCCGTGTCCGCGTGCGTTTTCGCCGGGCACTGCGTTTTCCTCCCACAGTCCAAAGACATGCTGCCCAGGTTTATTGGCCTGTGATGGCCTGGCGTCCCATCCTGGGCAAAGCCCTGCCTTGCGTCCTGTGTCTGCTGGGATAGGCTCTGGCTCACCGCGACCCTGTACAGGGATTAAGTGTGTTTCTGACAGTGGACGGATGCGTCAGTCTGCCCAAGTGGATTCATCCGCAGCGAGGGCAATGTTCTGCTCGCTACAACGCGCACTTAATAAAAAACACGCTACGGTCGCCCGCCCCACTGCCAGAAACGGCGCGCTGCCTTCCCTCCAACATCCAACATCCTACATCCTTCGTGCACCGCTATCCGGAGCCCCGATCTACGGGCGAGATTTATCTGCGTGGAAAATAAAAGCTGCTTTGGGTTACATTTCACTGCGCGCGATGAATTACAGAGCGCGACGCATCTGGGCCGAGCCTGCATTACAAGCCTGTCGTTCATGTCACAACCACCGCGTACATCAGGGGGGTGCGTTTTTACGCCTTACAGATGTGCTCGAGCAACCGTGGCGGCATCTGTGGTGGACCCTATGGCGGTTTTTAAAACAGCACCTCGCGTTGCCGACTTGGTGCAGGACACAACGCGGATGATTCTGCGGATACTGTGGTGTAGAACTGCTGCTGAATGCACAGGTGTATACGGTACCTGCCAGGTGTTGGCTATAAACGGTGGCATCGCAGCTTCATGATACGCCAAGTGAACCGTGGTTTATATTACACTTAAAACTTTTTCTGTTATTGGTGAGGCCGGTTGAGTAGATGTGGCCTGGCTATAATTGCGGATCCTGTATCAGAGCGATGAGCCAACACTGCCGATAGCTTGTGAGCTTTTGTATATAATTTACAATCTTTGTACATTATTGAAGATAGATATTTAGGCTTTTGTTGTACTTCGGCTCAAATTAATTTGGACACGTCCATTACAAAGGCCCAATATGCAGACGGATTGGATGAAAAACAAATCGTCAGTAAACACAAACTCTATAATCTGTTAATTTACATTATTATCACTCAGCACCTATTGGGTCATTTGAAATTATTTAACAAAGCAGAGTAACCCCTTGTGACCTGACAAATGGGAACAAAAGGTTGCTACACTAATGGATTTGTTTAAAATCCCGACTGCAACAGCAATTGTGATGACAGCTGTGATGGCAGAAGAATGGTGCCACTAAAGCTGACACGAAAAAATTAAATAACTTTAACAAATTCAGCTTAATTATACTCGCTTTAAAGGTAATGAGAAAGGTCGTGGCCACATTTGCTTGGAGAGATAAAATGTGCAGGTGTGTAATAACATAAACGCAAATACAGACATTTTACAACACTCATAAAGGTAACAAAGGTGGCCCATGTCATAACTCAGCCATTATGCAGAGAAAAATAAATATGAGAAACTGTATCTAGCAACTAGGGCGGCACGGTGGCTCGGTGATTAGCGCTGCCGTCTCACAGCAAGAAAGTCCCGGATTCGAATCTCGGCTTGGCTGCCTTTCTGTGTGGAGTTTGCATGTTCTCCCCGTATCTGCGTGGGTTTTCGCCGAGAATTCCGGTTTTCTCCCACAGTCCAAAGACATCCTGCTACGTAGGTTAATTGGCCTGCGGACTAAATTGCCCACGGTGCCCTGTGATGGACTGGCGTGTTCCTCTCGCGGACACGGGGAGAACATGCAAACAATATGTCATTGTACTACTTTATTAGCATTAAGGCCTTCCGTTGGCTTGACGTTTCATGTACTAGATAGTGAAACTCGTCAGCCATTGCAGCGGTGGTTTCCAAACTTTGCAGAGCATAACCTCAGATTATCTCCTGCAGATGTTGTGCGGATCCCACCTTCCTCACATGTTTTGGGTCCATTGCCACGACTCTCCGCAACCTGGCTGTGGACTCAAGTGACGGGTGCTGCTCTGTCTCGAGACTAAGTACGTTTGCCCGTCCAAGTAAAGGATTGTGCAAGAGCAGCTACACAGCAGACAAAGTGGGCTCCAAAAACAATACGCTTTGCAACTTTGAGTTACGTTTAGTCCGATTGCAAACTGAATGAGCGAATAGCGTACCCTTAACAAGTAGCAGATTTCGACCACTTTTTATTAGCTCTACTGGGACGCGAGTTACTTGGTGCACTTCTCTTGAAGTTTTTTCGCACGAGACTAATTTATTAAAGATTTCACTGACCCTGCTCCAGGGATTAAACCAATCAAATCTCTGAGGCATAGTTTTCGGGAGCCCACAATTTATATTTTTGAGAATTGCTCTCAAGAGTTGCTCTTATGGGATAGCTGTGTCGAGAAGAGGAATGCTCATACATGAGCCGTGAAACCTACGTCAATAAATTTACACTTTTAGTTTTCAGATTTTCCCAGTTGAAAGCATATTGTGCATGAGTTCATTTTTGAAAGGGGTAAGTGGTAGGCCGCATCTCCATTGTTGTGGAAATTCCACATTCATATGACAAGAACTCGTCAAAACTGTGCATGATCACGCTTGGCTGCCCCAAAAGCTGCATTATTGTTTCAGCCCCTGAGGAATGATAGTCCGAGTTGTCTCACAACAGGTATTTAAGCTGGAAGGAACCGTTTAGCTGGGTAGCTATTTTTAACAGTTGTCCAGCGGTGAGGGGTAAGCCAGGTACAACACCTCAAGGCACTGGGGGCAATCTAGTCAGGATACTTATCCTAGGCAGCATGTCTTTGGATTATGGGAGAAAACCGAAGTACTCGGCGAAAACCCACGCTGGTCATAGAGCCTATAAATGGGGATGCAGTAGAGCCACACACAGAAAGACACAAAAGGATTTTTGGGGGAAAACGAAAAAACAGATTGGTGGGTTAGTGCGACGTTTGTTGTACCTATGCGTGTGCTTCCTTCGCTAATCTGAAATGGCGTTGTGCCACCATGGGCTGAGGTTACAGTGGCGGTGGAACGGGGGGATTGTTTCAGTGACTGCGGCGTCTGTGGGTTTCCTGCCTGGCCTAATGAGGCCACGTGGACCCCCCGCAGGTGTAGGCCCTACTTGTAAAAGAAAATCACGTTGCGAGCGAGTGCGAGACCTGCAAAGTATGAAGAAATCATTAGGTTGCCCGGTGGCGCTGCCGCCTCACAGCAAGAAGCCCCCGAGTTCGATTCGCGGCTCAGTTGCCTTTTTCTGTGTAGAGTTTGCATGTTCTCCCCGTGTCCGCGTGGATTCTCGCCGGGTACTCCAATTTCCTCCCATAGTCCAAAGACACGCTGCTCCTGCTGTCTGGGTTAATTGTCCTGCCGACTAAAAGTTCCCCCGGTGTCCTGCGATGGACCGGCGTCCCATTCATGGCGTAGTCCTGCCTTGCGCTCTGTGTCTGCCAGGATAGGATCCGGTAATTAATTATCTTTGCTCTATATCTGCGCCTTATGTAGTGCGTAGATATACGCACTGTCCTATGCCCATGGGTGAGATCAGAGTCTGTAAACGGAACAACCACCATCGATTTCCCACAAAAGCAGCACACAGCTGTTGCTTCGTCGGATTTTAGATTTATACGCTTTTGCGTGAATAAGTTTTCATGCCACCGTGATAAATGTGGTCATGGAAGTAACCGTACAGAAGAAAACTCTCCAACTCCCCTCATACATAATCCTCCTGCATGCTGCACTGATATATCGAAACCCAGTTAGTGGCCTGTTAGTGAGCTAAACACTGTCGGATTCCGTTTAATTGGTCGTAATGTGTGGATTCATTTTTTTTGTGCGCGGAGCTTTTCATAAACTTCCAGTTCTGTCCACTGTAATTATCATTGGCGGTGGCACGTACACCAGGGTCCTATTGTTGTGGGTGCCAGCGTTTTGTGGAATTCGTGCTGTCAATGGCTTGCAGGCGGGTAACCCAGAGGTCAGGAGCATGGTGGCATGAGCTAAGTAGGGCTCCGGTCCAAGCGCCCAACTCCCAAGGCTAGCTACCCCGGAGAAAACCCCTCCCTGAACCCTGCTGAACACGGCGAGCCAATCTGGTTTTATTAAGGGCTTTTCACAAAATAATGTAAGAGTGGGGCGGTCGTAAGAGAATGCGCGCAGCTTGGAAGAGGGGCTGCAGAGGAAGGGTGGTTTGTGTGAGAAGGGTCGGGTCCACGGAGTGTTACGCGAAAAGTTTTCATCAATCACACTCATTATCATAATCACAATCATTACTGCATTCACGACTGCTGCCGCGATCACAATCAACGTTAACGTTCCGCGCCTCCGAATCAAGGGGTGCAACGCGCCTGGAGAAAATGCGCACGTTACAAAAGTAGATTATTATTATGATCTCATTGGCGTCACCTACCCATTGCCCTCGTTACAGCTCAATATTATTGCTTGCATCACAAATCAATGTAGGGTTTTTCACGGCTCGATCTGCGACGATTGCTCTTAAGAGCTGCTCTTTCGGGATAGCCGTGTTGCGCGTTCCGTCTTCTGTCTCCTTCACGACGTTTGGCCTCCGATGTTGGTGGCGTCATCGTCCGTGATAGTTTACCGTCATCAGAAGTACGCATCGTAAATCATCTGGCACTGAAGATTCTTCAGTTTTGAGCCACACCGCAGAGAGTCAACGTCAAGTCGAAGTGTGTGCCTGCTGAAACAAGCAAGGGTCGGTGCTTAAACTCTGGTGCCAGTTCTGAGCCGGGCTTAAAATCTCCAATTTTTTTTATGGTGGGAACCGCTCTATGATTAGAACACTCTCAGAGCACCTGAGCATGCCTCCAACGTGGGAGGCGAAACGTCGAGAAGGAGGGAGGAGGAGCGCTCGGTACGGCTTTCCTGAAAGAACAGCTTTGGAAAGGAAATTCTCACGAATCGAGCGGTGAAATCCTCCAGCAGTACATTACTGGGTGCTGGATTCCTCCGATACAACAAACGTAGAACAGGCACGGGGGTGACTTGGCACACAAAGCGGTCCTGTATTTTATCGACCTGCGGGGATAATGGGCTGAGCCATCATCGCTGACCACCGCTGACGATGGCCATGCAGCCGCTGTGGAAAGTGCGAGGGTCACAGCAAAGGCAGGAAGCTCGCCTTACCTCTCCGCTCGAGTGATGTTGTGACAGCAGCCAGCGTGGAGCCGAGCAGAATGCTGGCAAGGCTCACAAACTCAATGTTCTTGTTGGGCAGAAATTTTAAGAAAGCCTCCAGTGTTTTATCAGAAATTTGGATAAAATGCTAATTTAAAATAGGCAACTGTAAAAATAAACATTGTTTGTAATAAAGCCATTCAACTGAAACCAAATATTCATAAATCTAGAGTTTTAATGGAGGGAAGGAGGGGGTGGGAGGGAGGGTTTTTTTTTTTTTCTCCAAAATTGTAACAAGTAAATAATGAACAGTACTTTAGCAGTTTGGGGTTACATCTTTATGCTTCAGCGCTGATTGAAAGAGACTGCCTGAATGCAGGCGGGTTAAAGGAAGTGCTCGTGTATTTTTCTTGGAGCAATTATGAATTATAGCATGCATGCACTGTGCGCACTGTGCAGACGTCTGATCTAAAATACTTAAACATTTGCCGATCAGCGTCGTTTTGACGGGCGCTGGCTGTGAAACGGTTCGGTTCACGACAAGGTCAGTGGGCAGGGGAGGGCAGGGCCTGCTGCGTAGGCCTCAGTGTCTCACGACTACTGCTGAGCAAACATTCGTGTCATCTGCAACATACGTGTATCCCACTAACGCGTGTTACCCCTGTACCGGGCAGTTTCAAGAGTAGGTGAAACAAGCATGCATTCAGTAATTCGCCATAGCCAATAGCGAAACTGTGTTGGTGCCAGGCTAGGTGCAGATGTAGTCTGGGTCCACAGGGAGTTGTATTACTGCCCAGAAAGAGGTCAAAGGGCAGATGTTACGATTTTAAATGTGCAGCGTTTAAACTCTACCAGCTATGAAAACCTGCAGAGCTCAATGCCGTGCCGAAACAAAGATCTGCAGTTCAGTATACCAGCACTTTCCCAATGGTAAATAAGTACAAATGAGGGATCAACCATTAGAATAGTATCTATCTGGCAGCCAAATAAAGTAAAGCTGGCACAGTATGAGGGGATGTAGGGCATCTGCCAATAATGCCAACGTTACTCTAGAGCGTCTGCTTCTGCCTCAAGATCATCCTGTAGGTGAGTTGTCCCGATACTCCATGTGGCCTCGAAATGAACCTAGCCTGGCACAAGTGCAATAGTAACACCACTGGCAGGTTTTTGATTAATGGCATCTATATTGTGGTATTGTTGACTGTATATGTGTTTGTATTATTAATATCTGGATAGTTATAAGTCATCGGCTATGAAGTGATGCACAAAAGCAGAGGAATAAAGTATGTCCATCCATCCATCCATCAAATTATCAGAAACCGCATAATCCTGTACAGGGTCGCGGTGATCTGGAGCCCATCCAGGGAGACACAGGGCGCAAGGCAGGGCCACACCCAGGACGGTATGTGTATTTATTTAATTCAACTCCATGCACGACATATCTAGCCAAGCATCACTTCGATGCCACCTCGTGTAAAAACAAATAGTAGTTTTACAATTTATAACCCGCACGGTATTCGGTCAATGTAGAACATATTCGTTGAGCGAGAAAACGACTCAGAGGCACACAGAAAGAGTGCTGAGAGGCGGGGAGGGCGAAGCCAGCCAGGCGGTTAGCCGGCGCCAACATTCGCTAGACACCGCGTCCTATATATTATGACATTATCGGGCAATTAATGAGTGTGTTTTAGTTATGGGAGGAAACCAGAGAACCCAGAGGAAACCCACACAGTATATGGAGAGAACATACAAACTCCACACAGAAAGGCGCTCCGAGGTGGGAGTCAAAACTGCTCGGTAAATATCTTCTTTCTGTGAGGCGTGCATGTTGCAGCTGCGCCAACTTCCCAAACAAACTATAGGTTAAGCACCTCAATTGGCCCAGGCCCTCTGTGAGCACCTAGCATTTTCTCGCTACTTGCCAGGAAATTAAAGATGCTTTTATTGGCAGTCTTCTTCAAATGCATATGCCAGTTGCTATCCAGGACTACGTGTCTTGGCAAAGGACTCTTTGTTAACAAGTGCACGTATGGCAGCCAAAAAACCACTGATGTTCTAGATACCAGTGCACCTGTAATGCAGTGATACAGAGTCAACGGTATGAGGTAGGCTTGAGAAACTCCCATACCACTGGCCTGGCAGCGGCAGTATCGTACAGTAATGTCTTTGTGAACC
>JAZEWU010000005.1:4114488-4131989 GCA_036362915.1 Geotria australis
CTAAAGCTGTATGTCGGCTATCTAACACATACTTTCTCAGCTCAGGCATTACACCAAAAGCCCTTCTACAATGCAACAGAGAAAGAGCACATTTAATTTGTCCACCCTACGATTCATCCTCCCGAAATCCGGCGCAAAACCTCAGATTTCCGTCTTGCACTCTCGACCTTTGAACCACGGAGACTCATTAAGAATCCCCCAGTCCGTTTGCAGCCTGACCTAACATTGGTCAGCGTGCACTCCAGACTGAGTGAATCCATACAGCTGGAGCATAATCTGACAAAGCATTCCTCCTACAATTGAAGCCCTCTCTGCCAAGAGCTGAGCAGCACGTTTATTGACAATGTCATGTTGCATTAGGCAGAGCAAGCCGTGGCTTGGGAGGTTTATACAAGTCGGCAGACGAGGTTGAGGCACCAAAAAGGGCACATATTGACACCGTTAATGCCGCTGTTCGCCTACGCAAATATGAGACCTGAGCTGATGCTGTGTGAGCAGTAATAGGGGACATCAAAGAAGGGCACCTTGATAAGGTAAGAGACACCTGTAATGAAAGAAGTGTTAGGGCAGCTCCGACAAAAGGCTGTAATTATGTCTTGGCACACAGTAAAAACCGTTTTTTTTTTTACCGGATTTTTGTAACACAGAGTGAGGGTGAGATCAGGTTTTATACATTGTGCAGACATTTTAAAGGTTTGTTTTACAATTGGAATGCCCTTTTTTTCCTCGTTAAATTACCTAGAGCACAGATGCTCAAAGAGTTACACAAACATAATACATTATATACATTTCACAAAGCCAAACTGTTTCCATGATGATCAAAGGAGCGCTGAGCATTGTCATTGTCTATCAACAGCCCTGAGCCAGATATGCACATTCCACGTTTCTATGGCCCTGCCATAGGGATGTCGAAAGGAATTGTCAGTAATATTCAGTAGTAGCCACCCCACGTGGATCGTATCCTTATCATGGTGGAGGGGTTTGCATGTTCCAATGAATCCCTCAGCTGTCACCTAGAGTCCAGGGAGTCCTGCTAGAGTCTCCCTTGGTGAACAGGTCTGGGGGGAGATTTCAGACAAATAATGATCCGAAGACTCTCCGACTAAAGAAGGTTGGCGTCAGGAAGGGCATCGGGCCATCAAATGTTGCCCAATATCCCCACCGGGATGCCAACCGGGATACCGGCCGTTTAATCCGGCAACAACATCACAATGGTTGCTCTTCAGAGCTGTTCTTTCGGGATAACCGTGTCGAGCAATTTCCCTCCATTCCTCGTGACGTTTCGCCTGCCAAGCATCATCAGGAGAGACGGAGATCGCTCGACACGGTCATCCCGAAGGAACAGCTCTGAAGAGCAACCATCATGAATCGCGCTGTGAAAACCTACATCACAACATCATCAACACGGTGTACCACCACTCTGACAACATGGCAGCGCAGATGGAGAGAGGGCAGACGCGTAGCTCCATGTAAAATAACCCCTGGTTGTTTTGCGAAGCGTGAAGGGTACCCGCGGTTAACGTACGAGCGGGCGTCTGCTACGAGGTTTCAATGTGAGAGCGTGCAGCGCGGTGGCTTGGGGCATATGGCACGCGTGCTCCGGCCATACAAGCGTGATCAGGTATCGGCGGCTGTGAAACGAAATGTGACCTTTTACACTCGGTTAAAAAAGGATGTGAATGCTTCGCTCGCATGCGGCTGCACCGCTTAACGCAATACGCATGGAGGACTTCACAAAGCACCAATAGTGTGATGTTTCGTGGTTTACATTCTTAAAGGGCAATGACCCTTGCTCAAGGAAGCACCTTGCTGAGCTTATATCGCTGGAAGCACTAATGCGGGAATAGGACAGTGAGTCCGGTGCTAACTTTAAATCTCTAAACAGGCAACAGTCGTGCTATGTATAACCTGGCAATGTTGCTTTCACAATAGCATCTGGGTAAACCGTCGTGTACTTAACTCTGCCCGCATATGCACAGTTTATTTTTTCAGTCGAGTCAAAGTATCTCGCTGCTGAAACACGCAGTGAGATAATCTTTATTTGGAGCCTCAACTCAGCAGTGGAAATTCCACATTCCTATGACGGGAGCCGTTTTCGTTGTAGCACAATCACCGATGACCTCCCGTAAAACGGGAATACATTGATGCGTTTACCCGTAACGAAATCACCATATCAATGTGGTCAGATCTGTGCAGCTAAGCAGGTTTGAACCTGGTTAACACTTGGACAGGAGTCTGGGTGGGAATACCAGCCATCTTAGGCTTGGGCTGCGAGGTAGCTCGGAGATAGCAGTACAGCAACGGATTGAATCCATCTGTTTGCACTCTAGGTGGCTGGGTGGCTGGGTAGCTGAGGGACCAGAGAAGAGAGTGCTGAGCTAGCATTGCTGAGATCCAGGGTTCTAATCCAGGAAGCTTCCCGTGATTAAGCCGTGGTGAGTTGATGATCTCAGCTCTGCAAGCAATGGCTGCACAAAAACACCATCACATTTAATTTGGCTCCCGCGATTAATCTGGCTCGATTCCAGCTCTCGGAATTACAAACATAGGTGTTGCTGGTGTGCTGCACGGTGCTGCAGTGAGCAGCGCTGCCGCCTCACAGCAAGGTTCCCGACACGGGTGCCTTTTTGTGTGGAGTTTGCATCTTTTCCCCGTGTGCGTGGGTTTCTGCCAGGTACTCCGGTTTCCTCGCACAGTCCAAAGACACGCTGGCTTGATTAGTTGACCTGCTGACTAAATGTCTCCCGATTCCCTGGGATGGACTAGCGTCCCATCATGGGTATAGCGTTGCCTTGCGCCCTGTGTGTGCTGGGATAGGCTCCGGCTCACCGCGACCCTCTTACAGGATTAAGCGGTTTCTGACAATGAATGGATTAATGAAGGTCAAACACTTATTGAAGGGAACTGGTGAGATATCTGGAAGCACGACCCATCTAATACTAATAATAATATCATTTTATAGAGCGCCTTTCACCCGAGGGTCACAAAGCGCTGCACAAGGGCCGCGGAGAGAACGGCATGTCAACAACGACAGAAAAAACAACCAATAAAAACCAAAGCAACAAAAATGTAATGATTAAGGCTGCTTCGAATACACTGAAAGGTCGTACAACATCTTATTGCGACATGTTGAGGTTCTTTTTGTGATAGATACAGAGCGTTATTATTCATGCCGCAAAAACCTTCAAGGGAATATGAGTTAAAATATTTTGGTCCGAAAAGAAATGCAAAAAAAATACGTATACATTTCACACTGGCAAGCAGCACAGTAGTTGTATAACACGCTACACAGTAGTACCTGTACAAACAGCGCAGCAGGTTTCTGTATACAATACAGCTCATTGATGTAATTAGGATGGGTTCGGGCATCTCCGAGCGATTGTAGCCGAGGCTGTAATCAGAGAAAAGTGGATCAAAGCGTCTCCCAGCCATCATCTCAGTGCCTGCAGCAGTCTGCACGTGTTTTTCGTGATGTATCACGCCCTAGCGGTCAGTTCAATCAACCCCGCTCACAGCAGCACGGTCGCTTGCAACTGCAACATCCAGCATACGCGCCGACAGTGGATGCCTATTCGGGTAGACTTTTAGTTTGTATTTATAATAATAATAGCATTTATAGAGCGCCTTTCACCCGAGGGTCTCCCGTCTTGATGTTTGCTTTCAACTGCAGAGCCTGCTTATGTGTGCGGTTTGTTTTTGCTTGACAAAGGAGACCCGCAGCAGCCGTTAGAAACGCGTGCAGGCCAGCAACAAAGGATTGAAAACGCCATGCACACAGGGTGTATTTAACACCGACGCCTAACGGGATTCTCAGCATATTCACATGACATGACCATTCTTGCACACGATCTGCACACAACCTTACGATGGCCAACAGCTCTAAAGTGATGAAACATGGAGCAAAGCATCAGGCATCGAATCGGGTCTCATAGTTGAGTCCTGGAGCCCGCTTGTTAGTTGCCTCTTCAAAATTGCTCTCCATAGCTGTTCTTTCGGGATAGCCGCGTCGAGCGTTCGTTCTCTCTCCATCGCGAGGCTCCGTCTCCCACGGTGGAGGCGTTTCTGAAATCAGGCAACACGGCTATCCGGAAAGAACAGCTATGGGGAGCAACTCTCATACATCGAGCCGTGAAAACCTAAATTAGTACATTGAGTCGTATTTCCAATAACATCTGGTGTTCGAGCAACAAGCCTAACTCTCTACTCGTGAGACCTAAAATGTTGAAACCAACCCAGCTGCTTCATAATATTCGCCTGGAAATCCAAGAGGCTATTTGGTTCAAAAAAAGTATTTGTATTAACCTGCGGAGAGAGAACAGCGTTCTGCGTATTCCGTTTACACTGTTAAATATGTTAATTTTCCTGTACGTGAGCAAATAAAATAGACTCACGAAGCCCACAGACGCAACAGCTCAAACCTGCCCGGCCTAAACGCGTTTATTTGCTTTAGCACAATTAGGAGCGCCCCGCAACAGTAAGCGGTGCCAGAAAAGAGACACATTGTAACGGGAGCTGCTAATGCCTCACGATCGGGCCCTCTGTTTGTTTTGGGCTTGTCAGAGGGCTTTCCGCCTGCCTGCGTGTTTGTTTGTTTGTGCCACAGATTAGCAGAGAGCATCGCTTCTGATTGTCTTCGGCTAATTCCGATAGATCGAGTCTTCCAGATTCCATCATCCCCGGTGACACAGAGAGCCTTGCGATCTGATGGCAGCAGGAAAACAACAAAACATCTTGGATGGTGGAGGCTGGCAATAAAAAAACCGACGACCAAGAAAGAGGTTGTCTGGGAATCCCAAAGTGCTGCTCGTGATGCGGCACATCTCTCCATCGTGTCCCAGGCTGCCTTGAGTCACTGGAGCTATGGCTACACCGAGAGACCGGGTGGATGAAATCCTGGATATGTAGATAGATAATATATAGAGGTTTATTTTTACAAAGACGAAGATCCCCCGTATAGCCTTAACAGACTGTAGGGTAACTCTGTTCATGCTGTACGGGGGATTTTGTATTATTACAAAGACAAAGATCCCCCGTATAGCCTTAACATGCTGAAGGTTCTAGTGCCCTGAGCGAGCACCTATGAAGGTCGACAAGGCACACGAGGGGGGGTGGGTGACCAGCACCACGGCCGGCCGCCTTTTACTCCCTAGTGGCAATGTTTACACCCCGCACTAGGTCTCTCGGGGTAGCACCTGGGGCGATTTACTCAGTAGGCCAATTAACCTGGCAGCATGTCTTTGGACGGTGGGAGGAAACCGGAGTGCCCGGTGGCGAAAACTCACGCGGTCACGGGGAGAACATGCAAACTCCACGCAGAAAGGCACCCGAGCCGAGATGATTCGAACCCGGACTTTCTTGCTGTGAGACGGCAGCGATAACCCACTGCCCGTCTCTACAATCATAATTGCAGCGTTGAACATAATAGTAATAATATCAATTGATATAGCGCCTTTCACCCGAGGGTCACAAAGCGCTGCACACCTTGGCTCCGCGAGCGAAGCAGCGATCACACACGGAGAGGCCAAACAAACCGGCGCTGTTCCCAGTGCCTTGGCTTCACATCAAAAATGTATCACAGAGGGGGCAAGTGGATCCTCCTTGTAACGAACGCTATTTCTCGCAGTCAAAACATGCTGGTGTTCAGTGGCGGCCGTTGGGATGATTGTTTCCAATGATAAGCGCCGCACATCAACAAAGCTCGGCCTCAGATGTGCATGGCTGTCATCCGAGTGACGCCACATACGCACACAGATGGCAGTCTCTGCCAGGAAAGATAGATGTGTATTGTTGCAGCAGAAAAATACCCAGTGAGCTTGCAAGCTCTTTACGGGACTCCTGCGCGACACAACAAACAGGCGAATTGCCAAGGTGCCCAGATGACAATGCAATGCACGACAATGTACAGTATTGCCCGGAATCTATTACAGGATTACATGAGGTTATGTGGTGATGATAATATAGTGAGAATTTTAATTCGCAAACACTGCAAGGCTGCCGCCTCACAGCAAGAAGGACCCGGGTTCAAGTCCCGGCTCGGGTGCCTTTCTGTGTGGAGTTTGAATGTTCTCCCTGTGTGGGCGTGGGTTTTCGCCGGGCACTCCGGTTTCCTCCCTATGATGGACTGGCAGTGCCCTATGATTGACTGGCGTCCAATTCTGGGTATAGCCTTTCCTTGCGCCCTGTGTCTGCCGGGATAGGCTCCGGCTCACAACAAACCTGTATAGGATTAAGCGGTTGCTGACAATGGATGGATGGATGCAAGGGTGTTGCAGTGATAACAACTGCGCTTCACAGAAATAAAGTTCTGCCCGAGTCAGTTCGATTCCTGCCTCGGGCCCCTTTGTGTGTGGCGTTTGTGTAGTCTCCCCCTGTTCTGCCTGTGTTTCCTCCGGGTTATCCGGTTTCCTCCCACAACTTAAAAAAATCGTATTCATTAATTGGCCGATAACATCATAATGTACAGAACGCAGTGTCTGGCAAATGTTGGCGCCGGCTGGCTCCGTGGCTGCCTTCTACTGTGTTGTGACTGCACTTGGCCAGAACCTGTATCTTCAGCAGAAAGGGACATGTTTATTCTCCTCTGTAATACTTAAAAAATATATTTATTGCCATGTCCACAGAGCAAGCTGACATTTCCTCTCTGGATGCCTGCCTGGTGCGCACGTTTCCTTGGCTAGCAGAGCTACTTACCTCAGCAAATAAGGCAGTCGTATCATTCCACCAAGCCAAAGTGTCTCCTCGCTCAAACGTTATGTTTTATCAACGTTTTATTGCACTTGTTTATGCAGGAAAGCCTCACTTAGACATGATTCTAGTTCACGAGGATCCTGCCAAGTTTTTTTGCATTATAGGGGGTGGAGGGGGGAGATTGGGTGATTGATATGTATACGTGGGCTTGAATAATCTGCGGCACATTTGTTTCAATTTGTCAAGTTTGGACCACGACACTGGCACACAAAAAGGGCTACTCTTTAATTCGCACGTTTGTTGCATCCCAGGAATCCCGCTTTCAGAGCTTTGCAAGCCAACCTGGTATTTTTCTTCTATAATAATAAGGTAGAAGCGTTCACGTCGCGATCCCTGTCAGGTAATTCTTGGTGTTGCCTGCGAATTCTACCAAACACTTCGAGGCCGAGCTGAAAGACAACGATGTCCAGAAGCTGACCATCGTGCTTCGAAGAATCGCAAAGAAGAAGAAGCACATATATATATCTACTCTTGTGCAATGCACCATGGGCTCTGTAACGAACACTGTAAAGCAGACGGCCCTATGGCTTAAGGCCTTCACGGTTAATACACCCGCAGAGTAAATCAGGGCGACCGCTGGATTGAAACCGTGAACCTCTGCAACAAGTGGCGAATGCGCGCTGCAGCTAGCTCACGGAAGCACTCTTGCATTCGCGGCCCCGCGTTAAACATGTAAATTCCCCACTCCGGTGGTGAGGTCAAGCTTCCGTATTATTGCTCAAATATACCCGGTGCCCTGTGATAGACTGGCGTCCTATGCTGGGTATAGCCCTCCCTTGCGCCCTGTGTGTGCCGAGATAGGCTCCGGCTCACCGCCACCCTGTACAGGATTAAGCGATTTCTGACAATGAATGGATGAATGTTACCATGCCAGGGACGCTGCGTATGTGTACCTGCAATCTAGACGTTGCTGGTTCATAATAATACGTAATAAAGTACTTTTGGGTTGGGTCACGTGGACGTTAAAGTGTCGTAAATCCGCCTCCACCCGACGCAGCCCATCAGTAAGGTTTTGTCACATGAACAGAACGTGTCAATTCAGAATTTGAGTACGCCAGGACGTTAGAGAGCAAACCCACACCATTTACAGTGGTTCATTCCACTGGTGCGGCAGTTTAAACAAAGGTGCAAGTTTCTTAAATCCCCTCCGCTTCTGAGGAGGTGGAAGAGTTGGCAAGTATCTCTTGAGGGGGCTCCCTGGTGCTCCGTCTAGCGAAGGACCTTCCACCAGCAGGCGCATGAGTCAGCAATTACAGGACTTCACCGTTATCTGTCGTTTTACTTTCACAGTGCATTATGGAGACATCACAAGGGAATGCATTTATCGTTGTGTCTAAGCAGTTAAAAAAAAATTCTCTCCAAACAATTGATTTGCACAGCCGATCTAGCGTTTTGGAACGCGCGATTAATCAATCATCGCTTTGCAAATATTTACCGGGCAGGTAAAATAAAGATGTTCCACTGGTATTTCACACTGTGGAGTAACGACGCCCAGCGGTGATAGATCTCAGCGTGCGCAGAGCGCGGCTCGTGTCAAACACGAAATAACTCTTCCAGCCAAAATAATTCCTCCAGACGCCGTGAGCATGTGCAGAACGTGTCCATTCCGTCGTTATTTACATTCGAAGCAACCACAGAGTCCAGAAAATGCAGATGAAGGGGAAAAACTTTGCAGTTGCATGCGTTTTTAATGGGCCAAGGCATTCCTGATTCGAACATTTTTTCCACCAATTACATCCCATTTTGTGTTGCTCAATAGCCAGACACTGATAGAATTATGGATGATCCTACAATTGCAGGGCCACACATTTCGCTTTGCAATAACTTGGAAGGTACAAAAAATAATAGTAATACAATTTATAACGCGCGAAAATTCCACGCCTGGTCATGGACAAGACACAGATATGGAGACGTAGCGAGGAAACCGCAGTCAGCCAGGCGGTCAGCCGGCGTCAGCCCGCCATACACCGCTTTCATGTATTTTTTTTAGTTGTGGGAAGAAATCGGAGAACCCGGCGAAAACCCACGCGGACTCGGGTAGAACACGCAAACTCCACGCAGACTGGCACCCGAGTTGGGAATCAAACCCGGGTCCTTCTTTCTGTGAGGCGGCAGCGCTACTCACCGCGCACCACCGTACTGACAGGTGACCCAACAGAAGATTCAAGGAGGGCATCGAGGAGATCAGCAACCTCTACTCACTGGCCATGCACTTGTGGTGCTTGGGCACAACATACCAAAGCAGAAGGAGACTGATTTAATCAATACAGCCAACAGGAGCCTGTGGTCAGTGCGTCTTTGGTCATATTAGTTCACTGCCCGCGTGGCAGCGTATGGAGTCATCGAGCTCCCAGTCACCACTAAGGCATCGATAACTCCTAAGCCACATCCTCGGTTCACATTGTCGCTGAAGCAGCGACCAACCACTTCCCACCCACCCGCTGCTGCAGTAATTAAAAATATGTTACGTAATATTAAAGACTTGTGCTGATCCAACTGGCATGTTAACAAGACTTATTCCATAATCTTATCCAGCTGCGCGGGCCTGTGAAGAAAGCAATAACCGAGGTTGCTTGCCTGCCACCTAATAAGCATTTCAAAGTAGCCTTGAACTTGCGCAGTTTTTTCTTCTTCCTGGGGCTGAATTGAGATTGAGGGACATTAGTGAGAAGGCATCGCAGAACGCGCCGTTCATTTGTTTTCCAAGCTTCTTCTCCACAGCTGTTTTTCAGCAGGCAGTAGCTCCGAGGAAACGAAAATAAACGCCACCGTTGAAACGGTTAATATACGAACAATAAACAAAGCTGCATTTTGTTCCGTGCACATTTTTGCATACAAAAATGCCAAGGTGATTTTTTTTAAAAAATCCTGCTCTTGATTTGGGTTAGGACAACTTCTGAGCGTCTATACAATCGGCAGGTATGAATTTAACAACGCCTATGACGAAGAGCTAGATACTTAGACGATCTGATCTAAAAATGGCAGGTGATTACACTGTTGTTCCAACAGTGGACAGAAATCTGATGATTCCCTGGGTGTTCAAATTTGATATCACACTCGAGCACTTGCCTGTGTCTGATTTTTAAATGAAACCTCACCCTTTTCCAGGACCCACGCCACACCTCATTCATACCGACGCCTCATCTTCGCCTTTTCATCGTCGATAGTGCATTGCGTTATACTGAGCTGGTACTGCGGTGTGTATACTGTGCCGTGCCCTTTGTGAACTGAAAGATCGCATTACCTACCCTCCCTGATTACTCCGGGGCTGGTATTGACATTGAGCGAGATGCTGTACCCGCCAGACAGGGTAATCTGCAGACGTTAACAGCTGACGTTGCATAGACGCGTTTTAAGTCAAATTAAAAGGCAGTGCCTCCACGCTCATATGAGCAATGAGGCAGCAGCCACACATTGTGTCATATGAGTGGTGAGCAGCGCTGCCGCCTCACAGCAAGAAGGCCCAGGGTTCGAATCCCGGTTCGGGTGACTTTCTGTGTCGAGTTTGTATGTTCTCTCCATGTTCGCAGGGGTTTTCGCCGGGCACTCCTGTTTCGTCCCACAGTCCACATCCATGCTGCTGCATAGGTTAATTGGCCTGCGGACTAAATTGCCCCCAGTGCCTTGTGATGGACTCGCGTCCCATCCTGGTTATCGCCCTGCCTTGTGCCCTGTGATTGCCGGGATAGGCTCCGGCTCACCGCGACACTTTACAGGATTAATCGGTTTCTGACAATGAATGAATATCACATTATATAAAGTTCTTCCCAGGCCACCTCATCCCCAAAACAAAAGCAAGCTTAACTTTTGCTTCTATGCATGATGGTTTCTTAACCGTACCGCTGGCCCCAAGTCCCCTGTGGCCTTAATTCTATTTCATAGCGGCATGCTCAGCACCCAGGGACATAATGACATTTTTATGAGACTGTGGGAGCTTATTTATGTTGCAACGCTGGAATGTCTGTGTTTAGGCCTCCTCCACAAAACAGGCTTCTGCGTTCAGCACAGCCTCCGCGGGTCAGCATTTTGAAAAATAAATACTGTAGAACTCATTGGCAGACAAACGAGCTCAAAACCAAGATGAGGCAATCGTGGAAAGAATGGTGTTGCATTCGCCCCCATGAGTCAATCCTTTATGGAGAAAACAAAATCAAAATGACAACGGTGAAGCAATAGCCTTACACGTGCGTACTTCATGACATTAATCAAATTGACGGTTGCTCTTCAGAGCTGTTCTTTTGGGATAGCCGTGTCGAGCGATCTCCCTCTCTCTCACTTTCACTCGACACGGCTATCCCGAAAAATAACAGCTCTGAAGACCAACCTTTATGAATCGAGCCGTGAAAATCTACATTAGTATATTAATAAAATGAATATCGTTAACTAAATTCCCAGAAAACCTCTCAAGACACATCTACTTATTCAGTACTGATGAGTTCTAATGTAACCTGTAATAATTGTTGTTATAATCGTGTGCATTGAATGTGTAGGTCGCAGCGCTTTGTGACCCTCGGGTGAAAGGCGCTATATAAATCGCTATTATTATAATAACAACGGTAATTGTGGCTTGTGTCACATCTGGTAGAGAGTTGTTGGGTTTTCATGTTTTTCATCCCCGTTTAGAAACCAGTTCCTGCCTGGGACTGTGTCTGCAGTGTAAGTTGTCATAATGAAACAAAACATGGGCTCTGAAGGCCCCGGGTCACGAGACAACAATATGTCAACATCCATGACAGGTAACATGTTTACCCGCTGGGGGCTGATGCTTTTTGTCACTGCTCAGCTGCTCATTGTAATTTGAACGCTCGTTTTATGTGGCTCCTATAACTTGCAACTGCGGCTGTATTTCTAGAGGGTTGACAACTTAATTTCATCTCATCCACACCGAGTTGCACCACCACACTGCCGGCCAAACATTTCTCTTTCCGCAATTTCCCTCGCACTGCTCCACTTTGGAATGCCCTCCCATCGTAATGTTTACCAAGTTCTTATATCCATCCATCCATCTATTGTCATAAACCAATTAATCCTATACAGTGTCGTGGTGAGTCATAGCAAGGCAGGGCTATATCCAGGATAGGACGCCAGTCCATCACAGGGCACCGGGCTCAACTTAGTCCGCAGGTCAATTAACCTATGCAGCAGCATGTCTTTGGAATGTGGGAGGAAACTGGAGTGCCCGGCGAAAACCCACGCGGACACGGGGAGAACATGCAAACTCCACACAGAAAGGCACCCGAGCTGGGATTCGAACTCGGGTTCCTGTTTGCTGTGAGGCGGCAGCACAACTCACCACACGACCGTGCCGCCCTCCAAGTTCTTATAACCTTTCTCAATTCAAGAAGAAAAAACCCACTTATTTATTACCACTCCAATCGTGCTGAACAGAATCCCATGATTAGGTTCGTCTAGAAAGTGAGCATGCATTGGTTGAGACACGTAACCCTCATGCCTTGCCACCACATGTCCAAGTAGCTTCTGTTTTGGCCAGGGCGGGCTATATGGGAATGTTGTGCAGGACGGCCGTTATCGGAGTAGACGCGATGACCTAATGGTATCAATGGTGCCAAGCTTTCTCTCGGCAGTAACAACAGTCTTATATAAAAAAATACCCCCACTGGGTGGCTGGTGGCAGCTACTCTTCAGAAACAAGAGGCAGAGGGGCAATAATTTGAACAATTTACAGCATGTTTAGTGTCCAAAACACAGCACATCGGCGCAGTACGAGGTGTAGCCATTGTAGCAGCCAGTCACCATAGTCGACTAACTTATAACATCTGGGCTTTCTGCCCACGACCTCCTGCAAGCAATACTTCACAGCTTCACATGGCCTCATTATGAACTTAGTCTGGCACAAGCACCAATTGGTGGTGGCATATGGCAGAAATAGTTGTTACGCTTGGAGACCCGAGTTCGATTGCCAGGCCATCGTTAAACATCTATCGTTAGCGTATATAATGTAACAAGCATCAGTGGTGAGTGATATCATGATCTGTCCCCAGCCTCATCAACATCAACTCAGCCCTAAGTGACCTAGTGGATGTGTAAGCAGTGTGGAGACGAAGGTTGCTGGACGTGGTGCTGGCCACATCAACCCTTTGTGCACCGTGCCCGTCTTCACAGTTGCTCTCCAACAGCATTTGCCCTAACGGTTCGCCTGCACGGCGAAGCTTTGTCATTTTATTTGTGTACGAAACGCAGCGACTAGGAGCCCATTAGCGGTTCCCACTGCGGGCCCCAAAAACCCTGAGATCAGCCTCGCTGCCCACACACAATTCCCAGCGTGCTCGTAGCGTTTTCCCGTGGGATCCGCGCTCCATAAAGCCATCTTTAGCGCGGCTCTAATCTCATTGAGTTACAATGTTGTACCCACTCACCCTGGCCAGCATCAGGCAGAGTGAACAAACCAATGCTCCGGGGTTTTTCATCTGCACCAGAACCCAACCATAAACCGCAAAAACGGCTAATGATCATACAATGTTCCCATACACCCCCAATCATATATCTGTAAAGATGATTGGTGCTGCTAATGATGACTAACGTTTTGAAAAAAAAAATCGTGTATACTTTGCAGTTTTTTTCCATCTCCCATTTGCGTTATTGGCATCATGTCGTGAGATGTAGTATCGTTCAGAACGCTCGCAGAGTATTGCATCAGCGCTTGTTAAAACCCCGTGGAAAGTGATATCACAGAACTACGTTTGAGAATCCTTCAGTGGTCCTCTTACGTATAATAGGGGGCCTGCACTTTCCCATGCGTCCTGCTATTGAAATCCCTGTCGTAATGAGGCAATTATGTTTTAACTCTCGGAGCTGGCAGCGTAAGCACAAATACAAATTTAATATGAATGTTTTTTATGCAGCCATTGGCAACTGGACTAAGACTATCCACGAACCCGACTTGCGAATCCAGTTTAATAATAATAGTAGTTTTCACGTATTAGGCACATTTTACAATGTTTCCAGGCACCTTGCAGGAACAACGCCGACTGCTTTACATAGAGGTGTTTTAGTCAGATATCAAAACTGTCTGGTTTTCGCCAGGACTTTGGTTTCATCCCACAGTCCAAAGAGATACTCTCTCGGTTAATTGGCCTGCTGACTAAGTTACCCCTGGTCCCCTGCAATAGACTGGCAACTCATCTGGGTAAAGCCCTGTGTCTGCTGAGATAGGCTCAGCAGACACTGATAAGCTCAGCAGACACTGATAACGATGATGATAAACCAGTCTCCAAAAGAGGGTACGGTCTTGAGTAAATCTATTTTGAACATTTCCGCAATCACAATATTTTTGCAAGTCACGCCCATCTCCCATGACACATGCTGATTCTGTTTTGTTTATCTACATACGCTCTCCAAATACACGATTTCAAGAAAAACCACCACCTTTCACACCATTTTTAGGAGGGTGCGTTTGTCATACCCTCTCTAAATTATACCCTGACCAGGCGTGAAATTTGAGAGCATTATAAACGATATTATTATTGTAAAGTGCTCCGGAGGGTAAGATGCCTCCAACCATAAAATACGATGACCCAGGAAAGCGGACAGCAAGGATGTAAAATAGCAAAAATATACATATTGAGTTTAGTGAATTCTGTGGGGAGAAAGTATGTTTAACAATCATGACTATACGACACTATGGAGCCGTCTTGTAGAAGACGATCAAAGTGGAGCGACGTGGTCTGATCGTTTATTCTGATCTGGTCGGTAGTGACCATCTGTCCCCTCTCTGGGTGGTAATGAACTGCTATTGAACGCTGCCTTACAGAAAATCATGAGAACACACCAAGTCAACTGTTTATTTTAGCTTAAACCCATTCGTACTTGACCTCCACCTAAGTTAAACTAAACTATGTGCAGTATTTTCCAGATAACAACACAGACGCACCACCAAACGCTGTTTAAACTGCAGCTGGGAAACAGTGTCTTGTAATCCAGAGAATGCAGAATGTGGCCGAGTATTTACTGAGCGTTTTTGCCGGTGCCTTGAAACTGTTGTGTTTGAAGGTAATCCATATATGCAGTCTATAACACTCAAAATACATCAAAATACATTGATGGTTGCTCTTCAGAGCTGTTCTTTCGGGATAACCATGTCGAGCGATCTCCCGCTCTCCCTTTCAACGTTTCACCTCCCACGTTGGAAGCATCATCAGGTGTTAACGTGGGAGGCGAAACGTCGTGAGGGAGCTTGCTGTGAAAACCTACATCATAAATACATGAGCAACCTACTTTAACATGCCACTTGCCATGTCACAGCCTTCTAGGTGGGTGTCTTATGCACTTGATGATCCACTAACTCTGTCTGCAAAGCGGTGGATTACACGAATGTGCCACCACGCCCAGAAAATTATGCCATCACTCAGTAAGAGTGGAGACAAAAGTCAGATTTACCCAACACACAAAAGAACGTAAGGCGCACAAAGAATCGTGGTATTCTAAAGCCAATCAAATTGTCACCATTCATAGCAGTGGTAGCTGGGAGATGTAGCTGAGACTTAGCCAAGTCATCTTCTCCACGCTCCAATAAACGCTGGACAGTTGTCATCTCCTTTTGAGGCCCTCAGTTAATAATAATAATAATAATTCAATTTATATAGCGCCTTTCACCCGAGGGTCACAAAGCGCTGGTGGACATTCCTAATTCTCAAGATAGGGCACGTCAGGGCAACTGACAGTTATTGATCTCCGGAAAAAAAAAACACGAATTTCGTAGTTCAACAGGAATGATGCATCGACGAACATGAACTTTGAACGGAATTTCTCAGTTCAGAGTTTTCCGATATTGAGTCAAGCACTCTGAATCCTCAGTGAAACTCAGTTGTCTTTGGAGTTGAACACGGCACACCAGAACACGGCACCAGAACCATAACATGTGTTGCCATTGAGAGGGTGTTCATTTGTACCGATGTAGGTTTCCATGGCTCAACGAAATCAGCATTGCTCTTAAGAGCTGCCCTTTCCGGACAGCCGCGGTGAACGGTTCTCTTGGGACATTTCGCCTCCAGCATTGGAGGCCTGTTCACTTATCATGCGGATAAAGGTTAACGCATTGCTCCATCGATTCACACAAGCGCAACAACGCACACCTTGCACTGTACCTAAACATGGCGTCTCCTTTGAGTAGTCAAACGTACAGAAATAAAGAAAAAGAAATAAAACATCAAGGAAAAATGTGGACTACTGGCAACGCCCTTTGACCAGGGACACTTAAAACACAAAGCCAGCTAACTGACAAGAGGTAATCCTCTAGATAAAGGGCAACCATATCCAGTGCTACCCCCAAGGGCAGAGTGGTGCATGGTGTCATTTGCCTCCTTTGTGTGTTTGTGTGTGTGTGTGCGCCCGTCTGATGGTGTGAAAGACGCGACAGGTAGAGGCAGGGTGAGCTGCTTGTTTCCATGTGACCATAACACGGGACATGAGAACACAAGACAAAGACTCCCCGTCTAGCCTTAACAGACTGTAGGGTCAAGAACACACAACGAAAGCCTCCAGCATCCAATCGCCACTAGCTTGCGCCTCCCAGCCATCCATAGAGCCATTGTCTGGCTGCATCAATTACCAATGTGTACACAGCGTCCTGGATCTTCAGACAAAAAAAAACACACGCAGAAACGAGGCCATGAAATGACATTTTCCAGGTTGTCAGCCGTGTTTGCATAGGTTTCATGCGACAGGGGGTAGGGTTTGGCGCGTGTTGTTTGAATTTAACTCTTCTTTTCGTTTGAAGAGGGGTGCCTCTCCCGACATCTCATTTCCAGCTCACGCAAAAAAGCAAGACCGCAAAGCAGAGCGCGGATGCCTGCGGCTTGATACACGAGGGCCACCGCAAAAAATCGTGGAATCAACAGCGATGGCTTCAGAAACCAGGTTTTGTTAAAAACATCGCCGCATGCCTCTCCGATGTGTGTCGGGGGTAAAACGGCGCGCTGTTCGGAACAATTCCACCTGCTGGGAGCTTCTTCAGGACATTTGAAGTCACTCCTTATTAAAAGGTCCCAGCACTGATAGGCAAACTTCAGGCATCGTGCTGAAACACGCAGTACACCACAAAAAGCACGAGCGATACATTCATTAATTTATTGTCAGAAACCCCTTAATCCTGTACAGGGTTGCGGTGAGCCGGAGCTTATCCTGGCAGACACAGGGCGCAAGGTAGGGATATACCCTGGATGGGACGCCAGTCCGTCACAAGACACCGGGGATAATTTAGTCCGCAGGCCAATTAACCTATGCAGCAGCATGTCTTTGGACTGTGGGAGGAAACCGGAGTGCCAGGCAAAAACCTACGCGGACACGGGGAGAACATGTAAACTCCACACAGAAAGGAACCCGAGCCGGGATTCGAACCCGGATCCTTCTTGCTGTTCGGCGGCAGCGCTGTTCACCACGCCGTGACGTCAGGGCGCTTCTTCAGTAAATGTTAAGTCACTCCTTAATAAAAAAAAAGGTTCCAGCACTTAGAGCGAAACTGCAGGCAGCATGCCTAACAACTATGCAGTACACCACAAAAAAACGAGAGATGCATATACAGCACAGCTACAAAAACCTTCAGAGTGGAACATGCTGCCGACAACATTTCTCTTAAGAGGTGCTCTTTCGGGATAGACGTGGCCAGCGTTTATCCTTTCTCCTGCCTGAAGGCATCTTCAGGAAACATTACGCATGGCCATTTCAGCTACGGTGGGGACCTGTAACATCTATAGAACAGCTACTCATGGCTTCCCACAGTGGTACTCGTTTTGCCG
>JAZEWU010000005.1:4136239-4162439 GCA_036362915.1 Geotria australis
GAGGGAGCGCATGGTCACCCTTTGAACGCCGACATCTCAACAACGTTCCGTTTATAATCGAGCCGAGCACATCATGCGCGCTCTCGATTGCCCGTGCCGCGTTTAAACGTCCGTCCCCGTATATCGAACGCAAATGGGGGTACAAAACACGCGTTCGTTCGTCGTTATTTTTTTTATCCCCCCCCAGCCTTGATTAGACAAAAAACATTGCAGCCGCTTTAAACATTGTGAATACCGCGCTAATGGTAGCCGTAAGCTCAACCGCGGAGTAAATATAAACCACATTCTACTTTAATCTAAAAAAAAAAAAAATCTGCAGCCGAGATAGGGATGTGGAACTGCACAAGAAAAACTTCACGGGAGTTTAATAAAATGTGCGTGCACAAAACCACTGGTTTAACCACACTTAATAACCACACTTAATCTGGAATTGCCCCAGGCAATATAAAAATGCCTCCATATTAGACAAGAAAAATGTGCATCCATGATCAATTGGAAGCAGTGGTCGAGGGATAAACAAATTCATATGTAAGAGAAGCTTTCATCCTGAAAAGAACTCATTTATCAACATAGCATGACTAGCGAATAACAAAGATTCATTCCAAGTGTTTAATTTATTGCATGGCTAACCCTGATCGATGAATCCCAGGGCAGTGTGTTGCTTTATGAAATTCATAACATTACTTGACATATATAGGTTAAAACGTTGCAGAGGAGAGAGGAGAGATGCTCGACAACACGGCTATTCCAAAGGAACAGCTTGAGAGAAACGTATAGGTTGAAATGTTCTGCAATAGATAGTCTCGAAAACATTGAGGCACGGTTAAGACTTCATTTCCAGCGATATTGCGGGATATGTAGTGAACACATTAGATAATACTGTACGTTAAGAAGACACAACAACACGGGTTCTGTTCAACAGGGAAAATATATTATTTAAAAATGACAAGCGAACCCAAACAAACTTTAGGAACAACATCCAAAACGCACCGTAAAATTGACGTACTGAAAAATGTAGAAATTAACCAAGACGTCATCCTTGAAGGCTAATGCGTCCAAACGTGGGAAAATAAAAACAACCACCATACAGTATTTACCAAGTGGCTTCAGCCATAGTCCGCTGTGCAGTACAGTAAACAAAAAGTTAAAACGGTGGACAAAAAGATACGTAGAAATTGCGTGTGTATGCGACGTGAACGTGCGCTGCAGTTCACGCAGTTTCAGTTCTGTGTCAGCAGTGATAGCCTCCCGCTCCCAGGCGGCCGCGAGCAGTGACGATCGTCCGCGCAGCAAAGTGCCGGCTCGCTCCTTACGCAGGGCTCCGTGGCGTCGCTCTTCAAGACTTCTCCCCAACTTTCACAACCGTCGCCCTAAAGCCTTCCGCTCAAGGCCGATAAGTTACTCTTATATTTTCTTCCTAACGTTAACGTTTTTTTTTATTTTAAAAACGAGACCAGGCTAACACACACACACACAAAAAATAAGTGAACGCGATAACCATGCTCTACCGAAAAACAAGCCTATTTTTAAATCAACCAAGATGAAACGGATGTGCTCTTTAAGCTTGTGTGCAATTGATTTTTTTTTTTAACAAAAAGAACAACAACAACGACGACGACCACGAAGACGACATCTCCCAGCGTCAGTCCGAGGCCACGGCAGCTCCCTTTGCCCCCGCTCCTCACCCGCAGCCGGCGCCGTCAGCCCTCATACAAAGGCAACCTTCTCGGTGGCACTGCCGGAGGAGCCCCATCGCCCGAGCGACCACGGCAGCGGCTTGCGGGCGCCGCCCGCTCCGCCCTCCGGCTTCTGCCCGGCGTAGACGTGCCCCCCCCAGGAGGGCACGAGCGACCACGCGGCGGGGGGCCTGCGAGCGGGCCGGCCGCAGCCCGGCCTCTCGCACGTCGGGCAGCAGCAGGGCGCGCGCGCCTCGGCCGGCGGCAGGCCCCGACGCTGGCCGTAGCAGGCGAGGCCGCGCGGGCGCGCCCAGGCGTCGCGACGCCGGCGCCGTCGACGGCAGCGCGACTCGCTGCGCAGCATGCGCAGGGCGAGCGCCACGAGCAGAGCCAGCACCAGGGCGCCCGCGATGGGCACCGCTATGACGGCCGCGCGGAACCACAGTTCGCGGGAGCTGGCCGCGTCGGCCGCGCGCCACGCGGCCGGGGGGAGGCCGCGGCCGCCGCCGGGAGATTGCGGGCCCCACGGCGAGCGCTCTTCTGGCGTCGACGCTGAGGCGCGCGGAGGCGCGGACGAAGGAAAACATGGGGGGGTGGAAGAAGGGAGCACGGCGGTGAGAACATCGCCCGCGTACGCGTGCGTGCACGCGCTCGCGTGGGTTTGAGCAGGTTGCTGTCGGAGGTGAAAGTAAGCCGGTACGTCCGCTACGGCGTATCGGTTAAAAGAGTGTGGCCGAGGCACAGGAGAGAGAGGAGTGCAGGAGGGGATTGCGAGATTCTCAAGGGATTCAAGCTGCTTTTTCACTCTCAAGAGCTGCTCTTTTGGGATAGCCGTGTCGAGTGTCTCTCTCTCTCGCTCATCCGCGAGGTTTGGCGAAGATGGGAGGAACGGTGCTCTCATACAAAGAGCCGTCAAAACCTACATCGTTACATCAAGCTACTTTCACCCCCATATATACGGGACTATACTCTTATACTGTACGGCACGTTAGGAAAGTGCAGTTCTGGTATAAGCAACATTTCCTTCATCGTACAGTTATTGGAGGGGGGAGATGCATGGAAGGCAAAGGGATGGCTTCTGATATAAGCACACTTTGAATATAAGCACACCTGCAATCGCCCCCAAGCAGTGTGCATACATTCAGCTATGTGTGTATATTTTATATTCTTGCAGGCCAGCCAAATGTGTCTCGAATGCACGGTGTCGTTGATGCAACAATAATTGGCTTGTCAAACGTGTTGTCTTTGTCTCGGTGTCACACGAGTCTCTGCAACGACTGCAGTGACCTCGAGGTCGCGATGCTAACGCAAACACGCAGCCGAGATGAACTAATACGCAACCGCACGTCGATACGAACACACACAAAGCAGCCTCTAGTCTCACTGTTGAACCAAATGAGTCTGTTGAGCAGCACAAGGAACCAGGACGTGGCATGCCATGTGCCTTTGCCCCCCCATAGATGAAGCAATACCACACTTTATATTAATCTTACTCTCAGCTAACCCACAAGGGAGACAAACCCGGTTCAGGTGCGTATTTTGCGATGCAACGCGCGGAATTGAACCGCGGTCAGCGGGGTCAAAGCAGGGTTCTAACTATCACAGCACTGAAGCGCGCACACAGATACACACACTCACAGCCATACACACGCGGAATGCAGGGTCTCAGCTAACCACACATTACTCTCCCTCCATTACCAGCAAGGTCACAGGAGACAAGAGCCATTAACCTTTGGGGTTTTTAAGAATGACTTCCCCGACTTGTCCAAGCATCCTGCCGAGGAATGCTTAACCCTTTACATGGCGGCCGCAAAAGCGTGAACGAAACCGGCCTGTGACGCTACTATGCCGCGCGTTATCGTTTTAGTGGCAATAGCAATAACACGCCGAGTTACATGACCTGCCACGGAGCGTGATGTGGCACATCTGTCAGGCCTTTCGTGACAAAAAAAAAAAACACAGAATGACTTCTTCTAATAATCGTTTTTGGATGGAAAAAAAAGCTAATATAGTCACGCTCGAATTTTATAAAGCAATCGCATTCATTCCATTATTTGGAAAGTACGTAAAATGAATGAGACTTTGATTAAGGTTTTTATTCAGTTTCAAGAAGCCTCCGATGCCAACGCAAAGGGTAAGCGCTATTTCACCGTCCATCAACATCTGCGGCACCGCTCGTAGTGTTAATGTGCTTCTCATGTTGCAAGAAGGTGGGGGTGTTTTTAAATATTATTGGCAAAATCAAGATCGAGAGAAGGTTCACGTCATGGCCAAAGCCGCTGCCGCCACTTTACTGGACATCTCCACCCTCTGCTGGTCCCACAGCTGCTGAGCGGCCCACTCTCGCGACCTCCAATAAGGTAGCAAACGCTGTTTACAAGCAACATTAGGATTTTATAGGAGCAACCGTGCCCTGGACTTTGCTCATTTCATTCCCAAACATTATCAGTGTGTGAAGTGGTGAGTAACGATTCCTCCAGAACTATCTCACAGCTAGCTGAATCACAAACGGAGTCAGGGAACCAGCTTTGCAAAATGACAGAACTATCTCTGAATCGCTTCAATCATCCGCTTTCATCCAGATTAAAAAAGAAAATGTGACCTTGTTTGTTCTGTCAGCAGTGTTTGTCATACAGTAATTTTGCCAAAGGTATTGGTCGTTGTGAAGATCCGAGTTCGGATAAACGAACGAAACAACCGAACACTGCACCACAACGTGTCCATTCAGTCAACGTGGGAGCAAACTGAATATTCTTGACGATCTGAACGTGTCGTCTCACAGCCTGAAGATGCCTCCGACAAAGGAGGTGAAACGACACGACAGAAAACAAACTCGCCGCAGCGGACCCGAAAGAACAACTCTCGAACGCAGTTCTCATATACACGGAGCCGTGGCATCAGCAGTGAAAGCAACTTAGATTTCTCACCGGTACAATCATACCGAAACCCACCTTCCCACCCGTACTGCACTCGATACCCTGTCCGCTTTTCTACCGGGACGCGTTGCGGACCGTACCGGACCGAACCGGCTCACTTCCGCCTCTGCTCGGAATCCCACGCAAGCAACGGCGGCGTTCTCACCGGCGTGGTCGTCTTGGCGAGGCGGCGGCGGCGGCGGAGCGGGCAGCCGGTCGCTCAGCGCGTTGTAGTTGCACATGTCGTCCTGGCAGCAGCGCACCACCGGCCAGCGGCCCGTGTGGTTGCGCGGCCTTGGCGCGTGGCACGCGTGCGGCGGCGTCGGCGCCAGGGCCTCGATGCAGCCGTGCGCGAGCGGCGAGCGCGGGTCGGACGGCTCCAGCAGACGGCGGAAGCACACGGACAGCTCCGACTTGCACATGTAGCCCGTGGGCACGCAGTGCGCCGCGTCGCAGTAGCAGCGGATCTCGCCTGCGTGCACAGCGGCGGCGAATTCGCGGTCACTTCACCGTTATCACCGTCATTTTAAAAAAAAACGCCAACAAAATGTTTTGCTGTTTTTTCCGTTTTCTGTCGTTGCTTGGCGTGCCGTTCTCTCCGCGGCCCTGTGCAGCGCTCTGTGACCCCTCGGGTGAAAGGCGCTCTACAAATGCTATTATTATTATTACTGGCAGTGTGAACATCACAGTCACCGTTGTCACCTTAATCACGGTCATTACTAGAAGTGTTACCGACATGTCGTTCTCTCTGCAGCTTTGTGCGGCGCTTTGTGACCCTCGGGTGAAAGGCGCTATATAAATGCTATTATTATTATTACTATCAGCGTCAACATCGTCCTAGTCGCCATTATCACCATCATTACAAGCAGCATCAACGTTTTCATCGTCATTACTAGCAGTGTCAACATCATCATCACTATTTTCATTGCGAGCAGAGTACATGTCCTATGGGCGATCTTGTTTCAAACGTGTAACGCGTTATTCTGAAGTCTCATGCTGATGATGCTTTTCTGCTGACAGCTTTGACCTGGATGTCTTCCTGGATAAAGGTGTTAGAGTGCTCAAGAGGGTTAATGATAGTGCAAAAGTGACAATATAACGCTGAAGTTGTATTATTGGCCATACGAAAGAGATAGACAGATAGATATTTTACAGTAGAAATAGCCTGCGAGCTTGCAAGCTTTGGATCTGGGATTCCTGCAACAAACGTTCAAACTAAGGAGGAGAGTAAACTGTTGAAAGGTCAAAAGTTATTGATGCTAGTATGTGGGTTATAGCATTTGTGCTGCCTAGCTCCTCAAAAATATTTTTGGCTTTCTCTGGATACTCCGGTTCCTCCCGGATGAAGCAAATAAATAACGAAACCCGCCCCACATCACGAGTCACAAGCAGCAGCAACAGCTCACGACGCTGTCCAACCAACCAAGGGGAAATACGAGCTGCTCAATTCAATTCGTGAAGAAGCTCCCGGCTTCTGGAGCGTTGAAACGTCAGGCCCCGGACAAAAAAAAACAACCATGCAGCACAACCCGTACCGCATCGGAGAGCTGTTGAAGTCATTGAGTTCGACTGGCGGGCGATCGATTTGACTATTTTTCAACTCCCTCGAGTGGAAAGTTTCCACCGAGCACACGGCCTATGCAGCGGCGTATGTGCCGTCAGCAAAGTCTTAGTCTCTCCTGCCCTTAATAATATTTGGACAGAGAACGTATCTCTTAATGTGCAATACGCTACCTAGATTTTTTCCCATCGCAACGTTTGACTGTATTTTATTTTGTGTATTTGGTTACTTATGTGCAATCCTGTGTGTAAATGGTAATTGTTTTGTTTTCTTAATTTGTTATTTTTATATTTTAGTTACTTTTGTCAATTCGCGTGTTTGTTGTGTCGCAGGAATCCTGTAAAGAGCTTGCAAGCTCGCTGGGTATTTTTCTGCGGTAATAAATAAACATCTACCTATCTACGATTGGGGGAAATTCCACATTCTTATGGCAGGGTCCAGTCGTTAAATAGGCCAAACAATGTTGGCGTCCTAAAAAACGACGCTTTGCCGTTTCACGCTTTGGTACTTGGAGCCGTAACTGACACCGCAGCTTGGCCCAACATCACGACAGGGTTTTTGTTCTCCACACACTGCTTTCTCTAGCCGTGCAGAAGACAGAGGGAGAGGTTCACTCAATGTTAAAGGTGCAGCCCTGTAATTACTGGATCCTGCTACTGCTGGCAGAAGGGCCGGCGCTAGCAGAAGCCCAAGAGTGCCTGTCTCGAGGGTGTGCAGCTCAACTCTCCTACGCTCCCTAAACATCCAGGAAGGGACGTACCCACACTTTATCCCACCACAAGCGACCTGCCAATTGACACTCATTTGTACGGGTGCGTTGACGGACAGTCGAGGTGACGTTATGGAGACATTCTTATTGTTTAAATCTGGTGCCGGGAGATGGAATCGAACTGGCGACCTGTGGATAGCAGGTCCAGTGTGCTGACCAGTACACTGTGATGGCAGCACCCTACTCAACATTCCATAAACATGCGATCGGAGTTGGGCCTGAAAAATAATGTGCTCGAAGGTTAACAATGATTTGTCATGGTAACCTGTGCCCTCGCTGAGAAAATAAAATTCCTTTTTTAATGCTTCAGCATTCTTACACACTTAGGCATACTTTCACGCACACACGCAAATACAACTTTGAAAGCTTATTGCTGTAAATGTCCCTTGACGCAGCTTGGGATTTTTGGCTTGTGGAAGCAGTGCATACGTGATAATAATTTCACACCCTCCAGCCAAAACCATAAACAATGGCAAATGACTGAGTGACTGAGTGAGACCGACCAAGTGAGCTGCAGCATTCCAGAGCAAAGATTGTCCAAATCAAATGTACAATATTCGCACATTGCTGTAGAACTATTTTCAAAATAAGTAACACATGCCCAATGTGCAGAGGAGGCTGGGCCACAGAACTATTAAGCGTTTGATATGCAAACATAGGATATTGAGAAAAGCAGTTCCAATATTTTGACGTAGTTTTTCACGGCTTGATGTATGAGAATTGCTCTCCATAGCTGTTCTTTCCCGATAGCCTTATCGAGTGTTCCTTGTCTCTCCTTCACGTCATGTCACCTCCCAGATTCCCTCCAACATTGCGTCCAATGTGGCAGATGCAAACGTCGTGAAGGAGAGAGAAAGAACGCTTGACATGGCTATCCTGAAAGAACAGCTATGGAGAGCAAATCTCAACAGCAGTTTTTTTTTTAAGTTACACGTATGATCAAATGCATAAGATTTCACATTGTGTACCCAATAGTACGATTTACTGCAAATGAGTCCCAATAATTAAAAAAGGACAATTTCAGACAGACAGGCTTTGATGTGTTCAGTAATGACACGAAACCTGTAATGCAAAGGTCTTGCAGAACGTTGCTGTTCTGAACGATGTGATGCTTTGTGGATTAATTCCGCCGTTCTCAACCCATCAGTTGGCCGCGAGGGCGGCCTAGTGGCCCGTGGAGACCAGACCCAAGTGGGCCAAGTGTGCGTTGAGGTGCAAAAGGTTGAGAACCCGTGAATTAATTGGTATGTGGCCTCCACGCGTCTCGGTGCATGGCTTTCGCTGCGCGTATGACTCACGGCTTGGCTCGCAAGGCTTGCCACCTGCGAGAACGCTACAATCACGGCACTCCGGCGCGTAAACTTTAACGCAAAGAAAAGCAAATACGGTCATAACTCCCAGCTTGAAACTGAAACAAACAGAAAACAAGCCAGCGGTGCCCTGTAACAGCAGAACATTGCATTCCTTGCGCTTACGTTAAACAAGATTCGTTTACGTTGAAGGTGTAGTATTACGTGAAATGAGAGTGTACGTTTATTTAGAAGCCGTTTGTGATTTGAAAAAAAAAATGGCAACGATTGCACGTTTCCTCCTTTTCACGGGAGATTAACGTTACGCTCGTGATAATAAAAAAAAATATTTAGCGTGAATGGACACTTTCAATCGATTCGCTGAAAGAAGGGAGAGGTTAAGGGGGATGAGACGGTGATGGAGGAAGAGATAGGGATGAGAAGCAGTGAGGGATGGAAAGAAGGGCACGAGTTATGGATCTTAAGTAGGGTTCGCTGTAAGCAGGGGAAAATGCCGTGTCTGCATTTGCGAATAGATGAAAGTGTCTCTGCTGCGCTTAGAAGGAGGACATGAAGTAACATGAACAACGGCCACGGCACAGCAAACCAAACGGTGGAGGGGCACAATCACTAGGGAGCAAGCACGACACGGCTGTCCCGAAAGAACAGCTCTGAAGTAGCCGACCATCATGAACGGAGCCATGAAAAGGTACATCAGTCCAGTGAAGTAAATCTGTGATGGACTGGCGTCCGATCCTGGGTATAGCCCTGCCTTGAGCCCTGTGTCTGCCGGGATAGGCTCCGGCTCACCACAACCCTGTACAGGATTAAGCGGTTTCTGACAATGAGTGAATGAATGTTTCGTTTTAAGATAACAAACCCACAGCATAGGCTAAGGAGACAGTAAGTATGCCTTCTTCATAGATCTGCCACTCTATGTAAAAATCCATCTTTATATTTTACAAAACATAGCAGTCTCCCATCAGCCCCACAGCCTTCTGGGAGTGCATCAGTTCAGTAGCATAGATTCAATACAAGCGACCTCTAGACCTGTTTTGACATTCAGACTCGTCATCAGTCACGCTTGCATGATCCAATGCTGGTGAATAAACACGAAGATACGAGGAACCCACTCACGGGACGTTAAGTGGACTATGTCTGCATGTTTGGACAGAAATAATTGTTGTTTGCATACAAGCAAGGAATGCAATTATAAAAAACAAACACGGGAAGTTAGCCTCCTAATGTCTGGTTGTTAAAATGCCATGTAGTAATAATCCTTGATTTCATTTCCTTAAAAGATCTGTTACACAGCCTACACATTGCACTTTCATAATTTTTGCTGATGAGAGGGGCGGGGAGGGTGCTTGGAGGCCATAACACTTTGAAGACATGCAAGTCTGGATGTATTTGTAGCGATAGTTGGGATTGGTGCTCTTCCACAAACATTAGCGATTTGCATTAGCGATTTTTATTTAGTCACTGAATGTCGCACCAGGAATTGATATCCACGGATCATACGCTTGGTTGCCTTGCAAGATACATTCACAAAGCCCAACGGTTCCTTGCAACTTAGATAAAATTAATCTCAATGGTCTCTCACCTGTTATAAATATACAGTAACATACCCTTCATGTAAAATAACAAGTCAGTAATCCTTTAAACGTCCAGAAAAAGCTTAAAGAACCTGAGAGTCCTTTCAGGAGCAACCTGTATTTGGGTATTACGCCACTTCCTTAACCACGAGCATAAACCAGCCACTGTTGGGATTATTTAAATATCTATTTTTACTAACGTTATTTGCACAGGGTGGAATAATGTCACTCAAGTGAGGGAAGACGCCGCAAGCCAGTGGAGAATGCAATCCAGGCCTTCCCTGGATAAGTGTTTCGACCGAATGCAGGGCTTCTCAGTAACCCAGGAAATGGCAAGCGAACTCTGACATTCACCCACTAAGAGCCTGTTTCCTCTCTCGTGTAATTTGCACTAAAGAGCCGAACCTTTTTTCACCACAGGCCGAGACCAGCATGGCATGGGCCATTAGCAATCTTTTAGTCTGTGTGTGCACAGGCGTAACTGCCATCTATCCACAGTAATGGCCAAAGCGAATCATTTTTCAATACAGCTTGAATATTTTGTCACCGAGGTAAATGTTGGTTGGTGAGCAGTGTGAAGTTTATGTCGTGCTGAAAGGTTCTTCCAACGATGCTTAAAATAATACATTAATAATAATCTTCAAACGCAAAGTCTAAGTGTCTCCATACTCATCTCTACTGGCAACCCTGAGCCAGTGGTGAAAATTAGACATTTTATGGAAGGGTTTAAGCTATTTATAGACCAACCATTCTTGGTTTCATACAAAGTCGTTTTAATTTTATCAACCAAGTAAAGGATGTTGGGTCAAGTCAATACCCACACGAGCTTGGAACTCATCATCATTATCAGTACCCACTCATGACCTTTCAACTGTGAGTCAAGCACTACCGCAGAATCACCCAAGTCCGGATTAATAAACAATACAGCTATTGTATTATAATCTACCCATGCTACACGTTTGTCCACTGATCTAACTAGTATCCTGGTTACACAACTTTAAAACAACTTTCAGATTTAAAAAAAAGTGCTTAAAGACAGTTGTGAAGAAGTAAAGGTCAATAATGGGGCTAAAGTTTGGGAATTGTCTTTGTGGGGAGGGTACACAGTGAGTCTAATGATTGGTCTTTGTGAGAATATAAAAACCATGTGGTAGGCTAAGAGACACGTGGAAAATGAAGAATCCACTAAAAATGTGTTCACTTGTCCTGATTTTACAACTATGAAATGACAGTCTCGAGATAAGATTTACAACAAGCATGAGCCGTCAGCGAGTAATACAATAATATTGTCCTTTAATGACCTCAACTCGCAGAGGCGCTACAAATCCTAACAGCTGAACAACGTTCATCGACAACTGCAAACTCTGCAGCGGTGGCCTCTTGAGGCAGTCTAGGCTGCCCACACTAAATTACTCTAGGCTGTGAAACACTGGCATAAAACTGTGTACATTTTTGCACACCGACACTAAATGTCCAAAATCTTCTCCCAAACGTCACGGTGACCTCCACTCGACCTCCCAATCGGTCTCCCGTCTCGCGGGCCTGCAAGCCTGGATGGCTTCGTGCAGAATTCATTGTTATTTTCCATGTCTCTCAGACACGTTTAACATCTTCATTGCCAGCAGGTGTTTGGGAATATATAGGGTGATCAAGAGATTCATGAGCTCTTCTAGCAAGAGAGGACTTAAGTCAACACCGCAAGAACGGCAAAATAATATATCAGTCGGAATATTTTGAGCAATGGCCCTTCTTCATAGCACATGAAGGGCCGCTGCTGTGAAGTATTGCCAATGTCCAAAATGTTACTTATTGTATATTACTCTCCCTTGACAAACGTATTGTGCGTATTTTATCTGTCATTGTGCACCAACACCAAATAATGCATCTGTGGTCATAAAGGGCCGTACTGTGCTGTACATATACACTCCGACGCATAATTGCACAGTACAAAGCAAAAAAAGCATGAATTTACAAACGGGTCAACGTTGAAGTATTGAAAATAACACAAATCTCTCGAAATGAAAGCAAAATCTAAAATACTGACGTAGGTTTTCACGGCTCTATTCATCATCATGCTTTCAACGTGGGAGGCAAAACGAAGGAGATCGCTCGATACGGCTATCCCGAAAGAACAGCTCGAAGCCAAGCTGAAAGACGACGATGTCCAGAAGCTAGCCATCGTGCTTCGAAGAATCGCAAAGAAGAAGAAGCTCGAAAGGAAAGCGATAAATCTAAAATATTTTGATACATTCTTGACATTAATGTTTCACTCGCCTAATGAGGGGAGCATGGTATGGTGCGGTGAGTAGCGCTGCCGCCTCACAGCAAGAAGGACCCAGGTTCGAATGCCAGCTCGGGTGCCTCTCTGTGCGGAGTTTGCATGTTCTCCCCATGTCCGCGTGGGTTTTTGCCAGATTCTCCGGTTTCCTCCCACAGTTCAAATACATTTTGCTGCATTGGCCTGCGGACTAAATTTCCCCTGGTGCCTTGTGATGGACTGGCATCCCATCCTAGCTATTGCCCTGCCTTGCGCCCTGTGTCTGCCGGGATAGGCTCTAGCTCACCGCCACCCTGTACAGGATTAAGCGGCTTCTGAAAATGAATGAGGCAATACGACTGCCTACAGCACTTGGCACTGGGGCCGAGGAGACCAGCTGCACAACTTTTCAGCGCCCAGTGGCCTTTGGGTTCACTTACTACGGCATTCACAATCCTTCATGGACCATATACAGCAATTAAAGTGTGTTTACAAAACATTAGGTAAGAAAGAACACGTTATTATAATTCGCGGGTCCTTTCTGCACCTTATGGTTGTTGTTTTTGTGTGTTTTGATGGAAACGCATTCATTGGCTCCGATACAGCACATGCAATCGTTAAGCGTTACATAAGAGAATACACTGGACTGCACGGCGGCACCAATCATACCTCGCTTAGGTTTTGACAAAACGGGGGTGCCTTCCCCACAAATCTACTTTACAGGCTCACTTAAATCACATGATGAACATACAATGTTTGATTGTCCTGGAGAGTCTCAGGATTTTCAGGTGTCTTCCGCAAAAGGGGAAGAAACGATAGAAAAACAGACTTCGCACAGAAAAGCAAGGAACCTACTTGCTGTGCTGCCTATGACTGGCACCTCGGTCACCCTGCAGGTTGGGTGTCTTGGCCGAATGAGCTTGGCATAAATCACCAACTCAGCCTTTAACTTACTGGGTTACAAGCAAATGCCCGTATTCCCTGTTTTACCTTGTCATTATCTTACCGCTTGATCCCGAGTTCAATATATTTTTGTTATTTTTATCAATATACTGTAATAACGTCTCCACATTTAGCAAAGTACTTGATGATGGTTGCTATTCTAGTGGGATAGCCGTGTCGAGCAATCTCCCTCTCGACGTTTCGCCTGCCACGATCGTTCGACACGGCTATCCCGAAAGAACAGCTCTGAAGAGCAACCATCATGAATCGAGCCGTGAAAACCTACATCAGTACAAAGCACATGATGCTGTGCTCGTGTTCGTAAGCAGCCGTAGGGCAAGCGTGGACTTTCCACATTCTTATTCCGGAGAACACTGTTCTTTACAGAATCACCACAACTGACCTCCCATGAATCCTAGAGTACTTATTTGTCCAACTAATAGTAGAACACACGGTGTTCTGATTTGACGTGCTCCAACCACAGCAAGACCTGGCAGGGCTCCTGAAAGACTCTGTGGCAATGGTCTCACAGTGCTATAGAGTTGTGGGTTTGTACTGCATGTGTTATTGTTTGTTAGTTATGTTTGTGAGTAAAGTCACGTTTGTTTATGGGGATCGGTAGCTCAGTGTTTAGCGCTATGGGCTACAAAGCTGGCGACCCGAGTTCAAATCCCGCTCGCGGCCAACACCAGTGACGATTTTCCAAACCGGTCCTGGGCCTCCCCCAGGTCAACTTAGCCTCAAATGAGTACCTAGTGTGGCGTGTAAATATTGCACTAGGGAGACAAGGGCGGCTGGGCGTGGTGCTGGTCACCCACCTCCTTTCGGTGAATTCACCTTCGCCGTCTCCCACAGACAAAGATCCCCCGTAGATCCTTAACAGACTGTAGGGTCAAGTGCCGTTAGCGAGCACCTGTGAAGGTCGACACAGGTGCTCGCTAACGGCACTTGACCCTACAGTCTGTTAAGGATCTACGGGGGATCTTTGTCTGTGGGAGACGGCGAAGGTGAATTCACCGAGAGAAAGAAAAACCCCACTTGGCATTCCTGAGCTATTCATTCGACCTCAAATGGAGAATTAAGGCTCAGTGTTTACCATCCTGGCAAGGGAAGGGCTTTTACTTCCTTCAAATTAGGTCTGCCTCCTCGGCCGCCCTCCGAAGTGGAATTATGGAATTTTGTCGGGCACGCCGCTGCTATTGGAGTAAGCTCCTCGACCATGACTTAGTAAATAAAGTCCTAATGGTGTTTCATAGGTCACGGCATAGGATTCGCTTTTTTTTTTTAAACAATAATTATGTTGTACTGTTGTCGGTTTTGACGGCGAGATTCACGATGGTTGCTCTTCAGAGCTGTTCTTTCGGGATAGCCACGTTGGTTGATGCTTTCAATGTGGGAGGCGAAACGTAGCGAAGGATAGAGGGAGAGCGCTCGACACGGCTATACCGAAAGAACAGCTTTGAAAAGCAACCATCATAAATCGAGCCGTGAAAACCGACATCACATTTTGAAGAATGTCAAAAAATAGCTATTGCATGTGAGGCTGGGGGTCAAGGTAGAAGCGTTCACGTCGCGATCCCTGTCAGGTAATACTTGGTATTGCCTGCGAATTCTACCAAACACTTCGAAGCCAAGCTGAAAGACAACGATGTCCAGAAGCTGACCATCGTGCTTCGAAGAATCGCAAAGAAGAAGAAATATGAGGCTGCAGCTGCAATCCTGCATACTCCGGAATGTTTTTCTAGTCATGCAAAGCTACACAGCATTTTGCAATGGTCCTTTTTAAAATTCAGGCTCTAGCCGCATTTGTATTTACTTTGGTGCACCGCTACACACAGCTGGATGTTATGTTAAATGCTCGTGTGGGTGACTGCATGGAGCCATTTGGGCGGCATTGCAAGAGAAGGTTGCTGATCAATAAAACCACAATAACACATCCCTGATGGCTGCCAGTTCGCTGGGATCTATATATAATAGAGCAAGTGTTTGTAGGTACACATGTCCGCACATACTTGCTTATATACATGTGTAAGTACTGTATGTGCGTACCGAATTCGAATCCTTCATAAGTGCAGGTTATATCTGACCAACACCAAGGCGTGTATGTCTTATTTCGGCTTCGCATTCCACTTATCTGTTACTCTCTTGAAAGTTCAGACAGCCGGCAATTATTCCTAAAAGGACATTAGGAATAATTCCAGATCAAAGCAGTCATGTCAGCAGAAAACGTCTTTCCCAAGAGACGTCAGGAGAACGTGTTATATGCTTGGGCGAGTACTCCGCTAGTAAACACGAAAAACAAATATCCACCGTATAGCCGCATACAATATTGTGGTAAGTGCTGTTAGCGAGCACCTAGTCTGGGCTTGCGTGGCACGCGAGGCGTTGGACGGCAAACGCCAGGCCCGACCGCCTTTGTCTCCCCAATGCTGACGTTTACAAATCACACGAGGTAGCCATTTAAAGCCAATTAGACCTAGACGAGGCCCAGCACGGGTTCAGATATCTATCATCGATGTTGACCCGTGAGCGGGAACCGAACTCGGGTCGCCAGGTTCGTAGCGCGGCGCGCTAACCGCTACACTACCGCTCCCCGTACACACAAGCACACACTCGCAAACACGCACACCCACCCCACACAGCACACAGGAACCACATGTCCAATACGTCCTTGTGGTAATTAATTGACTCATCATTCACCGCAGAGCCAGCGCGTTGCCTCCATCAGGGCACTGAGAGAGCGGAGAGCTCCGATAATACACATCCTGGGAAATGGACAATGTTTTAGTTGGAGCATCCGGTGTGTCAATCTACGTCCTTTCTTTAACTAGGTAGGGGGACAGTTCGTATCCATTATCTAATTCACAGGGGAAACCCGTGCAACCCCGTAGGCAGGTATTGATTGAAATAAGGTAGTTGTGGGGAGGCTCCGGGTTCCAATCCTGACTCGGGTGCCGTTCTGTGTGGGGTTTGCATGTTCTCCCCGTGTCCGCGTGGGTTTTCGCCGGGCACTCCGGTTTCCTGCCACAGTCCAAAGACATGCTGCTGCATAGGTGAATTGGCCTACTGACTACATTTCCCCAGTGCCCCGTGATGGATTGGCGTCCCATCCTGGGTATTGCCCTGCCTTGCACCCTGTGTCTGCTAGGATAGGCTCCGGCTAACAGCAACCCTGTACAGGTTTCTGACAATGAGTTAAAGAAAGAGTCGTGGAGACATTTAAACATTTACATTTATGCACACGGCACCGGCATGTATTTCGTTTGGAAAGTTACGTTTGTATTGACCGGCTTTTGATTGGTGATAGCTGGTTATACATGAATTTAATTAACTAGTTATAATTTGGGCATATGCGTGGATGTCACGGCACGATTAATTTCAGACATTTCCGTGCCACAACTGGAATCGGTCAGTTTTTACTCAAACTGAAAGGAAGCGTTGAGCTGTGCAGCTATTTGTAATAGTTGTCCAGCGGGGAGGGGTAAGCAAATTGCAACATCTAATCGTGCAGCTATATTATTTAAGGCGTCTAAAGGAGGAAATGTAGCAGGAAGGTTGCTGACCTATCCATGCACAGCCAGCAGGTGAACTTCACACGTGTGCTTGGCCAGTTTATCATTTGAGAATCACTGTTGACTGGCGAAACACTCAATACCAGTCATAATATCTTCCTGGAATGATAAAAACTGTAAATTCTCTAATACATCCTGTATTTCACATATTTGTTGGTATGTTTGATCATTTTAAACAATGTACAGGCATTGTACGATTAGCAGTATATCAGCTTTAGTACAGTGATCTGTTTGACTCTTTACAATGACAGATAGACAGATAGAGCAACAAAGCTATGAGACATCCCTCAGAGATATCCATAGTCAACGAAAGAATAAATGCGTTTCATGTTTCGAAATGAATGTTATCACACTAACTTATTTTTTCCGCCAAACTGGCAAAAACAAAACACACGGCATGTTCAGAATAAGGAAACACTTGTTGTAAGATTTAAAAATACACCACACAGTAAAGGTACAGGAGCGGATTGCGATTCATTTCATAAACATCCTTTGTTTTGGATTTTAAGAGATACTCTCCAAGAGTTTTATGACTATATGGTGAACAAACTATACATAACCGGATTGAGTGTGCGTCAGTGTTTGCGAAACAAAGCAGTAACGTATTGTACTGAGTACTGATGTAGGTTTGCACGCCTCGATGAGTGAGAATTGCTCACTCAGGCTCAGAACGCCTCCAACGTGGGAGGCGAAACATCGAAGGAGAGAGGCGGAGCGCTCGACACGGCTTTCCCGAAATCTTCTCCTTTGCGATTCTTCGAAGCACGATGGTCAGCTTCTGGACATCGTTGTCGTTCAGCTCGGCCTCGAAGTGTTTAACAGCTTTGGAAAGCAATTCTCGTATTGTAGTGTATTTATGGTTCTTAAATTACGGATAATTTTGTTACAGCAAATCCATTGGTCCACAATCCGTAGGCAGACAACTCTCAAATCCTATTAGGTAGCACTGCGAGAGGGCACCTGCATCAGCCCAAAGTCTTGATTTATGACTGTACATTATTTGTAGATGTTTCTTTTCTCTCCCTTACTCGTTATTTTATGCCCCAACACTGCCCAGCAAAAAAAAAATGCGAAATGCTTAGACTGTAAAGGCCGCTTAAGCACAAGCACAGAGGAGCTTTTTCAACACAACGCATTTTGAGAATAAACCGTGGAAACAACTGCACAATGTACACCATTGACTCCAGCATCCGTAACGAACACATCCGCACAGGCGGCAGGGTACATTAATTGCACACAACACAACACATAGGTACTTTCAATAAATAAATACACATTCACTCCAATTATAAGGTGGGGGGGGGTATTTCAGCTTTCAACAAAACCCAAAAAACAATCGGGTTGTTGCGGCATCATTAAAATATCTATTCTTGGCCTCACGCTTTTCGCTAATTAGGCATGCTATTTTAATATTGTTCGGCTTATTTAACGTTCTGCCTGGTGGCTGTGGTGTCGTTTAATGTTCAACACAGCGCCCATTGTGCGCCGCACAGGTAGGCTCTCCGTTCCGTGTGGCCTGGCGCTTTTTTTTTTCTACCGCAACCATTTCTCAACGTTTTCACGGCAGGAAATTCCAGCCCACAAACTTGAACCTAATGAAACACTTACGTGCCCCTAAGGAAAATATTGTAGAGTTTTTTTTTTCCCCTTTCCTACTTCCATAAAAGTGAACTTGTTTCCCTGAAAGTATTCGCTCGGTGTGGATTCTGCTCTCTCATGCGAACACCGGCATCGATGATTCCTGGCCCCGCGGAGCGGTAGATGGGTTTTTAATGCAGTGCGCGGATACTATGGCCCGGCCGATGCGTTTATTCGAACGTTTACCTCCGAGTCCACAATCACCCCAGCCAGTGCTGCCAACGGGAAATGAGTTACGACTTGGGCGACGAGCCGAATGTGTGGAAACAAACGTAACGGTCGGAGTTCGTCCCGTTCCAGCAGCCACCGCGCGTTCACACGCAGCAGCAATGCGCCACCGTCAACAGCGCGAAGTTTACTTTTCATTTGACAACGTTTTATTCGTTTTCTGCTAATTGCAGGATTTTGGCAATTAAAAAAAATACTACGCCTGCAAACAACCACCACCACCACCACCACCTACCATCTCCGCCCCCAGCCCACGTTCTGAAAATTAAAAAAACACGCACACACATATGCCGCCAGAGAGAACAGAGTTTCATTTTTGTCGGCACAAAATCACTGCCGCCACAGAGGCGGTAGCCACAAGTTTGGACACAGCGTCACATAAATCACGCTGGGTTGCCCACTGTACGGGTCACGCTCGCTGAAAGGAGGCGCGCCGCATGTGCTGTTCATCAGTTGCACACTCGCGTTGAGCAATTACTGGCGTAGCGGGTAGCGCTGCCGCCTCGCACAACAACGCCCCGGTTTGATTCTCGGCTCGGGTGATCTCCCCGTGGAGTTTGCATGCTCTCCCCCGTGTCCACGCGCCTGGGTTTTCGCCGGGTACGCCGGTTTCCTCCCACCGTCCAAAGACGTGCTGCCCCTGGTTAATTGGCTTGCTGGCTAAATTGGCCCCAGTGCCCTGAGATGTTGTAACTTGCTTACCTTATATCATAACAGTATTTTCTATTTGTTCACCTGTTTAATATCTTCGAATTTATGTTTAGCAAGTTATTGGGTTTTTTTTTACTACTGATACATCTTTCTCTGTTGTAACTTGCTTACCCCTGCCCGCTTATAAAAAACGGACTGATTGACTGGCCTGGCAAGGAACAACGTAGCCACTCGTTCGGAGTTAAACTTAACATTGCACGGCACAGTAGCTGGGGTACTGGTATGGCTGCATCACAAACAGTTTATGGCTGGGTGGAATCGGGAGTTCCTGGCCAGGATGTCACTTAGTCGTGCTGGTAACCCGAGGCGAAGCTCTGGGTGAAAACGTGATACAGAACGAGGCGTTCCCATGCAGCAGGTTTTCTCAGGGTGGAGTGCTGGTAAAGGGGCCAGTGTGCTGCGTATTGGTGACCCATATTTGATTTGGGGTCATGGCGAATATCAGTGGCAAGTTATAATTGAATTGCCCCTACCTCCCGCTTCACTGACCAGTGTTCAGAAATATGGACAAGACCCCCCATGACTGACTTACTGTGTGGGAGGCCTTCGTCCGGTGGTTTATTAAGAATGGCTGGAATGTATAGTTTTAAGATCGCTCTGATCTTAATCCCAATGGCAAAAGTAGTAACTTTGTGCTTTCATTAACATTTTTAAAAGCACCTTTTGTAAGCTGAAGTTGACCTGGCCCGTATAAAAGACTGGATTTGGCAGATGCTAAGTTTACATAGTAAACAATTCACTCCGAACAGGTTCATTTGCTGTGACGATATTAACCTAATGAATACTGTAAAACAATCACCACAGATCAAAGTACGTAAATAACACGTGGAATTTACACAGCTGACTCAGGGCTGCCCAAAGAGATTGTCATCTCCAAACGTGTGTTTATATGGGAGACTTTATGGCTGCACTAACCCCTACACGTTGAGCGTTTGGTCAACAATCTGTTGAGATTACAAAGCTATCACCACCCCACCCAACAAACTGTTGGCAATGTGAGTGTACAGTATATATGCCATTCCGAATAGATAGAATGGTGTTAAGACTCGCACCCACGGAGATAATAGCGGCACGAAGAGCTAAACCGCTGAAACTGATATCTGAATAGGCTTCCAATCCAACCCGCAATTAACGCTCCCCACACGAAGACAAAATGTGACCTGCGCGGAGCATCCAGCACGGGTGATGTGTCGCAACTCAACAAACCAGAAAAACAAACTCGATTATTACTGTTAGAAAATAGCACGCAAAATACTCCCTGTCATAGAACCGTGGAATTTCTACCAAATGTTGACGGAGTTGAGCGAGCAATGCCCCAGTACTCAGTTGTGGGAACTTTGAGTCTTTGTCGGACAAATATTATTCCATGGGTTGTGTGGTTATAACTTGTTCGTTCAACTATCTTTCCATCTCAAAGTAGGTCTGCTCCTGAGTGAATAATGACAAGCTGTCACTTCTCTATGCACACATTTTTTGCCAACATTTAAACATAATTGCCATTTTCAGTTTAAACTCACATTAGCGTTGGGTGGCACGTTTTACTGTTGACAGTCTTCAGCCAGTGTTAATCATTCTATCACCCTGAGAGGGATGATGAGCCGAGTCCACCACTAACCAGAATAAACCATGCAACCATCGAATTCTTGAGTCGAGCACTGTGCCACTAAAATTATTCCAGCATACTCGGCATGAGTCAATAATTCATACCTTAACCGTCATTTAAAAAAATACATATCTTTGCCGGCACATTAATCAGTCACACATCTTGGGAAGTGTTTTTATGTGAATGCAGTGTAAAAACAATTTGCACAATTTTGAAAAGTATAAAATGTAATTTCTGACATGCAACGCACCGCAGCATTGCAATATTTATGAGTGCAGCTTTTAAGACCATTGCGAAAGGGCATGTAATCGGTCTTGTGCCTCTCACCAACGACAGCTCTCTTCAGACATTCTAATGACATCTGCAAAGTGTCCGGAATTGGGACCGTTTCAAATTTACTCTGGCAGGCTCACTCAACAAAACAATAAAAGTGTTTTGTGTCTGATAGAATTCCTTAAAGCTAAAGTCTAGACAAGAAGATCATTGAGGGAATATTTTACAATTTTAAAACCACTTTTGTTATTCTAAAAAAAATAAACAAAAAGCACTGTTCAACCCCACTGGCAGTTGTGCTGATAGTGGACATTCCACGTTCCTATGGAGGATGTTGCCACAGGTTCGCCTTCGAGTCATGCAGCAGCATCACTACATGACCAGCTATGATGATTATCACTAGCAAAGCACCCGCTATATGGGTGATAGTGTTCCAAGCGTGCAACACGTTCTTTTGACGGAAGAGCAGTTAAGAGGGTTTACTAGTAGTGAAAACGTGATAAGTTAAAGCTCAAATAGCGTTAACGTTTTAGAAGAGTAACCAAATAGGTTGGGAAGTAATGCTGAAATAATACGTAAAAGCCTTGGTGTTGTGCAGATAAAACGTACGCTTATGAAGGATTCGAACCCGATACCGTCAGCGCAGACATACATCCAATATATACACACGTACAGAAAAAAAAACATACTTGCTCCATTATATATAGATTTCTGTACGATGTCATGCAATGTCAGGCCAGACATTACAGAGCTCTTGTGGAGCCAGGCTGATTGAGAGAACACGACCCATGTGCCGCTCCGAGCTATCGACTGGCCTGAGAGCGGCGCATCTCCTGCATTTACACGCGGAGCGATGCAGGCCCAGCGCGTAATGAGCTCCGGCAGGATGGAGACATGGAGCCAATGTAATGTTCCACTGTCAATCACAACACCGGGCCAATCAATCTTTGTTTTCGTCTCCACAACGAAAGGAATTGATTTTACAACAATTTGCATTACTTAAAGGTCGGGATGAAAAAAAATTATTTTTGGAATAAAAAAAAAACCCCTACGAGTAGAGACATAATGGCATGGAGGTTTTTTTACGTGGATGCAAATACATTACACTATTGACATTCGTGCAAGACGAATGGATACTGTAATGTGTTAAATTACGATGTCTTTTTTTTGTACTGTCCCAGTAATCATGATTATCAGCCCCAGCTTAATCCTGTACAGGGTCGAGGGGCAGGAGCCTATCCCGGCAGACAGAGGGCGCAAGGCAGCGCTATACAGGTACCCAGGTTGGAACGCCAATCAAAGCAGACCACTGGAGGCAATTTATTCAGGAGGCCAATAAACCTAGGAATCAGCAGCGTGTCTTTGAACTTTAGGAGGAAACCGAAGCATCAGGAAAACTCCACACAGAAAGGCACCCGAGTCGGTACTCGGACCCAGGACTTCTTGCTGCGAGGTGTGTATCGGATTATCACAGTCAAGGCAATGTCTGTCTGCTCAAACTGACTGCGGTGTTCTATTCTGATGGCAATTATGAGCCTGTTATTGAAACTCCACCTTGACGTGGCAAGGTCCAGGCCATCCACAGAAACACCAATGTTCACTTCCCAAAAATGTTGTACAGTATTATATATGCTGCTGCATCGCTGAACGCGGCGTCTCGCGTTCATGTACGTCAGTGATTGAGAAGTAAAACATGAGTTTGTTTGTCAAAGCCTTATAGCTTATAGGTTAAGCAGTTATTGAAATAAATATCGGGATATCCATCCAGTGTCAGAAACCGCTTAATCCTGTACAGGGTAGCGGTTAGCCGGAGCCTATCCCGGGAACCACAGGACGCAAGGCAGGGCTATAGTCAGGATGGGACGCCAGTCCATCACAGGGCACCGGGGCAATTTAGTCCACAGGCCAATAATTACGCTATTTTCTAGACCATGTAACATTGGCCTTTCTAAAGCATTGCTTCATTTTGATATACTCTTCATCTTCTTCACACAATATGATACAAACTATTCCATGGTTGTACCAGCGAGTAGTGCTGCGTCAACAGTAACTCAATATCACATTTCAAAAATGCGTTTTAAGCCAACATTACTGTTAGCGAGTTTATACAATTTACACGTGTTAATGTTGGCAACCTAGGTGATGATTAAGTACAGGGTATCCCGCACATGCTTTGAACAAATTGACGTGGACTAGTATTTCATTGTGAGATGACGCAAAGCCAACCGCATGGTACACGACAAACAATAAAACAACACCAAAGCAGTGAAATGGTTCCAGTATTGCTAATGATTCCATAAAACGACTTCCTTAACAATCATTCATGACCGGATGAAAACTCACCGAGACTAATCCTTTGGAATTTAATTATTTCGCAAAACTTGCATTTGTATAGACCCTACCCTTAACATTTTTCCCATACGTAATACTAACTCGATTCTTAACGTGGAACATCTCGCAAAATTTACCCATAAGCCTCAGCGCCTTTAAAAATACTAGTCGTTCGCAGAATATGAATAATAATAGCATTTGAATGATTAAGTTTACAACCTTCTGTCAATCCACCGATAGATGAAGGCTTCCCACGCAATGTCGTTCATGGGTTCAAATCTGTCCATGCTGGATTGTAAACACTGCAAGTGCACAGACATGTAGCCACTTACACACACACAAAGAGCTCAAGTTAGTTCAATGAGAAGAGACATGACAGGAACCTTGGCTGATGCCACAAGCAACCGCGGAAATTAGTATTGCATGACAGCTCAGCTCCTAGACAGGTGCTCTGAGCGGGCAGATATAGGGTACTAAATGTATGGTGTGAGCGGACATCTATGGGCAAGGTGAGTACGCTGCCATCTATCCCAGCAGACACAGGGCGCAAGGCAGGGCTATACCCAGGATGGAACGCCAGTGCATCACAGAGCACCGGGGGCAATTTGGTCAGCTGGCCAATTAACCGAGGCAGCATGTCTTCAGACTGCGGGAGGAAACTGGAGTGCCCGGCGAAACCCCACGCGGACACGGGGAGAACATGCAAACTCCACACAGAAAGGCACCCGAGCCGAGATCCGAACCCGGGGCCTTCTGCTGTGAGGCGGCAGCGCTACTCACCGCGCCACCGTGCCGCCCAGGTCGGCGCTATGCATGCAAGACCGAATCGACCTCGGTGTGATTCGTGTCCGATCCAAGCACACACAACACATCCCTCCTGTGTACGTTCAGGAATATTACCTGGAGTCATGCAGTACTACAGAGACAAAGATCCCCCGTATAGCCCACACAGGCTGTCGAATAAGTAGTTAATGATAATAATTACGATTTGTAACGCGCCCATATTCATTCAATGTCGAAGGTATTCATTCGACGAATACACGCGGTACTGCACATACACACGCACGCACAGGTATTGACGTCGGTGTTCACGGTTCGATGTACGAGAACTGCTCTTAAGAGCGTTCATCCTCTTTTCTTTGCGACCTTCCGCACCCCACGTTAGAGGAATCACCAACCCAGCCTGACACGCCGCCGTGGAGAGAAGGCGGGACCGCTCGACACGGCTATCCCAAAAGAGCAGCTCTTAAGAACAATCCTCTCTCTCTCTCACACACACACTTACTACACACACAGGGTGGGTGGTGGGTACCTTTAGTCGCAGCAAGGAGGAGGGTGAACACATCCAGATGCAGCCAGACGTAGCAGAATCCCAGCAGCCGTTCCATGGTGGCGTCGATTGGAGAGAGTTCGCGTTCTCTCTGCGCGCCTCGATGTTGGAACACCGCAGTCGGTCGGAGAAGCGACCCGGCGTGTGCCGCGTGGTGCTCGGCAGCGTGTAGCCGCCTACCCCTCCTCCTCCTCCTTTCACTCGAGCCAGAGCCGACTGATGAAGATACACGGAGCCGTGCGCAAGGCGTTCGAAGCTCCCGCGCACGAACTATGCCGTGATTGTGTGAAGAAAGCCGGGCTTACGCCGAACTAAAACAACATCAAATTAAGTCGAAGGCGTTCGAGTTAAAACAACATCACTTTAAAACTCCGCGCTGAATCTACTCGCGCACCTTATTTCTCTGCTCCGCGCACTTCCTGCCCGCCTCTGCTCATAAACAACGAACGCATATACGGTGCGTTCACCGTCCTACAGGCTCCCACACTATGAGCGCACACACACAACTGAGTTAGTTGCCTGCTCTTCGTCGCTCCGTGTTTTGTGTGTGCGAGCGCGTGTACAGCTCGTATATATAGCTCCCCGGCCAACACACGCGCTTTGAGCTCCGGGCGAAATGCGGGCTGGCTGCTACTTACTCCTCGATCTAAGAGAGCTGTGGAGGGAACGCTGGGGGGTGGGGATGTGAAGGGAGTCGCGTTCGCTTGGAGAACAGGGTTGGGGGTTGGGAGAACCGCCAGGCTGTGGGGAGGAGCAAGAAGGAGGAGGCGCGGTTTTTGGCTGTGTTGCGTGACACGCTCGTTTCTCGGGCACCGCGGGTGCAGAAAAACGTGGGTTTGATTCGCGGATCGGGTACTGCCTTTCTGTGTGCAGTTTTAATGCTCTCCCCGTGTCCGTGTGGGTTTTGTCGGGTACTCCGGTTTTCTCTACACAGTCCAAAGACGTGCTGCCCAGGTTAATTGGCTTGCTGGTTAAATTGGCTTGCTGGTTAAATAGCCCCAGGAGCCCTGTGATGGACTGGCTATAGCTACTACCTTGTGGCGTGGATCTGCCGGGATAGGCTCCAGCTTACCGCGTCCCTCTACATGATTAATCTGGTATTGATAATGATTTAATTGTTATCTGTATTCGGGTGGCAGGAACTCATTTGTACAGAAACCTGGCAGCATTTTGTAAAACTTTCAAAACGTGTACTTTACACTTTTGATAATAGACTTCGGTTGGCTTTTTTTTCGTCAGTTCGCATGTATGTTGTGTCGAAGGGAATCCCGTAAAGAGCTTACAAGCTCACTGGGTATTTTTCTGCTGTAATAATAAACATCTACAGTATCTATCTATCTATGATGGAAATTCCAGGGCATATCTGTGGAAGAGGTGGCAACACGATTTTGCTTTAAAGCCTAGAACTTGTGTGCTCGGTGGGGAGCGGTAGCTCAGTGGTGAGCGCACTGGGCCACAAACCTGGCGACACGAGATCGAATCCCGCTCACAGCCAACACCAGTGACGATT
>JAZEWU010000005.1:4162939-4189605 GCA_036362915.1 Geotria australis
CCAGATTCGTAGCCCAGTGCGCTAACCACTGGGCTACCGCTCCCCACGCACCTACACACGCACCTACACACGCACCTACACACACACCCACACACGCATCCACACACGGACCTACAACAACAACCGCCATTCGCCACGAAGTGGCGGCTACGTCACCACGGCGCCTGTGCCAGGCCATATGCACCTTGAGGCCACGTGAAGTGTCGAAGGTTCGCCGACAATTTTTTGAAATTGAAACGGACCTACACACGCACCTACACACACCCCCACACACACACACATCCCCCCAACACACGCACCTACACACACACACGCGGCCACACAAAGCCACAGATCCCCTGTATAGCCTTAACAGGTTGTAGGGTCAAGTGCTGTTAGCAAGCACCTATGGAAGATCGACACGGCACACGCGGAGGTGTGTGACCAGCACCACGCCCGGCCGTCTTTGTCTCGCTAGTGGCAATGTTTACACACCGCACTAGGTACTCATTTGAGGCTGAGACGACCTAGGGGAGGCCCAGGACCGGTCCCGAAAATTAACACCGGTGTTGGCCGCGAGCGGGATTCGAACTCGGATCGCCAGGTTTGTAGCCCAGCGCGCTAACCACTGGGCCACAGCTCCCCATACACGCACTCACACAAACAAACAAACAACCGACTTTCGCCACTAAGTGGCGGTGACGTCACCACGTCGCCTGTGCCAGGCCATATGCACCCCGAGGCCACGTGAAGTGTCGAAGGCTCGTCGACAGGAGGTCACAGGACAGACCCAGGTGTCATGGGCTGCCAGACTGAGATGACCGGCAGATGCTCCACCTGAGCTCCCTACTGTGCCAACTTGCTGTGCTTTGGCCGCTCGGCGCTCGGCACTCACACGCTCACACACACACACACACGCACCGAGACCACACAGGCCACCACACAGGTACCCGCAGAATACGGGATTCGCGCACAGCTGGGAGCGTGTGAAGATGGGCAAATACATATTCAGAGGATAACGGTTTTATTCCCATTAAGATTTAATCACGCGCTATTTAGCACAGCTTTTACACTGACCGATTAATTATCGATGGCTCATTTAGTTACGCCGGGGATGACAATAACGGTGATTATATATAGATCAGATCCATCTGATCTATATATAATATGGCTAGGCATGCGTCAGGTCACAGAAAATGTCCTGGCCTCTCGTTGCTTGGGAGCCTTCGTGGTTATTACCCTGGTCGTGTCACGAATGTGGAGAAGCAGACCATACTATGGATCACTGCCTTGTCTGTGCTCTACGACCCAACCTCTGCAGCTCAAAAGACTTTGCGGAGTTCAATGAAAATGCAAGGGGCTGTGTAACGAAATGGGAAACTGTAATTTAACCATCGCGCTTTGAAGAATCGCAAAGCAGAAGACTGCAGATGATCTTGCCAATCAGCTGTAGGCTGTTCTCTCGGCTCAGAGACGATTGTATCATCGCCATCTGGCGGTCAGGACGGAACTGGTCGTAATAATAATATCATTTTACAGAGCGCCTTTCACCCGAGGGTCACAAAGCGCTCTTCGAATGAGGAGATAGGCGTTTAACCGTCAGCTCGGTCCGTATGTCGGTGGCGGGAGGAGAAGGAGAGAATTATTGCTCTCAAGAGCTTTTCTTTCCGGATAGTCGTCTAATTTTGGATAGCAGTTTCGAGAAAGGAGGAACGCTCGACACAGATATCTCGAAAGAGCAACTCTTTGAGAGGAATTAATCAGTACAACCCAATATCATCATAACTTTGTACTGATGTAGGTGTTTCACGCCTCCCAAGTTGGAAGCATCATCAGGCGTCCACACTATACGCGTACATATCATCCTACTACGTACAGCAAACTAGACAAACGCATTGTCACCCTCACTCTGTTGTTGCTCCGTAATCCCTACATCGCCAGCGTGGCGAGGATTTCGTGCAAAGGGAGCGAGAGAAATGCTAATCGCAATGTTGGGTTTTGCAAAAATGCCAGCAATGCGGGCAGGCGCCTGTTTATCAGGCGGCAGACCCGCGTCACTCAGTCAAGCGGGCACCACGCTAAGTTAAGCATCGAACACGCAACACACACACGTAGACTGTCTGTTTATACTCAAGAGTCAGTGTCTCCACGCTCGGGCGCCGCTGGCCTCCGTCTATCCTTGTGAACCAGTCCTGGAAATTCAACCTTCCTATTCGAATTCGATTCGATTCTTCGAAGCGTGATGGTTATATGACAGTTCCCCATTGCAACACGTTCTTCTTTAGTTGCAGACAGCCCTTCAACATTTAGAGAGATATAATAGTCAGTGCTGGCCTTAAAGGCGGCGGGCATTGGCCTCTCTTCACGCTCCAGACTGAGGGGCTTCTGGCATCTGTTGAGCTTCTGGACATCGTTGTCTTTCAGCTCGGCTTCGAAGTGTTTGTTAGAATTTGCAGGTAATACCAAGTATTACTTGACAGGTATCGCGACGTGAACGCTTCTACCTTGACCCCCAACCGTCCTATTGCAGAGGCTAACGCATGTACGGGATAGGATATCGAGCTCCGAAGGATGACGGATTTAGTCAGCCAGTTTGTATTTAAGCTAGGAGCCGTTGAGCTATGTAGCTCTTTTTAACGGTTGTCCAGCGGGGAGGGGTAAGCAAGGTATAATGTATCAGGGCACCGGGGGCAATTTAGTCAGGGCAATTAATCTAGGATTGTTCTGAAACCATCCCGGGACTTTAGTTGGTAAGCTTGTGAGACGAGCGTTGTTTACACAACGGAACGTGGCCTGAACATCATCATCATTAACGTGAGCAATGTTCTATCCACTGCTGATAAAGGTTTGCTAACATCGTCTCCATCCCTCGTGGATGCAATGTGGAAATTCCGCGCTAACCGCTGCACTACCGCTCCTCACAAACACACTACGTGTTACACGGAAACTGTCATCTAGTGGTTAGTACATACAGATACACAACAAGTGTAAGCCGAATATTGGGGCATATGGGAGTTGTGAGAGCTACTTGGGCAAGTTAATAAATTGTATGATGTGAGGCCCATGAATGTTGGAGTAGGGCACGGGGGCAACGATGGATGTGACAGCACCACGGCGCTTGTGACAGGCCAGGTGCACTTCAAGGCCACACAGCATCTAACACGTGCTCTACGCATGGAGGTGAACGGCGCCCCGACGCAATTGGTCTGCGTAGCGTTACGTCATTGGGATAAACTATCTCCTGACTGGGGGTCAAGGTAGAAGCGTTCACGTCGCGATCCCTGTCAAGTAATACTTAGTATTGCCTGCGAATTCTACCAAACACTTTGAAGCCGAGCTGAAAGACAACGATGTCCAGAAGCTAACCATCGCGCTTCGAAGAATCGCAAAGAAGAAGGAGACTGGCAAAGGCGGTATAAGGAGGGACTTGGAATCTCCCAGAGGAACGCAAAGTTAGTGTATATTTTTGTTTGTTTTGCAAATGTGTTCGCACATGCAATGTAGGCTATTACCTTCCCCTGGTCAACCGAGGCAGCCATGCAAAGTTGTATTGGGCTGGTGGGCTGGTGTAAGCGGCGTTATGAAAATATGGATAACTCGAAATTTGTACTATTAAATGCAATACAGGTATTACAAATACTATGATCCTTAAAAGTGGAAACAAAATAGTTATTCATTAGTATTAGCATTTGTTGTGTATTGCAACCAAAAAAATAATCTCTCAGAATAGTAAAAATTGGGGTTAGCCCATATTATACATAAGACCATCCAAATAACAAACGGAAAAAAACACACTCGGCTTTATGCAGTATAGTAGATATACTGTATCTTAATTTGTTAATGTTGTCGAGTGGCGATGTGGCAGTGTGTTCGATTCAGCCTGGCCCTCATGCAGTATTAATATGAATCGGTCTCACCACTTTACTGGGAGTCAACAGTAATTTTCTCATGAAGAAGTTTGACTCCAGAATAGAAACGTGGAAATTATAGCACTGGCACCGAACTGTATCGGACAGCAGGCTTATATTATTAGGAGACAGTGACTCTTTTCGGGTTATTATGCCCTTATAAAAACCTGCAGCCATAATTGGCCATAATAAAGCACCCACTGCAGACATGAGTATAAAGCCAGATGGAGGCTTTACACGGTACTTGGTACAGGGACTACACATGGCACTGGGTATAGGCACAACATATGGGTAACGGGCTTGGTTTGAGAGGGACGTTGCTTGGGTTTGCCTGTGGCTGGGAGGGCGGCATCAGGAGGAGGGTGCCTGGCGTAACCGGAGAGGCCACAATTACAGTAATTGGAGGTAATGCTGCGCGGGCGCCACCGGTGGATCTGCTTTCCATCACATCAATAGGGCGCATTGAGAGTGCTGCTGTCACCACAACACCGGCTCCAGCCCAGACCATCTACAATGAATTATTCAGTTTGATAAAAACAGACATCCTCTCTGTTGCGGGAGGTTGATTATCATTATTATTTTTATTTCCATCCAACTATCCATTCACCCTCAACCAATCCTTCCTCCCCAGCCACATTGGCAGAGCGAGGCCAAATGGTGACCTTCCCAAGCGTTTTCTGGCCGTTTAGCACATCCCAGGTTTGAAACCCAACGCTCAAATTGGCATCATCTAAGCTCCAATAACAGAGGAAGTGTTTGTGTGAGCGAGGTTCCTCGCCATTCATGTGGTTTATCTGGCGTGTACTAACATTGCATTTCGAATTGCACGTGCAGCCACGACTGGCTATAAGTGCGGTGATTCTTGACTGAATGCAAAACGCGTGCTTCTGAAATAGGCGAGCATTTCTATTTGTTGCATATGATTTATGCACCGTGTTATATAAATGCACATACAAACACCAAAGTGAGTTTAAAATCTAGTCGCGTGCTGCCAGACAATTAGCCCTCGGGGGTCGTTTGTAGTACAACTGTTGGAAACCAATGTGTGGACTAACCCTGTAATTGGAATGTGGAATTTCCGCAAACGTCTCTGGGCCTCCAAGAGATAATCAATGCCCAATGGTAACTTTACTTCGATAGTTAACAACGTTTAGTTTTGCTTCAACACATTAATTCGACACCATATTTATTTAAATATTACCAAGGAAATGTATATTTTTCTGCTGGGTCTATCACGCCACCTACTGTAAATTCGAACCCTTGCACCCTAATGTTTGAGACGCCTTCGGGTCAGTGACAACAGGTGGATAAAACTCAGTACACACGCTGGGCAGCGAGACGGGCACAGCTGAGCTTGTTTATTTGCTCCATTGTCCAACGCACAGCGACCTCTGCGTAGATGTGACCATAGAGCGAGCTTTGTGTACGCAAGTTGTTTTAAAGCGAGGGTGGAAAACGAGGTAGTAATGAAAATAGCCGGCGAGAGTTTAATGTGGCCACCTTATACGGCCATCACAACTTGTCAGCACCCTTTCAGCCCATTGCAAAAACAAATGTTGTGCATTAAGTGGCAAGCTGCTATGCGACCAATTGTATATTCGAACGTAATCGTATAGAGACGTGTATTTCCTTCACACTTAGCTGCGCAAATACATCTCCCACAACGTAAATATACGCACAATCGCGGGGCGGGCAGGGTAATGAACATCACCGTATTTGTCCCTCATTGTTCATATCTAACTACTTTGAAAAAACACTCAACATCAGACTGGTGTCTTCCTGCTCAGATGAGTATTGAGGCAACGTTCTTTCGCATTCGCGGCCCTGAGCCAATGATTGCAATTCCACATTTAAATTGGTACAAGTCTGCACAGTGCATCAGCTGTGAATTCTGAAATGTGCACACGTTTAGTTTAGGGGATAATAGCCCAAGTTGACCCCAGACTGAGCTTTGAACTCGCAACCTTTTGAGTGTGAATTGAAGACTCGGGTACTGCTGTTCCATCAAGCTGGAATGTCTGATAATCGCATATTTTCGCATTAAAATTGTGCCCAAAAAGACTAAGTATGAGGCAATAATACTCAATACTTTTAAATAAACTAGCCTGCTCAATATCCCACTTGCTGTACTGGTTTTTACAAGTCACCTCATCCAGCCAAACCACTTACTGCACCCTATTTGATTTACACATTTTTTTCATTTGTAATTCACAATAATCTATGCAAATACACTTTACAAAATGTAACACGATTTATTTAACCGGGCGAGAGCACACCAAGATACTACATATCTTTGGTGGTACACACCTGGCCAACAATACAAATAAAGCACACTTATTCGCCTCATTAAATAGCCCAGTGTAATTACAAGAATCTTGGGTTGACGGCAAAATTCCCTACTATTGCAAATGTTCTGGGTCTTGAACGTGCACTTAACAGTTTTGAAAAAAATAACGGTAATGTTAAAACACGAACATATTGGCATTAAGTATGGGCTTAGCACGATTTATTATTTTTCCGCAACGAATACACACGGCGACAGTTTAAACATCAGTGTTTTTCCTCATGTCCGTGTTGACTTCACAACTCCCCTTGAAAATATGGGCAACCACCGCCCGCTAGTGGCTACCGCATGAACTGTGCATGGGTCACGATAACCAACCCGCAAGGATTGCGCTCACAAAAGCCCACCGTAAACACACCAACCTATACTGACTGCACTTCCACAGACCAGAGATGGCAGGCAAGACACGGTACTATTTAGTTTGCTCATATAAAACGCCCTGATGCTCCCCCATTGAAACGTTATGGATTCATAACGAGTAAGCATGCAGTCATGCTGGGACGGAGGCGAAATACCCTTTAGAACAAGTGCAATAGCCTCATGCGTTGTAGTGGCTGCTTGTGGAATACCATAAAAGAATGCTTCATCGAAAAATGAAACCGCTTGGCTGATGCTATACGGATATTCAAGCCATGCAGTTGGCGACCTCAACTTTATTGGCACACACATCTTTACACCACTCATCACCTTCAATGAAAACACGTGTTATTTGCTAGTCATCCCACCAATAAATCTTCTATGGCATCACCACGATGTCCTAAGTAAAAATTTGACGACTAACCATTGGCGAAGACCTACTTACAAGTCTGTATTAAAGCTTCAAAAGGACGTCATATCAAAAGAACGTAAAAGGCACCGCCAGGCGCAAACTGAGGTTTTGGGTGATCATCGTGATGGAGATGTAATAATAAAATGTTAGGGCTTTGGGTGATCAACGAAATCATGACAATGCATCAAACTCTAGGATGCCCTTATGCACATTTCTCAAATTGCACAAAATGCACTCTCCACATCTGATATATAAACCAAAATAAGTAAATTCATATTTAAAAAATCGAAATTACAAACGAGTTAGTTCCCTTCTCCTCATCACTTTGCTAACCTTGAAGAAATATCCGTAAAAAAGCCTTAATCCTACCAAAGCTGTATCATGAACAGAAGCACTGCACAGCTGCAAGACGGTTATGTGTAAACGTGTGGATGAGCACTGATAGAAGTGCTGCCAACACTCAACATAGGTTACCCCTGCAAAATGTATGTTTGTACATGTATTATCCATGTCTACAAAACAGCAATGCCAAACAGGGATCTAATTTTTGGATGAAATAACCAGAGCCATGAATTAACTGTGAAAAGTAGTTTTGTCCAGAGTAACTGCTTGCATTGTGCAGCAACAGCACAGCTGGGCAACTATTTAACCGAGGGTGATTGGGTGCATATTTGTAAAGCTAGTAACACGGTTGGCAGCATATATTAAAAGTCTACAAAAGCATATCTGCACATTCAAATGTATTCATGAATATAACGATATCTAAGAGGGAAATGTGTTTTAATCATTGGTGATTTTAATCAAGAGAGCAAAAGTGCAACCACAGGGTGGGGATGGGTGGGGGAAGGGTTTTGCAGGTAAGAGAGAACGTATCAAATGCCAAGAATGTTGCTTTTACTTGGTTGACATCTCAATGAGGGCATATTTGAACCGAGCATCTAAAGCTTATATGAGAAAATGGTGCGCTATTCTAAACGTTTAAACGTACACGTGTCTCATTGCCTGTTGATACCAGCACCACTGATTTTGTTACAATGTTAGTCATTAACCATTTTACCTGTTTGGTAAAACAAAATTCATATGTAAGTGCCGAGGTCATTAATAACCATAATTAGCATCAGTATTATTTATTAAGCTATTACAATATGCAGAACTGAAGATAACCTTTACAATGGACACCAAAAGCAGAAGCTGCACTGCAGATGGAAAATGAAAGTGAGAAACTTTAATATGTGTAATAGGTGGCAAACCCACAATGAATAAATTAAGCAACTTATCTGAATATGCGCAAGTTGGAGCACAATACACTTCTGGAAGTGAAACTGACATCTGCCAGGTAAGCAAACGCAAAACCCCCAAATGCTAACAATAACTTAAATGTTCAGAAGACTTAAATTCACACAACCAACAAGGATTCAAATTTTCCAGACTTCACCCAATCATCTGCACCTTAACATGGACCACAAGCACAGCTCATGAACAGTGCCCCAAAGATTCTGCATGCCACCAGTTGGTACATGCAAAACACCTGCTGCGTTTAGCAGCATCTTAATGGCACAGAAGGCAGCCGACAAGTGGTTTTACAAAGCACACCAATTAATTGCCAAATACCAATACTGAAGTTAAACCAATGTTATTAATGTTTCTCTACATTCAGCTTTAGTTTTCTATATTTTGAAAACAATCACTACACCTGTTACATGTTTTTATATTCTTCTCTTACATCAATGACACATGAGCCTGGGCAACAGTAATCCATTGATGCAAGGCGATTGCCAACACCAGTGCTGGTTTTCACACTTCCATGCCATTTTCTGTATTATGCAAGCAGCTTAGGGGAACTTATTTCAACGTGATTTTCAATCCTTTTGAATTTTTCTTTTGTTATTTTGTTGAAAAAAAAAATCTGAATGTGAAACAAAACTTACGGGAAAAAATGTTTGCAACGTAGGAGAAATTGACAAAATACAATTAAACAATAAACATTCTTTAAAATATTACAACTGGTGTGAATATTACAACTGGTGTAGAATGACAAGGTTACTTACAAGGTTAACATACTAATCAGCTGCTGTATCGCCTATCTATCAAGAGTCATCCAGTCTAGAAAACGTTTATATATACAGGTGGATCTGCGCATTCACTTGGGAAAACAAAAGTCCTTGTAGAGTCCTTTTCCAGCATGTCTCACATTTTAGAGACAGTCTGTACATGTGAACTGAGGCATACGAATTTTCAAAGTGTCTGGCGATATCGGTCGGTCAGACTTGAAGGAGTAATTGGAATCTTTTCAAATATGCAAAGGCGTTTCTTCGTCAATCACATCATGATTCTCACATCATGAAGGAGTTTTGATTCTTCAGTTTTTCAAGCTCTTTAATCTGCTGCCGTAAGAAGAGTATCCTGCGAGGCACAAATGCATTGTTAGCATACCAAACGGTTACCTATTGTTTCTCAAGAAATTAAACTATCAGAATACTAAGAATTGCTTTCCAAAGCTGTTCTTTCTAGCGTTCTTTCAGAACACCTGAGGATGCCTCCAAGGTGGGAGATGAATCGTCGGAAACGAGAAAGGAGGAGCGCTCGGCACGGATATCCTGAAAGAACAGCTTTAGAAAGCAATTGTCATGCATCAAGCCACGAAAACCTTCATCAATGTATCTGAACAATGTATATTAAGATGTTATTTTCCACAACGCGATTTGTTAAGCTAGTGCAATGCAGAAATGTATACACCTAGGGTCATCAGTAGGTTGTGGCTTGTTTGCTACTGGGGAAAAAAAAGGAAGGTCCATTTGCCATTCGTTGGAATGTTATTACATTTTGGCAATGACACTATACCTTATATATTTATGAAACAAAAAAATTACCCACAATTTTACATGGAAACAATTAAGATATTTAGTTTTTGCAGCGTAGGCTTGTTTTCTTTTAAAGTTGAGGCACAGCGATGTAGTTCACTCATCACAATCGATAGCTTGCAGTATAAAAATGCACATATAGGGGAACAATACTGAAATAAACTATTAAGTTACTTATGTGGTTGCATGGGGGAGAATACACAAACGCCACAAAGGTGCCCAAGGTGGGATTCGAACGACCTTGGGCTGGACCTTCTTTCTGTGAGACGAGGATGTTATCAACACCTGCCTTAACAGTGAACGAAGATAAATGGAGGGGATGTTTTGTATAACATTGGAGATGTTTTCAACACGTTCAACGTGGGTCGTTACCGTTGCTCCCGTAGTGTGGCTTGGATTTCCGACACCCGCACGAGTGACCTGGCGTTCTTCAGTTCAGTACAAATTTCAGACATTTGTAAGCACCCCAAGCTGTAGCTCTCTTCTCGTAATCTTGCTGCCTAAAACAATGACAACATATTTAGTTCCCATTATTTATAGAAGTGTACATAACAATGGAACCTTTAGGCAAATATGGTGCTGCAGCAAAGTGCTCTATTCACTGCAACCAACATACCCTGTGTCAGAGAAAAGGAGATTGAAAATTCTGGTTAGGAGTCTGGAGATGCCAGCTGTCATGTGCCTTTTAAATACAACTAATTAGCAATTAAGTAAAACAAGTCAATATTAGCACTGGTTAAGTACTGCAGAACACGTGTTGTGTTTTTTTCTAAAATTTAATTTTAAACAATCTACACATGAATCCCAATTGTGCTATCATTAAAGAAAATAAGCAATGTGTTGTTCATAAAGGCATCTGAACTACTTGAGCCACCTCTTTTGAATATAGTTGTCCCTCATTTTACAATCGCTTAACAATAAGATGAAACCACTTTAAGATACACGCTCTATAAGAACATTAGTATCACATTACGATCAAATTTCACGTTACGATACTTGTTACGATATGGCTGTGCGTGACTGGGTGGAGGAGCAGCCATTCAGCGATGCAAACGCATGCCGCTTGGGTAGCTTCTCAGCCAATTGCAGCGCTTTTTAGTGTTTATATTTCAACTTCCAACGTCTTGGAACGAATTACCATAAAACAATGTACGGTATTATTGGTAAAGTAGAAAATATGGTCTCACTTTATGAGAGTTTCACATTACAATGTGTTGTGGAACTGATAAATTTCATTAAGCGAAGAACCACTGTACAACAGCAGATTTCACGACTACTACTACCAAGTGGCAAATATTTAGTGATACCAGTTTCTCACTTGACGTGGCTGATAAAACGTACATTGTGTGATAACATACTCCATGAGTAAAGTTATTGGCACAATTCAATTTCATTGACAATTTAAAAATATCATCACAACTCAGGGCATTCCCAATTGGTCTGAACAAGTAACACATTTGGTTTGGGCACACTGACAAAAGAAATCCCGGACATAATAAAGCACGCAAGGCAGACCTGTCTCTCTGAATGGTCAGCCGGCCATCCCTGGACATGCTTGGTGAGGTTTTCGCAGTAGTGGGAGGACAGCCCAGGTGACAGGGTGCTGAGGCCAGACAGGGCCTGACAGGCATTGCTCAGGGAGCTCACAGAAGGCTGTGCACTCCCAGCATGTGACCCGGACACGGTGCGGGCAGGGCTTGGATGACTGCACACAGCCAGATCGCAAGGAACAATTTTACCATTATGATGCATTTTTATACGTATTTTTATCACTCTAAAGCTTTTAAAATGACAAATGTTATTACAGGTGTGTTAATGTCATCATATCCAGAAAAACAAATTAAATGTAAAATATGCCAGTGGTCGCATAAAATGAGCCCTGAAATATGAAGTGAAATTCCTTTATTAAGCCTCTTATTTATCCTGCCATGGGTAGTAACCTTTTCATGGTAGAGGGTCCAGCACTCCTGCTAGGGTCTCCCTTAGTGAACAAGTCTGTGGACAGGTTCCGGGCAAATAGCAAGCCAAAGACCCTCCAACTAAAGGAGTTGGCATCAAAAGGGCATCTGGCTGTAAAATTCTGCTCCAATATCCCCACCATTGGGGGTCAACTGGCAAACCTGAGTCAACCTGGATAACAGCCATTTCAACCAACACTCCTCTTATTCACACCAGCTGGCATTCCCTCAAGATCATCCACTCATTACACTTGCAATAATCCAATCATTTACACTTGAAATAACGGCTTAAATGTGGCTGCCTGGACATTAAAAGCAGATTCACAGCGGAAAGTTCCTCCAGAGGTCCACAGAGACAATTGTGGTAATTTCAATGAAAACAACTGATGGTTAAATTATAAAACCTGTCCGCTAATTTCTACACCTAAACTGGCCGTTGAAGATCCTAAGACATAACAAAAAAAAAGAGAGTAGACCATCATTGTGTGCTGTCAAAGCTTCAATTTGTTTATATATAACGTCTCAGTGATGGTGGCTCAGTGGTATCCCAAACAAGTGACAACACTTCAAACACTTACGCGCCTGACGGATGATGCCTGTGGCCTCCGCTGGTAGCAGGTGAACCAGGACTGGCGTGTGTGTGCCTCTCTGTGGCACCTGTCTGCTGAGACCCTTGGCTCTGCTGAACCCCACCTTTACCAGACATAGCACTGACCTGGAGAGAAAAACATTACCATTAAATATGGAAAGCCAGTCCAATGCTGCGATGCTCCATAGTTACAACGTTTTGAGATACTAACTGCATAATGTCCTTATTCAAAAAGATAAGAATTTAAGAATTAGCTTATTTGATGAATGCACGTTCCATTATTATAATACTAGAATGTTTTGCAGTTTCAAACATTCAGTGGAAATTGCAGGATGCACAATATCCTAAATTCAGCTGAAAGAAAAACATCCTTTGCAATGACGTCAGGAAAATTAACATAGGCAGCATGTCTTTGGACTGTGGGGTGGGGAGACTGGAGTACCCGGCAAAAACCCAGACAGACACGGGGAGAACATGTTAACTCTACACAGAAAACACAGAAAGTTACCCAAGCTGAGATTAAAACCCAGGACCTTCTTGCTGTGAGGCAGCAGTGCTACTCACTTCGCTAGGTCGCCCCTCACATAACATGCATGCTTTACGCCTCCCTGACTCCCTGAAACAGGCACAGCTGTTCTTAATATGGAGGGTGGAAATGTTTGCGTTTATTACATAATGTGCAGACACGTAATGGGCCTAATTATCCTAAAGAGTCCTCCCCATTTTTGCACATTAATTGGAGTCTGCCCACTCATCCACATGGTAATAATGAGCTTCCACCATGTTCCAGTGACAACTAGACACTTAAACCAACAAAGTAGAACAACCAACATAAGATGTGGACATGTTTTGGTCCCATTTTCTTACAAAAATAGCACAGACAAAATGTTCACTGTTGAGCACATTTGTGTAACGTCACAAACCAAACGCTTGCAACATTTGTAATTTTCAGTGATCTGTGGACATCACATGAAGCCATCACTAACGCATTTGTGCCGTTATTTCCATGTATTTTATCCACGACAGATGATACTCTTATATATGGCCTGCATCTTGCCACAAGGCAACTGCTGATTGTATTGTCTGCCCATTGTAATTTGCTAGTTGTGCAATATTACTTAAGGACCCACTACTCATTCTCTGCAATATGTACGTTTTTGTCTTCTGTTGCTGCTATGCTCACGCACCACCACCACAGATCTCCCTTGTACAACAGCTGGGAAACTGGCTAAACGGGATCATCCGTGTAACAAATCTAAATAAACATTACGCTCTATTGATTTGATAATGCTTGTCAGAGCTCAATGGAAGAAGAAAGTCACGTTGATGCATGCATGTGTCCCACCTTTGACTGCGCAGAGCTGTGACTGTGAGGCGTGGTGGAATGGGCCCTGGTCTGGCTTCCACCTGTCTGAGGTGTTGCCACCCGAGGGGAGATGTGGGACCGCGGAGAGGACACGTCCGATGTTTGGGATGCAGGCGATTGGCTCTGCTGACGGGCTGAACAGGAGGAAAGAGGCATCAAATGATGGGGCATGGATATAATGATTAATAGCACAAGGAGGAAACTAGTGTTGCATGATGGGCATTTTACTGGACGTGACATTTTAAAAAGCTGGATTTTTCACCAGTACAATTGCAACTGTGCTATTTATGTGACCGTATGAGATGAAAACATACGCACTTCAATAGCTACAAAGTTTCATGTAGCACACTGGGTAAAACACTTGAAGACACTGGATAACCACTTCCAGTATCGCTTCACTAACCATGAATTACCACAACCACTAGACAATACTTTGTCATGCTGGGAAATCCAGATAAGTACCGTATGATCATCGCTTTTAGGTCAACAACCTGCACACTAATAAAGAACAAAACAGTTTAATTTTCACTTTTTCACCAAGACAGAGAAGAAACCTGTGGCTGGTTTACCTTGCTGGGCTGCCTGTACTGCTTGGGGTGGTAGCGATGGGGCTGCTGCAAGCAGGATTTTGGAAAGTGTTTCAGTGAAAGCTGTAAAATATGGGTGCAGAACATTACTTTGACTTTCCGACTCATAACTACAGCATATATAATAGATAACTTAACAATAGATAACTTAACAGTTTCCACTGTGTTTGTTGTTGTTGCATGTACACAATCGATCCCAGGATCCGTTCATCTAAGTGATGAATTTTGGTATTTCACATTGTAAATGATGTTACTATTATTGCACTATGGGCTGTCGTCCAAATAACAGTGATTCAACCATTGCAGTATTATGGGTAAAAGCCTTATGGCAGTTGAATCACTTTAAAAAATATGGTATCCAGTTGCTGGAATCTGCAGTGCATTATCTATATCATGACGTTACTAATTACTACATATCACTGCCGATTTTGCCCATCCAGCATAGTTACGCTTATTGGATTTAACACACATTTACAAGACAATGCTCCACTATGTGACATTTCATGCAGAAAAAAACATGCTTCACTGACGGGATGTATCGACATATTTATTTGATTTGAATAAACTGTAATTTCTTTCGGTGTGTTAGACTTACGTAAGTGCTCTCTACTGTGTGCTTCCATTTGTTTCTTCTGTCTAGTGTGCAATAGGGCTTGCAAGTGCTTTATCCATTTTGCACTTTTTATTCTTTGTAAAGATTGTGCATACTATTAAGCTCACTAACAATTTTTTCTACAACACTTTCAATTTGCATGACTGGATACTTGTACTATAGGTGTTACTGCTAGCTACTACAATGGTTACTACCATCTACTTTAGTGCTTATGACATACCCTACTGGGTGCATGTACATAGTATGCGTTAACATCACGTGTTCGGTCTGCAGTACAACTACCAATACTACCATGTAACAATCAAATTGCCTAATAAAGCAAGTAGTCTAAATACGAAACATCTATTTCTTTAGCAGTACAGATATTCAACAATGTTTTCCATTTGGACGAATGTCTTCAAATACACTGGCAATCCGAACTATTACGAGCATTACTCATTCTGTAATAGACTCTTAACCACAAATTAAAATAATTGAAATTTAAAATACGTCTTGTTTTCAAACTCAGCAGCATCTTCACAGTGCAGTGACATGGGCATTATCCACAAAACCACTGATGGCCCTACGTAGCACTGATAGATATCAAAGATACGCACGGCTTTCTACACGCTTTAGATACCTTCTTGAAGGCGCTCAAGGCTTGGGTTGATCTGGGGAGAGGTGTGCAGGATCTGTCGGAGCACCGCAGGGTCCTGGCCTGGCAGGGTGGGCATCGCGGCTGACGTAGGAGTGACGGGTGTCAACCGTGAGGTGGAGGATGGGGAGGGGGAGGGGGTGGTGCTGGTTGTAGAGGCCCTGTCTGTGGGAGCATCTGCACCTACACAGCAGGGCACCCAGGCAGAAAATAAGAGGATTTGATCACACCTGACAACATTGCACTTCCTGCTTGTTTTTTGCACGTTAAATGGAACTATTACCCAGAACTCAAACAATGCTTAAACTAATCAAACTGTAAAATAAAATTGTAACCCAAGCACTCAAAGGAAAAATGAGGTCCTGCTCACGAGTTTGGCCCAGTGCTCATTCCCTTGTCGACTGCTCTAACACAGTGATGTAAGTTCTACATTGCTATAGCAGGGGTAATTACATTCAGACAACCAATGCAGACTGCATATAAAGTGACACTTGTTATTAAATGGAAAATGTAGGAAGCGTTAATTTACAAATAGGATATAAACTTGTAACCTGCTTATTGCAAGCTGCAATCCAGACAAAGAACATGAATAATATATAAAGTATTGACAGTTTTGATTTGCTTGTTGTGATTTCTGAACTTCCCTTTCAACATGCACTTTTTATATTCTTCACAGTATCCCTTGAAAATAAGATTTAAATTTCAAATCTTTCTTCCTCATTAGCAGCTGCAACGATCTATCTACTGCTTTCTTATATTCCTTCCTCGTTAAAATTTTAATCTTCCCATTCATCCTTGTCTCGACTCCTTTAACATATTTGTGCTGGTTAGTGTTAGTGTTCTGCCCTCATTCAGGGATACATTTCTTCATCGATTTGATCTATTTTAATATCTTCATGGCTTATTGTTGATGTATTTTGTCTTCAAATTGCACAGGGGAGCTTCTTAATGTTAAGAGGCAACTGTATCAAATGTTCTCTGCAATCCTAAAAGAGGTTGATGTCCAGGAGGAATTAAAAAACATTCGACAACTAGTGTCAATTCTTACCAACAGAAAAAGTTCCACGCTTAAAATATATGGAGTCTATGTAATAATTTATGCTTCTCAACTTTGTCTCCAGCTCAAAAAGGTTTCATTCTTGATGCTGATCCTAAGTTAAATAAAATACTAATGTAACTCCTTATAGACCAATAACTTGCAAACAAATCTAAGATAAAATAACGGCAGAGGTTTATAAAAACTATAATGTAAACATTCTAATGAAAATAAACCTAGTGCAAGTGTTTTTACAATTGGTCATATATTACAGTACTGTTCTACACAGTGCTGCGGTGAGACTAGTACATATTAACATAATTGTGATTTAATTTACTGCTTGCTTTTAAGGCTCTGGAGTTGCTTAATATTTGGCAGTTATTTACTAGGCCTATTTAATACCGTTAATCCTATTTTGATTGCAAAAACAGAAGTTTACCACGCTACTAAGCCAGGCTACAAGACACTGGGGGCAATGTAGATTTTTTTCGCAGCGTGCTGTGCAGGATACCCTTTTTTTCTGGCCTCTGGCCTGTGGATGAGCCAGCAGGATGTGGCTTGGCGAGCGTGTTGGCTCCATTAGAATCATTCTGCTTCTTGTGGTGCTGCTGGTGCTGCTGTTGCTGCTGGTGCTCGGGCAGGAGGTTGAATGGGCTGCTCGGCACAGGGCTCGGCGTGCTATTGGAAAGCGAGGAGCCTGGCTTGACACCGAGGGACGCTTGCTGTTGCAGCGGAGTGCTGGTTGATGTCCCACTGCCCGGCGCTTCGGTACGGGGCAGCCTGTAGTCCCTGTCGTTGTGTTTGCTCGTCTGTGACAAGACGGTTTGCGTGAGCACGCTGCCCACCTCACTTGAATGCTTGTCTTCTGCGAATAGAGTTCAAGAGAACACGCACACTGAGTGGCTGTGAGGGGAAGCAAAGGCCAATTCTGGACACAAGCACCTTTCGTTTAAAAAGTTAAATGCTGCTTCACAAATTGCCTATATAATACCCAAGTGTTATTACCCAGGAAGCTTCAATGAGTCTTGATACTTTCAGAAACAGTCCTGCAGTGACCGGTTTTATGAGTGTTTTACATGTAGGAAGAAACCCAAGTACTTGGTGAAAACACTACAAATTTCAAATAGGCCAAGAAGCCACTTTTGGTAGTCAAAACCACGTTACCTTCTAACATAACAACGTAAGGTAATCTGTCCATGACTTATCAACCCAGCTCAATAATACATTACGTTACATAGCAATACATATTCTTATATTTTCCAAGTTGTCCTCCAACATTTTGTCACCCTTGTAGAATCTGAATTTTGTTTTGCTCATGTAGTTGAGTTCAAGTTTGCAGCCTTTATTTTGAAATTGTAATTTCCTGTAATTTTTATTCTTGTAACTCTCATCAGCAAATCTAGGATGGATAATCAATGTTCTCCATTTACTTATTCCTTTGTATTCGTGATTTTATGTTGTATTCAATAACCTGAAACCAGTAGAAGCTAAGTGATAATGCACCAAAAAAACAAACGTGTATTAACTGTTCCAATGTCACCAATCATCTGTTTACGGTAAAATAAAAGAATCACAATGTTTTGCTGTCACCTAGTTATAAGTGGTTGTGTATAGAACTTGTATACACTGTAGCATGGATTGCAGTTATTTTGCGTGCTACCTCCAGTTCGATCGATTCGATTCTTCGAAGCGTGATGGTTATATGACAGTTTCCCATTGCAACAAGTTTTTCTTTAGTTGCAGGCAGCCCTTCAACATTTAGAGATATAATAGTCAGTGCTGGCCTTAAAGGCGGGCATTGGTCTCTCTTCTTGCTCCAGACTGAGGGGCTTCTGGCATCCGTTGAGCTTCTGGACATCGTTGTCTTTCAGCTCGGCTTCGAAGTGTTGGGTAGAATTTGCAGGTAATACCAAGTATTACTTGGCAGGGATCGCGACGTGAACGCTGCTACCTTGATCCCCTCCAGTTAAAAATATTTAATCGGAGCATCCCAAGAAAATAATTTCACATGCAGAAACAAGAGCAATCTCGCTGAAAAAAGAAGATCGAGCCAAACTATGCACGTGTCACCAGAGGCTCCATTACAAGATCTAAGGAGCAACCGACTCGTACTTTAACATGGGTGTGAACTCCATTAGCCATTCAGCACCATTTCAGATTAAGCTAAAACACTAGACGCGACAATCACTTCATTAAAATACAATGCAAATAACTATATCTGTATATTTGATAAAACAAAACACAGCATGAAATATTCCAGATCCAAATTGTTAAATGCACAATTTTTAGCAGGATACGTACACAGAATTTATTTAATGATGGTGCGATATTTTGCCTTGATTCATTACCAGCAGCATACTGTTATAGAAAATGTTATTGATGAAATGTTAATATTGTTTTGGAGGAGGAAGGGTGGCCTCGCCGTTGCAATGTCAGACCACTCTGCAGGTACTGTCGATATTCTGGTTTTTCAGGCAGTATAGTAAAGGCGACAGTCTCAGACAGCTAGCCAATAAATCCACAAAGGCACAGCATTTAATGGTAAGTTTTTTCATGAGACTTGTCTTATTTTGTGTTGAAGGAAAGGAAAATTGGTTTAATTAGTATGAGATGAATACTCTTCACACGGCAAAAAATAATAAAATTATGTATGACCCTAGTGTGGATAAAACGGCTTATTGAAGAGACATCAATGAGAAGCATATCTGTGAAAACATCTCCAGGAGCGATACTCTGACACTGGGTAGTGCTCTGATCAGAGTTCTGAATGAATATCACCACCTGATAACATTACATTGTCCATGAAAACTTAATCATGGGAGGTAAAGACAAAAATAAAACTTCAACAAGTGTATTACAAATTAATGCTACTCAAAAAAGCTAATTTCATTTGTGCCACAGACATGCTTGTATTTGCCATGCAGACATTATGTTTTAATGTCTATCCCTAATCTAATTAAGGATTAAAGAACAATAAATATTAACATTGCAACGTTTAAAAAAAGTATGTGCTAACGCTTTAGCTTCGAATGTTTGAGCTGATTATTTTATGTCAGCAAATGCCTAATAATGCATGAAAACTTCTAGAAGCTGCACATAGAACTTTCATCTCTCACACAAGCAGACAACAAAGAATGTCCCATGTAAAAAATTGTACTGTATTTGGGAGGATTGTAATAAATCCCCGACAGTGTCAATAATGGGCTGTACAGTCTTGTCTGTCCATCGTTAGCTGCGTGAATGTTTATACCCAGAGGCATATATGGGGCAGGCTAACACATGTGGTATTTTTTTTAATTGACAAGGTTGGAAAATGGTTGAAATAAAATACATACTTGCAGGTACCTTTTTATAACAGCAGTAATAAAAAACATATAAAAAACAGCTAGTAACAAAACTTCACATACTAAAAGCAGTGCTGAGTACTGTAGTTCAGAATATCAACTTGTGCAATAAGTAATGGTACATTCACAAAAGTATTTGCAACATGTGCAGCATCCAAGTAGATCAGTATAACTAGCACATCGCAAGGAATGCTAACCTGTAATGCGGTTGGAGGAATTGCTCTGCGCAGCTGACTGCATGGCTTCCCTCCTGTAGTCCCTGTCTTTAGGGAAACTGTTTGCAACAAATCGGTTTGCAGCTTCCCTCTGCCGTTGTTCTCTGCGCACCACAGCCATATATATGGACGGACATCAATTCACATTATCATGAAGAAATACAATTGAGCAATCTGGTGATATATTTTTTTGACAAAAGAGCAACGGTAGTTACATCAAATGTAATGTAGAAAAAACAATGCTGTTTAAAGCCAAAAAGTGGTGTTTATATAACCAAAAAGTGCCAATGTTATTATCTAAATAACTGTTAATATCAAGTGTGACTCGTCACTCACCTTTCCACCCATTCTTTGGGTTTCTCCCACTGAGACACCTCTGTTCTGCAGTTGTAATAGTACTTCTTCCCAGAAGAGCTAATGTGTTCGGACCAATCATCTGCAGGGTCATGTGGCTGCAAGATAGGGCATTAAAAGAATCACAACACACATTCAGTGGCAGTGTAAACATATGCTTGAATTTCCTCAAGTACCAGTGTTGTTAGTGACTATATATTTAAAATGCTTATAATTATCTACATTAATGGCACAGATCACAAGTATTTTAGATTTTACCCCAACAAAACAGTAAATATGATTATTCCATATTGATCAACTCTCCTATTCCATTAACAGCCATAATACTGACAAAGCACAGCAATGCATCTTTGAACCTCTTAAATAATTATCTCATATACCAAGATATCCACGTATTTTCCGTGCATTTAAGTTAAAAGTCAGAGGCATTGCATTATAATGCGGATACTGAAATCACGTCAACTGTTGGCTTTTGTCAGTGAATGATACATCCATCCATCATGGAAAAATGAAATAGTAAAGTTCAGTCCAACCAAGGAAAGGCATCTGAAAAGATGTCCGAGGAGATGGAGCAATGAAATCAGTCTGTGTGCAGATGCTAGGTGGATTATTACATCGCCGTTTCGTGAGGGGTGGAGGCGGCTTGAGGAGGCCTTCATCCAGCTGTGAATTGGCGATGGCTGATGATCATGAAAGTTCGGTTAAATTATGCTGTTTGTTAATTTAATAGAACACGTATACGGTCAAGATACCCAATGCATACTGAGCCATACTGACACATACTTTCAAACTAAATCGTTTTTTGTAAATTGAAAACAATATCTTTAATCAATATTCACAATTATTTAATGCGACTACTGTACACTAGACGGTTGTGCTGGGACTGTTTAATGAAAGATCAATGTCCTTTAGTGTCAGTGGCTTTAATGAAAACATATAGAGTTGTAATTTAACATTTTTAAAACATGTATTGTGTTGTTCCTAGCTGACAGTGAAAAATCAACACTTACTTGTGTTGCTGGGTTCTTATACTGTTCAGGACCATGTGAATTTGATATAGGACGAGAAGAATGGTTTTGAGAGCTTCCATCAACTGCATCACCAGATGCTAGGAGCACAACACAGCAACAAAAAGAGCATCACAAAAGTGAACACTGATCTAACATGTGTTCCATGCAGTAGAAAGAGGGGCAAGACACTTCCATGGCGCAACATATCCCTGATAGAAAGCAAGGTAAAAATTTACACTGCACTTAAGGGAAATATATAGTGAAATGCATGTGTTTTAAATGTTTTACTTAAAAACATATTACACATTTTCATTTACGGAAAGTAACTTTCCATCAGATTATCAGTAAGTAAATAACTGGAAATGCAACAGAAGGTAATGCCTGCAGGCTGGGGGTACTGACCTGGCAATTACAGAATGAAAGTTAATTTAAGAACCATTGCTACATTTCAATGAAAGCAGTAATAAGTGTCCCTGTTCCTAACTCTAAATCCTCACCACAAACTAACCCTTTAACATTACCTGAAGAAAAAAAAAGGAGCATTCCCTCATGTTAATTTTAAACCCAAACACTATGACTAATAGTAACAAGGTCTAGATTGTCTAAAACTGCTGAAATCAGTGCAAGACTCCGTTTCTTTCCCTGGATCTGCAGGGACAGTCGTAACTTCTATTATTGTTAGTGTTGGAATGGGCAGTAAAACAGTTAGAAATACATTCTTCATAAAAAAGTAAACGTTTAAGTTGTCCAACCAACAATACCACTGTTCACATGTAAAAACTCTATACTTGAGTTATGACCATACATTTACACTTTCATAAACAAAACGTCTAATGTGGGCAGTTAGCAATATGTCCAGCCATATCTTGGGACATGCAATCCAGACTAACACTTTTGACAGAAACCCTGTGATTTTGACAAACAGGAAACCAGCACAATGTACTTGCTCCTTAACGACATGTCTCCTAAACACTTCCACGCTCCCCTCGTTTTGGGATGTTAAGTCAATTCAATTAGTTTTTTTAAGTGGGTAAAGATCCAACGTAGAGGGTATCACACATAGGCAGTGTGTGGTCCACCAAACCATGTGTGGTCCACTAAACCCACCTCCACTGTCCTAGGTTACAGACATGCATCGTTGTGTTTGGCCAAGTTATTGTAATAGGACTATTAAGGAGGTTCTTGTTCAGAAATTAGTAACACAGCCAGCAGTAAAGTGGGCACACCTCTGCACTTGTCTCTGGGCTTTGACTGCAGGGAATTGGTCTTTTGCTCCCGGACATCAGGACTGCTTGACCGGCGAGGAATCTTGCTTGCTGGAGATGAATCTCTTGAGTCTCGCATTTTGTCATTACGATTGTCACTGCCACCCTCAGTCTTTGCTGGGTACTTATTGACACTCTGCAATGAAACGGCGGTGCATGCTAAATTAGTTGCACGGCAGCTTGTCATATGAGGAGGTAGAATACGTGTCAACAATACAATCTGGTGAACAGTCAAAATCAAACGCGCATTCATATGCTTCTCACTAATACAACGGCACAGTGCTAAGTTGAGGAAATGCATAATAGCACAGGTATCAAATTACAAATGCAGGCTACACAAGGAACGTGACGCATTAAAAAACGTGTGGAATAATAGTGAACAGTAGTCAATAAACTAGGAGCTACAGATATTGGATATATATTCCGGGCAACTTCAATTCTGAGGCAAGTTAAACGTAAGCTCTATGAGATGCCGATGTTATTATGGTTTACCATTAAGGTTTCACCTGTTTAGATGGTATAGCCAACACCAATTAAACAGAATTATGCCTTTCACTTATCGGAGTTGGAACTCTGTACCAGCTAATGAGGGTTTGTTTATAAATTCGGATATCTGCCTACTTCCAAGTCAGCCGAATCAACATATACACACTAATGATTTCTACGTGGTTATATCGACTAAGTGGTGCTTTCACAAGCTTAAGGATCCCAGTCCGACAACCACTGTTGAATTTTAAGCGGTGCAGCGACACAAGGTTAAGCAAAGTGTGTCGTGGATAGGATTTGAAGCAATGGGGGATATTATGCTGCTGATTTATCAACCGCGCATTTCTGCATGTGCTGCAATTACAAGTCTATAAATGAGGTTAAGCCATTAATGACTGCAAAGTAAGATGTAAAATAAAAAGCCCCCACCAAATATGAGGTTTGTAAGAATATTGTTAAGCGCCTGGCTCGCTCAAACGAGCTTGGAAAACCGTGTGTGCCAGTCAATTAATCCATTTGTGGAAATCCCACATTCTCATGATGGGGACTTAACACGTGCATGCACATTTACACAACCACTATTGACGTCCAATGTGGGTGCATTGTGCATTATTAACACGAGCAATAACGCAACTTTGCATCCGCTGCACCACGCAGCAGTCTGGATAAGTGCGCACTCGGCTGCCTGCGTGGCTGCTGCCCGATTTCAACCAAACGTGCAGTAGCCATTAACGCGCGGGGAGCGACAGAAGATGGGCCGCTGGGCCCCAGAGAAGCCCGTCTCTGTGGGCTGGGAGAGATGCAGCAGTTTTTATACCTGATGCGGGTGGGATTGTCTTCTTTCATGATACCTGCAACACACAAGACGACGGGGGTTGCGCTCGTATCAGCGGCCATGGAGCCGAGCGGGACAAGGCGCGTCCAAACAAACACGCGATCGAAATAACACGTCAAACGACCAAACACTACGAACGTTAACGACGAAACGGAACGACGGCAGCGAGTGACACAAGCCTCAGGTTACGAACGCGGCGAGATGCGAGCGCCTCCAATATTTTGATTGAGGGCAAACACAAAACATGGCGTCCGGGAAGAATGGGAGGAATGTTTTTACCCATCATTGAGCCTCGGCTGTTTCCTCGTATACATTACCATCAATGCCGCGGTGTGTGGAGGGAGTGCAGTGAGGTGCGAGTGCAAGGGAACGAATGCCGCCGAGGCCGCCACGGCAGCGTTGGACTCTCGCTCGGGGGGCCGGCGGTGCGAGCGATCAGCGAGTGGCGAGACGACACACAGCAGCGGCCGCCATGACGAGGCCGGGATCCGGGTCCCGAGCGCAGGAACCGGCTCCACGACGTTGAGCACTTGGGTCCGGAAGAGGAACCGGATTCAGAAAGAATAATAATATAAATTTATATAATAATAATAGTATTTTATATTGAGCCTTTCACCCGAGGGTCACAAAGCGCCGCACACAAGGGCATCGGAGAGAACAGCATGTCAACGACGACAGGAAAAAAAACAGCTAATAAAAACCAAAGCAACGAAAATTAAATGATTAAAGCTGCTTCGAATACACTGAAAGGTCGTGAAAGTGGCAACTATAATGAAAGGTCGTGAAACTGGCAATCTTAAGAGGGGCAAAAATCTGCCAGCGTCCCCTAAGATGGTCGTCACTACCTTAAAGACAAACACGGAGGGAGACACGGAGGGAGGGTGAGCGACACGGAGAGATATAGGGACACAGAGACAGGAAGACAGAGAGACAGACACGAGGGGAAAACAACGCCAATCCAAATTCAGCAGAAAAATACACAGAGAGCTTGCAAGCTCTTTACGGGACTCCTGCGACACAACAAACGCGCGAATTGATGACATTAATTAAAATATACACAAGATTCTTAAATAACCAAATTTAAATCAACCAACAAACAAAACATTTACACGAAGCATTGCACACATTTTTCCAGTAAAATAGTCCAAAATACATAGCTTTGCACATTTTTTCAAGTCACCAGATAAGATTAAGGTTGTGCATTGCGATAGTGAAAAACAAACTAAAGCATGTGGAAGGGAAACATTTTCAAACGTTAAGAGGGAAGAGTGCAGAAATTGGAACCTTTAGAACACGAATCAAGATTAGCAATCACAACTAGGCAGACATTGAAATTCTAACTGCGATCTAAGTTTAGTAACGGACGGTAGTGGCTAGCATTCAAACTCATGGGAGGGGATCTCAGAGCGGGGAGAGGGAGCATGGGGGTGGTAGAGTATTGGTGTGAGGGGTGCTGAGAGGGAGAGGGGACTGAGAGGGGTTAGAGGAAGTGGCAAGCATGCGGGAGAGCGGGATGGAGGAGTTGGGGACATGGGCTTCAAGTCGATAAGGGTGAGGGAAGAGGGGCTGAGGTGAAGGGTTGAGAGTAATGGCGCTGAGATGAACGGAGAGTCGGTGAGGAACCACCGCGAGAGGGCAGCACAGACACCTAATGTATTTTCCAGTGGTGTCCGTCCGACTTGTATTTTACAACCGTTTATCGAGCTTCGTCCCGTGTCGGGGGGCCAAGGGGGTGGGCGGATATTGTGAGGAGGAACTGAGGCACATGAGGAGGTGGCAATGTAGCTGAGGGACGGTGGAGGGGAAAGGCTGATGAGTTCGAGATCAGGGGTGGGCGCTGGGGAACTTTGGAAGGAGGAAAATGTGCATTGCCGTCTTTGTTTTAAACATCAACTTGGCTTTGACGTTGACCTAAGCCCACGATGTGCCGTGCTTCCAAAGATGACTCCGTAGATATAAGAAAGCACCGTTTTGGTGTGAAAGTGGTGGACGAGTGGAATAGACGCCCCGACTGAAATTGTACAAAGTCCATCCGGTCAATAGCTTTACGAGTAGAATAGGTACACATTTTAGCATTTAACGCATATTTGTAATTTCCGTGGTAAAGTGACCACCACAAGTGCATTGCTGGAGATTTAATAAGTGCGGTTACGGTTTCTTCCCCTTTCAAGAGTCAAGGCACTTTCACATCAAATGACATGTGGCAAACTAACACACTATTCTTCAACGGTTGTACAGCACGACTGGTTTAAAATGTGGCCTTGGTGATGGGGCCCGCTTGCTCGCACTAACATGAACGAGCAGGGTTGGGACACATTGGTCAGGTCATGCCGCTGAGGCTACAGTGGGGGGAATCCGAGCAACATACGCTTATCTAGCTTACAAACCACATTGGTTAGCTTCAAAGTGTCTTGGAAATGAAAGGGAGCTTGCCAGAACCACGGTTTTAACGCTGGTCTAATCGGTCGTCACGACCAGCAGGGTGGCCTCATTCCTTTGCGTCCTCCCCCTCA
>JAZEWU010000005.1:4193766-4214259 GCA_036362915.1 Geotria australis
AAAATGGGAAACTGTAATTTAACATCGCGCTTCGAAGAATCGCAAAGAAGAAGATGAAAATGCAAGGGGCTGTGTAAGAAAATGGGAAACTGTAATTTGACCATCGCGCTGCTTCGAAGAATCGCTAAGAAGAAGAAGCAATATGCATTTTTTTACGTCGTATGTCAGGGGCACGGCTCGCTTCTGCAGTGGAAAAACAACCTGGAACATGCTCAGTTGTGTGCGCCAGGCACGGCGCGACTTGGCTCGGTTGTATGGTGGAAAAGAGGTATAGTACTAGTGTCAGGTTGGTGGAGGAGAGTCGGGAACTCGGGCCGCGTTTGGGAGCCCAGTTCATAAACTAAGCGGCCACCTTCCCAGTGGTCATGAAAACCCAATACTGATCACTGATAGCAGGTTTAATAGCGATCACGTGCTGTATTTAGCATAGCACGTATATTAGCATAGCACGTGGCTCACGAAGACCAACCACATGTATTAAACGTCTAATGACTACAATACTTAACACCACTGGCCATTAGTTGTAAAATTGTATTATGCTCACTGAACACTGTTTTGAAAAATAGGAAATATAAACTAAACACATTCCAAGAGCATAGTTGGTAACTAGTGTCATAGCGTATTATAACGTGTGATTCTTATTTATCGCTTGACTAGAAGCCCTAAATGGCTATTCGCATATTGCTCTGATAGGTTGTAGGCAATGGTGATTAGGGGTTAATACATTAATACGTGTGAGCACAAGGAGGCATAGAATGCTGCCACAATGTAATGGTTACCACACTGGAATTTCAATCCATAGGCCACTGGTTTGCTTACCTATTCTTGCGTGGCATACGTCTCTTATATCATCTTGCCTCTGCTCAAGCAGCAGTATAAATTGGTATGTCACAGTCAATTTACAGGTCGCATGTGGTGGGACTAAATGTGGATGTGCCCACCACTGCCAACACGTTTGATCGACAGAGAAGAGCAAACCTTCTAACGCGCTCTCTAGCTAGCCGAGGCCCCTCTGCCAGCAGGTGTGGAAGCAAGCAGCTCCATGGCTGCACCTTTACCTTTTCACTGCATGGTTTTAACATTTTATTGAAGAAGGATATTTTTTGCAAAGACGCCTTAATTTAATAGCGGTGCCTTTAAATATATAGAGTTTGATGGGCCACGTTACAATGCGAAATCCTGCCCCTTTGGTGGCTATAGGCTTCTTAGTTAATTTAAACCGAGATTGAATAAATGGCACCTTCTCAAGGACAGTTCTCAGAGTGCAAATGGATTATATTTGAATGATGTTAATCTCACCATTTAATGTTATAATTATCTGCACGTTACAGATTAAACTAGTTACCAGCCAACAAATTATATGTCATACCAATTGTTGTCATTTCATGAAGGTCGGCACACAGTCATGCTTGGACACTATCTTAGAGTTACAAAAGCCGTATGTTACTTGGTTGACACAGGAAAGAAAACACACCACTTTAGTTTATATCTGTTCATATTTTTTCTATGATGCATGCTGTACGAATGGAATCTCGATAATCACCTGCAGAGAGTTCACCGAAGTGTGCCGACAAGTGTTGCCGCGTTGCCACCCACGTGTGTGGTGTCGCGAACCGAGCTCCAGGTTGAAAGCACAACTCCATGCTTGTGAACTTGTAATCCACGTGGACAGTCAGCAAGGAAATTAACCCATGCAGCAGCATGTCTTTGGACTGTGGGAGGAAACCAGAGTGCCCGGCGAAAACCCACGCGGACACGGGGAGAACATGCAAACTCCACACAGAAAGGCACCTGAGCCGGGATATGAACCCCGGGTGCGTTTAGCTGTGAGGCGGCAGCGCTATTCACCACGCCACCGTGCCGCCCTCATTATTGCATTATTGCATAACAATCCTTTGTACGATGCCAGGAAATATACACCTATATTTTTCAATACTGTACATAACTATCTAGTAAACAGGTTATGCCACTCATAGAAAAGCAATTTCTTGCTTAATAATCTCTCATCCAATTATCTTGTTGGCTGTGTCTAATTGTGCAAACTTGTTGAAACCTGACAAAGATCAGGATGACTCAGCTGCAGGTTAGAGATGCAGGGTGCCATATGAAGATGATAAACACGGTATGTTTATATAACAAACCAGTTAATTGCCTGCTTGATGCTGTTCGACTTTTCTTTTTTTATGATGGAACTCGTATTCGTGGTGATTGGGGACAAATATAGTGGATCTGATTCGCGATTTTACTCCACTTAATTTCAGGAACAACTGCATACGCGTGCGGATACGAGTGATTTTCACGAATCCAATGTCTGCCACGAATAATACAAATCCGGGGTAATCCGGTCGTGGATAAGGTAAGGCAGAGCCAACAATAGCACCGGAGAGTGCTTATAAGCCACTGCCAATGTGGTTCCTTAGGTTTTAGAAATTGCGCTGTTTTCTCAGCTGGATCGGACTATGTAGCAGCATGTGGCGGGTTTGTGTTATTGTGTCGCATTTATCAAATCCAGTGGATTCCATAGCGAATGGAGTCGGAGGCCTGCAGGGTGGAGATCCACGTCTAGCTGGTGGTCGCAGATGCTATTACGCTACTGAGCCGATTTTGGAAGCATTTCCAAAGATTACGACTCGAGTTTTGTAACATTTCCTTGTTTAATTGCAAGCTGTGGTCACACAAAAAGGATAACATTTATTCTTCAGAGCTGTTCTTTCGGGATAGCGAGCAACCATCATGAATCAAGTATTAAATTGGATATACATCAGAACAACAACGCTATCAACAATTTTACCCGTTCACCTACAATATGCCACTCAGTCAAGATTTATTGCCAGATTCACACCTTGACAAAATAGCTGAAATATCACCTTAGCAATTTGCCCTATTATTGGTGAGAGAGACATCGGCATGTTTTCACAAGAAATTGGATGAAAAAGAACAGTTGACAGTGTGTGTGTGAATTGGGCTCACAGTGTTATTGACAAAATGTCTTGGTACTGTATTGTTGTTTTATAAAGTGTTCAATTTTTCCACGAGGGGGACAAAGTTTTGGTCTTACGGGACCAAACCACTTCAGGTCTGATTAAATTCCAGTATCTAGTTTTGAGGTGTTAGAATCCAATCCACATTTTGTTGCGTTTAATCGCTGGTCAGCAATTAAATCCCGATCAGGACGTGAAAACAATTATGGTAATATACATTGCTCAACATAGCTGTAAAATAACAAATCCAATGCGTAACTGTAGGTTTTCATGGCTCGATGCATCATGGTTGCTCTTCAGAGCTGTTATTTCGGGATAGCCGTGTTGAGCGCTCTCCCTCATGACGTTTCGCCTCCCACATTGGAGGATGCTTTGAACGTTGAAGGATGCTTCCAACGTGGGAGGCTAAACGTCGCGAGGAAGTGCCCTCGACACGGCTATCCTGGAAAAACAGTTCTGAAGAGCAATCATCAATGCATGGTATAGTAGTTGTTTTCTAGTATGTGAGTGATATAAAATTACGCTCACTAAAAAACATCCTTTATTTCGCAGTGTATATGTAATTCTTCCGTAGAACGTATGTACAAGGTCCTCGGGTTCCATTCCAACCACTGGGATGTCTATAATTGTTTGACTGTACGCCCCTTACGCTGAAAGGAAGTGCTACAGATGACCCAAATAACGACCACCCCATCTCAAATTATTTCTCCTTTTATTTTAAAACATAAAAGACGAAGTCTAATGCCATCTGGAATGCCCTATCAATGTAAGATATATTTAACTACCTAGTTGCTAATAATAATTATCCAACTATTGTATCAAAACAATTTCGAAAATAAAAAAAATATGGTTCTGGTTGTGTAATGTGCTGCAAATCTATCTCCACTCACTTTAATGAGTACACCCACTTCGAAACTCTTGACATCAGTGATGGCACCAATCATGTTGTTTGGCTATGGGCGTCTGAAGAGAACATAGGAAATACTACATTGGCCCCATTCCAAATATAAAACAATTTGTTTTGATTTTGCTAGTTACAAAAATACCTTGGGTGAAATGAAAATAAAATATTTGTTCAAGATCTTTCTGCGTGAATTTTATTGTCACCAACAAAGTATTTTTTTCTTGACAGCGATTACAATAAGGTATATGTACTATTTCCACCGGATATTTGTTTTGTTTAGAGCAATTGTGAAGCCATGTAAACTTGTAAAATCCAGACTCCACTGAGCTTCAAATTGCACTCAGAAATTTTCAAAATGGTTCGAATTTTTGAGGAAATATTTCGATTTCATCACTTTCATCAACAATCTATCTAGCCGAGAACACATTTTCACGACAGACAGTTTGCAGACATGTATTTTATATTATTTCGGAATGTACAACTGGAACGATGGAACCGGCTGTGTTTACCGAATTACAGATAATACAAATATACAGAGATAGAAATAAATTACAGCCACTTTTTTCAGAACTGGTAGAATGGTTTCCCTTATCATTATTGTAATGAACGTTTGCACATACACACAATTACCAAACTGCAAATGGAATGTTCTCATTCACCAACAACCTATTGCTGTCACACACCAATATAACTGACAATCAGTGTGTGCACAATCGTGACATCAGCCAAATGAGGTCATCTAGCTGTTACTCTGGCCACATATAGAGCGGCTGAATCCAACACAAGTCCCCATGCCTTATTGGGACCTTCACATTACGTCGTGTTGATAGCATTTTACAGCAATTTAAGATAATTACTTTAAATTAATGAAATAGGTTTGTACAATTACGTAGCTAAATTTAAAAACCTAGCAAAGCGGTTAGTACAATTTATTGGTACTGTAGTATCCTGAGATGTGATTGCATTAAGAGGCTATACAAATTGAAATTGTATTGTTTGGTAAAGATGTTAATAAGCATAGATGACTTGAAATCTATCTTCATCGATCCATATAGATTATTTTAATTGCTGTGTCATTTTCTCATGTTCGGTTTAACTGTTAATTATCAGAACACCCTCCTGTTAGATCCTAATGGACTGAAATGGGTTACATCAGTTCTGCTCCGCTATTTCTTGAATATAATCATCCATTCACATAGAATTGTAAGTGAACCGTCATCGCTAAGTTGTTGGCAAATGAAATAACGTATGGAAAGCAGAACGTAGATTTGCTAACATTAATCATTTAGATCAGTCAAGCATTCACTTTATTGTTTTGATTTATGCAGTACATATGTGCTTCAAATAAAGTTCTTAAAATATAATTTCAACATACACCATTTGTAATAACAATTATACTGTTAATAACTGGTTTGTAACATTAGATATATATGTTCTAAATTCATTGGTGCGCCACAATATATATATATATTTTTAATTCCAAGAGGATATTTGTAATACAGAGAGACAAATTGAGTTTTTATAAATATTATACATGGTTTACATGTGTATGAACATGCGCAGCCAATTTTCAGTCCACTGCTGGATGAGGACCTCCCCACGCTGTGTTATTTGAGCATACTTCACCACACTGGTCAGTGTGAGTTGGTGGTGAAAAGCATAGATGCAGGAGAATAGAGGTACAATACAACTGCTTTAATAACAAACAACCACACGTAAACAATGCCCAACGAAACCATCCACAATGCTAACCAAGAATCGGATGAATTCTATTCCGGGTGATTTGGACACATGTGTGTGTTTATAAATACATACGTTCAGGAGAACTCCTTTTCTCTTTAACAATGTGGATTCCAACACCACTCATTGTGTTTATCCATGGGGTTATCTAAAACATTTACTTCATTTAATGACAGGAAAACAATGTGTCTATGTGTCTAACCCTTAGACTGCTGACACCGCGACCCTCACCAGGACAAGCGGTTTAGAAAATGGATGGATGGATGGTGTCCAACAATCGGAGGAAAATTAGCGGTATGATCTATCTTCCTGCAGTGCATTCTGGGGAAAAAAAGAGCTGGTCATTACCCGTGGATAACTGGTCATTACCCGTGAAGTTGCCCGTGAAGTTGCCACAGATATAAACACTCTCACATGCACACACACAAAAAGACATTTACACAGACAAATATCCCCTGTATAGCCTTAACAGACTGTAGGGTCAAGTGCTGTTAGCGATCACATACAAAGGCCGACAAGGCACACGACGGGGTGGGTGACCAGGACCACGCCCGGCTGCCTTTGTCTCCCTAGTGGCAATGTCTACACACCGCACTAGGTACTAATTTGAGGCTGAGTCGACCTAGGGGGAGGCCTAGGACCGGTTCAGAAAATCGTCACTTTGAACTCGGCTCGCCAGGTTTATAGCCCAGCGTGCTAACCACTGCAGATGCACTCACACACACTTCTTCAGCAGCCGGAGCCTTGCTTGACCTCTAGCCAGAAGCACATGTGTTGCGAGGTCAAATCATCACGGGATTGGTTCTGACTCAGCATGGTAAACATCCAGTGAAAACCCACACGTACCATGAGGACCCCGTGCTGGCTCAGCTCAGGTGTAACAATGGAAAAGGGTATGCGTTTCCATGTCTTTCTGTTTGTCCTTCTCTGTGTACGTCTCCGTCCATGTGTGTGACTGCGAGCCTCCATATCTCTGTTTGTCTTCGGTGCCTCCGTGTCTGCGTGTTTGTGTCCACGATTCAGTGTGTCTCCGTCTCTTTATGTGTGTGTGTCTTCGTGCCTCTGTCTCATCGTAAATCTCCATGTCTGTGTGTGTTTCCTGTGTGCGCCATGTGATGAAAGCAGCTGCCATCCCGCAACACACGCTTTGACGGGAGCTCATTTCGCTCTCTGTATAAGTGGGCATTATAAGAAAAAATACATTTTGCAGATAAGTCTCAAGTTATTGGAGGTATTTGCCAATTTGATTCCACTTATCCATGGACAGAATCGTGCGTAATTGGAGGCAGATCTGCATTGACTGATTGGAAAAGTTGCGGGTGATAGCGGATAATTGGAAGAATTTGTCTACGGGTACCAGGAGTTTTTTTCGACCATACAGTTCCTGTAACATTAGGATTCGCTGTTAATGCGGTTACGAGTAAGAGGAGTTCCCATGTATATCCATACGTGCGTGTGATGAAAGAGAATGGTTTCCTCTCTGATATGCATTTAAAGTTACAGATTTATTGTCTAATATGGTAAGTATATGTCACAGTGCTGAGAATTAAAGCTAAAAACAACACCTAAGCAAAAACAATCCCGATCTAAAGCCACACTTTAAATTATGTCAAAAGGCCATGTATGTTATGTGGTCCATATTCTGACATTGGCGTAGAGTCAATAATAATAATAATAATCATCATCAGAATGCAGACTGAGAAACAGGACATAAACATTTCTGGGATGATCGTGTGCTGTTTAAAATGTGTTCTACCAATCAACCATATTCACGTAGAATTAGGTATTTTTACCTCGATTTTACGATCGTTTCCACACCTTCAGCCTTTTTTAATGCTAGCACAGAGTGAAGGTACATCTGTGTTCCGCATTATTGGAACGCGTATGAAGACCAAATATGAAACTGAAATTTCACACCAGCCGAGTCATTCATATCCGGGGTAATTCTGGCACGGGTTATTCACCTACATTTGTTTTTCCTCACCAGCCAACGAAACGGATCAACAGAATGCTCACACCGTGTAAAGGTTAACAGGAATGATGGAGATTATATTGACTGTATAGATCAGGACCGACAGGTCTGTATAGCGGCGCTGTTGTGACAAACTAATGGTGGCACACTTCAAAAGTGGTTAAGCAATGATATAATGGAGACAACAGCTGGCCTGATTTGGCTACCCTCCGCGTACAGCCCTGCACCTCTCCGGCCAATTACCCCACCGTTCAAGGGTCTGGGCGAATGCTGTCTTACGTCTCGTACACATGGGTCACCACACCTTGGGTGAATAACAAATGCAAACCGTGGCATACCTTGGCTTATAACTAATTGCCCAACTCTACATATATACAAAGTACGACCAAAAGAATATAATTTATCGTGTAACGTATTAACAGTTAACTATCAAACACACGCATCGTGTGACGTGTTTGCTACGATTATTGGGCATAGCAATTAACAACATTTAATATATATATAAATATTCTTTTAAATCATCGGTTTTTTTTTCCCTTTACATACGACACTATTATTAGCATTGTCATAGGTTTATTTTTTTTACATACATTCTTTACACTGCCATTCCAGGTCTGATGAACACTCTACCACCCCCATCCCCGGCTCAGAGGTGCTGGATGCTGCGGGCCGTGTTAGGAATCCTGTGACGGCGCCGCTTGGCAGGGCTAGCTGCTCTGGCAGCCTTGCTTGATGCACACGGCCTGGCGGTCCGCGTAGCCGCTATTCCCGGGCAGCGGGCACGAGCACACCGTGCACCTGTCGATCCTCACTTCGTGTCCGGCAGGGATCACGCGCGTGTCCGCGTAGCAGTTTGCTCCTGCGTTCCGCAAACACACACGGGCGAAGGGGGGTGTGGTGTGTGTGCGACAGACCGCAGGCGGACGCGAGCACGGTTAGGTCGTGAGCAAAAAAGATGTCAAATTTACACAAGTGGCCGTGAATCATGTATGAGGCTCTGCGGAAGAATCGGAGCTGCCGTCGAAATTCAACCCGTATGGCATTTGCGCGCGGCAGCTCCACCACCCCCATTAGAGATATCAGCGATATCACCTTGGCGAACCCTGCAGGTTGGATTAATTTAAAATTTGCAGCAGCAGAGTAATATGCCTGCTCAATAATGGTTTCGCGATATAGAAAAGTAATTAGGGTGTGATCTGCTCCGGCTCTCTCAACTCTCTCAAGCAGACGTGTTTGGGACAAATGAGTGCATCTGCGTGACCACAGATGGCCCCACCGCGTGTGGGAAATTCTTAGACCTTGTTTTTAGATAGAACGCATATCTGGTCCCTGCAAGCAATAGGGTTTTGCAAGGCGTATCCCTGTATGTGTGGGTGGACGTGCGTAGGCGAGTTCACACAAGCTACAGATGAGCAGGTGCTTACACCCACCATTGCTTATGTATCAATATGACATTCACGCGTGCACACAAGCACACGTGCACAAACGTGTGCGATACGAAGAGCCGCCGTGTAGTGGTAACAGACTGAACGGTCAAGTGCTCTTAGCCGAGTAACTATAAAGGCCAGCATAGCACATGAGGGACTGGGGTGACCAACACCACGTCCAACCGCCTATATCTTCCTAGTGGCAATGTTTACACACCGCACTAGGTACTCATTTCAGGCTGAGTCGACCTAGGGGAGGCCCAGGACCGGTTCCGAAAATCGTCACTGGTGTTGGCTGTGAGCGGGATTCGATCTCGGGCCGCCAGGTTTGTAGCCCAGCGCGCTAACCACTGGGCCACCGCTCCCGCGCACACACAAAGACACGTGTACGCACAGACAACCAGATGCATATGATAATCCAGTCGGAAATGAAAGCTGCCGCGGAACATTGTGCTGTTGTGTGGCCAAGCAGGAGGAAGCTTTCCCATACATACGGGGTGGGAGGGAAGCTTTGGGACTACTTGTACAGGCTACAGTTTTCTGAATTAAATGAGATTACGAAAGCCAAAGCCCACTGCAGTTTATTTCCACATTTGTGGAAAATGTTCCATGACTACGTTTTTTTAAACTGATAAAATGTGTTTACTTATGTAATACGGTGTTTTGCGTGTTTTACATTTCGTATGGTAAATATTAATAATGTGAAATGGCGATAGATAACAGTGGGTAAGTGGTAGAGTGGGAGCACAAGTGCTTCCGAAAACCATAATTCTCTCACGCACTCTTAAAAATAAGCGTGTCAACACTTGCACGCAGGGTAGTTATACAATCTGGAAAGAAATAATATCGTCATTGAATGAAGGGGGTAAAGGGCTGCACACAACATGCACATGCAACACTTATTCACGACACAACAATATGGATATGTCATATTTACTGACGTCAAATCAATATCTGCTAGAGTTAGGCAGTCATTATCTGAATTTTATGTAGGTGATTAAAATACCAATTATTTTTACACATTTCCAATTTTGGGCTTTGCTTGCCAAAAGGGTTTATTGAACATTCATTATGCAGTTATTTAAAAATCAGTAAAATCTGCCAAAGCCTATTGATTATGTATGCAAGAAGAGAATGTCGTGAAAAGACGTTTGAGTACTGTACCGAAAATGCAGGACCTTTTCGGTTTGCTTTATCCCTTTATCAAAACCAAGTGCAAATGCACTGTTTATTCCAAATGTAATACAGTTTTATATTAAGTTGTTTTATTTATGCCACATGACCTGAAATGTTTTTTTATTAAATTTATTTTGATGTGAAAGCTTTCAAGGGGGCCCTGAAGAAAGAAATGCTGTTAACTGAAATGTCACTGTGATGGTGGTTTGTCATGGCAATAAAGTATACAAACAAAATACTTCTGATGTGTAGAATATCAGCATGCAACTGCATATTTTGTTCAACAGATGAAACAAAACAATTCACCAGATTATAGTGATATTAAAACGAACACACAATTTTTACTCAATAAGGACACGTAAATTCTGCTCTTAAAAATAATGTAAATTACTCGTTAAGTTTTCGTGACGTATATATTACATAGGTACGTTCTCAAGTGCCACTATTTCTAATGTATTTTTTACAAACGAAACTGCCTCGAATGCACAGTGCAATATCTATTTCAATTTGGAGCATATGTTTCAACATTCCAATACGTCAGTGGTGATGAACATAACGTTTCCTCTAAAGCTCTAATGGAAAGCAGCAGGTCTGCCCACTGGGGCTATCTCACAAGTGACTGATTTACGTCAATGATGCCCACATCGGACCGTGCACTTACGAGGCCCTAATAAGCAGCCTGCAGTCTACATTAGCCCCTGAAACTGACCCAACAAAAATAATATGGTAATGTATACAGACACACAAGGGTGACGTATTACAGTACTTTTTCCTGGGTTATGCAGGCAGCTCAAAATGGGGCATTTCGTCCACAATGCTTACCTTTGCTTACTGCTTCAAGAGTCAGCAGGCTATTGTCATTGCACGTGCCTCTGTGGGTTTTGTTTACGCTGCTCACAATGTTTGCCTGCCAATGTTGTGGTTAATGTGGGCTCTCTCATAGGGACAGTGACGATGAATCGTGCTTTACCAAGGGCAGGCACAGTAGCTGTTGGGAATGGAGAATGGACAAAGGTAGCCCATAACTCAAATCTAAAGCTATACGTCCTACATTAAGATTTTGCTGATTTAAGTAGGACTCAATGAGGCCGTGGAGGAAATGATGAGCTGAAAAAGGGGATGATGATATGAAAGGGTAAGGAGTTGGGGAGTATGAATGGAGGAAAGGGAGACATATTTGAACAATATGATGTTCTGCACCTTGGATGAAACTACCAAAGGCGTTCAATAGCAGTGGCACATACCATTCTGTTCAACGATGGATTGCAATGTGCTACGGAAAAGGGCCATTCCCGAAACGTCACCAATCATATATTTAACGGTTAGGATGCGTTCATGGTATATCCGTTAAGAGAGGTTATTATAACATGGTTTATTATAACTGTACAGTATGTATTAAATGAAAACGATAACAACAATACTGTATTACTACGAATACAGATGCAGTATAATAGGAAGACTAATATCCTAAGCATTTTATAGAGACTGTATGGCTCACCGGAGCCTCGGGAGTGCAGTGCAAGTGATATGCTTACTATTATATAATATTTGTTTATGAATATTTTTTTATGGGCCGTTAAACGAAACTTTGTTGGCTTAATTAAAAGAGATATGCCTGTATTTTTTTCTTGGAAGGCAGTGTTGCAGACGAGTGTTTATAGTGTTTTTATGTATTGGGAGGGGCTTTTGAAATGGATTGTTTGGCAGTGCTACAATACTATATCTGTATAAAAAGGATGCGTTATGGCTTAGTGAGCTTCAAATGGAAGGTGATGTCCATCAGCCACAATTCTGTGGCAGTGTAACAAATGATTATATGCTATTGAAATGATAGACAGTCTTTGAGAAGAGGCTATGAATGTCTGAGCAAAGCTAGACAGCCTGCCTTTTTATATGTCTGGCATTGAAAGCAATGAGTTGTTAAAAATATTGCTCAGTATTAATCAATGAGACCGCCTCTGTAGTAATGTAAATTACCTAAGATGTAGGAAAGCTGATTTTGATCTTGAGTAAAGTATACTGTATAATAATAAATAAACTATATTTATAACAAGCACATATTCATGCAATGTCGAAGGTATTAATTCGAACAGAGAACGACTCGGAAGCGCGAGGAAACCGCAGACAGGCGGCGGAGGCAGCTAGGCGGTTTGCCGGCGCCAACATATTGCCACACACTGCGCCCTACATATTATGATGTTATCGGCCAATTCATTAATGAGTTTTTTTGTTAAGGTGGTCTCTGCCAATCGGCTCATTCACATGGCGCAGAAAAAAACCCACTCAAGTCTGGATTCAGCTGTCTCGCATGCAGATTTCTTTACATGAATTACTGAAGCTCAAAAATGTCACATGCAGTGAATAATAGAACTTGAAGCTTCCTGTGTGGCCTGGTGGCTTAAGAGGTCAGATAAGGCGTAAGCATCAGTACTTATGTGTCTGTGTACAGCAGAAAGCCACCCCTTAAGTGCTACAATTTTGGTAAATACCACCTAGCCTACTTTATGATGTGTGCAATAGATTGTACTATCAAAAGTGGTCTCAACAGATGGCATGTCTTTATGTCATCTCTCCAATGACAATTAACGATAAAGGGGAAAACGTGGTCATTGTGGAAAGCCTTATCTTTTTGGACTTCGGATGGAGCACGTGGGTAGCATTTGTATTTTATGTAATCTTTTAGGAGCAACAAAAAATAAAGATGTGATTTGAAACAGAGGTGTGCTATTAAATTTATAAGGGCTTTAAAAAATAAGGGCATTTACAACTCTCAAGTGATAACTATCAAGATGATTGTGTATTTATTATTTTCTGTTTGCACAAGTGGATACCCTTGGTGTGTACCAAAACAGAGGGATTTGTCAGAAAATATCAGCGTGATTGATAATGGTCCAGCAGCACATTGCAGTATTGAGGTCTGACAAGAGACCACCTACCCTGAACCCAGAGGAAATTACATTGACTGCTCATGATTCACTGTTTTTCAGCATCCTTACAAAGAAAAATACATCAATGTATAAGACTATGGCTATGGCCCTGCCTTGCACCCTGTGTCTGCCGGGATAGGCTACAGCTCACCGCGACCCTGTACAGGATTAAGCGGTTTATGACAATGGGTGGATGGATGTTGGGCTAAATGCTGCTAGAGAGCACCTATTAAGGTAAATAAGCCACAGCAGGGCATAGTCCAACCAACATCATGAATGTCACCTTTATATCCTCAGTATTAATGTTCACGCAAATGCAAAGCTGCAAGATTACAACAAACAATGCGATTTCTAATAAAAATTGTTACCTGAAACTGTAAAACTCTATAATGAACTTTAAACTTTAAATACCCAGTAGAGTAATATAACTATATAGCAGTAGTAAATTAGCTTTATTGTTCACTGCAATAAGAGCATAAATATAAGAGTCTTTAAGTCGAGGTACGTGCCTATTTTACTGACAGAATTCAAGTAACATAATGGTGTGACTGAATAAATTAAAGATACTACAAAATAAAAATAAATGTAGTTAATTTGACAGATTTAAGAAAAGCCAAATTACTGGTATGCCCTATCACCATGTATGCGTGTGTATTTCTTGTATGAAAGAGGTCTCATAAATTAAATGTAATTAATGAGCAATGTAATTTAAAACCTGCCACTGCCATCACTCAACAAAATATAAAGGACTGTATATGTTGTGCAGAATATATTGTGTAGAAATTACTAGAAATAATGAGTATTGGGCATTGCATATTCATGGTAACACTGCGTTGTACGTGTTATGAAATATGTTACGTACGATATTTAATCTACATAACCATAATACAGTATATACTAAATATTCCGGAGACCAAACGCACTACCTGATCGTGCGTGAGCTCAAAAGCTCAGCAGGTATCGGTGTCCCCCGGGGCTTGTCAGGTGTTATAGGTTTGGGACTACAATGTAACCAGGAGATGGTAATTCTGAATGTCACCCCTTGTCTATGTAGATTTTCTCCAGGTACTCCCACCATGGATCGTAACCTTAGAATGGTGGAGGGGTTTATATGTTCCACTGAAGGAGGTCGGCGCCATAAAAAGCATCTGGCCATAAAATTCTGCTCCAGTGTGTGTACCACTGGGGAGCAACAGGCCAACCCAGGTCAACCTGGACAGCGGCCGTTAAAACTGACAAAAACACCTCCAGATCTCTCCCACATGCCGAGAAATGGGTTGTGGGATCCGTGACACAATCTCTGTGCAGGACCCTTTTGAAAAAAAAATATTTGAGACTCATTGAAAAGATCTTGGCACAATCAGGTATACTTGCAAATAAGATTAAGAATAATACGAACAATACACTTTATAACCTGCACAACAATGCACGGCCTGGTCATGGACGAGATATAAACACTGCAGAAATGCGGAGGGAACGCAGCCATGTAGCCAGCCAGCGCTAACATTTTCCAGACACTGCATCCTAGATATTATGATGTTATCGGCCAATTCATTAATGAGTGTTTTTAATCTGTGGGAGGAAACTGAAGAATGCGGAGAAAACCCACACAGAACAGGGGGAGAACATACAAACTCTACACAGAAAGGTGCCTGAGGCGGAAATCGTACTGCCTCAGGCAGGACTTTATTTCTGTAAGGAATAGATGTTACCACATATACATTAAACTGAGAGCTACGTAACCGCCATTACATAACTTAAATACGTTTAGATTAATTAAGCTATTGGACAAGACAGCTAGCTGCTCCTTCAAGATCAATGTCTCGCTACTCAGTTTTTGTAAAATGGCTTTGAAGCCACTTTTACAGATTCATACAAATTAGATTTCCAGTGGCATCACGAGGAGATACGCTATTTTTAGGCAATGACGTAGCACAATTGAATCATGTGCCTGTCCTCTGATGCTGGTAAATAAAGAAACAATGTCGACAACCACAACATGAGTAATTCAACATCACACAGGTACATTAAAACAAAATGTTAAGTAGGTTGTAAATTAAATATTAATCAAAAACATGTTCACAGACGCCATTTAAAATAAGCTTTTGAATATCATTGAGGTGGTGTTCTTCACTTGCCCTGAGCTATAGCCATATTCATGAAACATGTTTCATCCCTAGAATTCATAAAGCACGTTTCATTTCACCCACTAGCTTAACTACTCTGATCATTCCGCAATGTGATATCAAGTCTCCTGTAGCTTTCAATCTGCAGAGTGGATGAATGATCTTCTAATGTTACAATACAATTTGGATGTACAAAGTATCTAAATGCAACCACATCTCAAGATGGTGTCTGGACATACGAGGAGGTTATGACGGCGTTTCCATCGTACTTTACGGTCCACGTCTGCTGTGAAATTAGTGTGGCTCTGGCTTTACGTGTATGTGAGGGACAGCCTGCACGGCTGATGTGGGTTTAAATCACCCGACCAGGCATGGCTTCCATACCAGGTACTGGCTTTGACGAGGTCTCCGCACCTTTCTCATAGGTTGGTAGAGTGAAATGATGGTAACAAAGTTTGTTCTACCTTGAGAGAAGTTTCAAAGAACCCTGGTGATGTGATATGGTTGTACCGTCTTGCACAGGTGGGCTCCGCGGAAGTGCACATACATTGTTTGGACTTCTGTCTGATTTTGAGCTGCGAGACCAAACCACTTTTCTTTCCAAACACATCAGAAGTAAACATCAGCAGCTCAATTTTCACCACATGCGATAATGTCGATGTCCCCTACTTCACGCCATTGATCAGGTTGATTCACAACAATTTCATACTGCGGACCAAAGGCACCGGTCTCTCACGTGTGCTGTGAAGCAGCGGAGTGCGGGGTAATGGCATTTCATGCAGGAGGGCCTGTATTTTATTTCCTTTATCCAGTCACTATTCTCAAAGGCTTTTTTTTTCTGAAAAAGCATTCCCAGCAGTGTGCAGGCTTGGGGAGACAATTCTGTCTTTCCTTGAATTGACAAGTATCCCTCCACACTGTGGACAATTCTGTCAATTATTGCATCTTTGTTGTAGAACCCATTCCCTTGAGGATGATTCCACTGACGATGTTTGAGCCTTCTCCTAGCCGATGCTTCAAAAGGCATATGTACAATAAAGGAGTACTGAATTACTACGTAACGTTGTAATAGCAAATAACCGAATGAGAGGCTACAACTGCAATGCTGGCAAGGAGTGAGAAAAGTCATTTTCTCTCTTAGAACTCTATTAAACTTCCTAGGGTCCAGGTGTACTGGCCTCTCTCTGTAAGCCAATTGGAAGCCATGCTAGGATGTGCACAATCGGGAATCTTGCCTTCAAATAAATATGTCTCGGATCACATCGCGTTTAATAACAGAGGTCCATTTGTAAACTGTGTCCAAAACGGTATTTTCTATAAGTGTTCTGTATCAGAACACATGATTTTACATCGTGCTTCTGCTGTTCCCAGTTGGGTCTTCACAATGGTCGGGCACTGTGATCTCTTACAGGCATTACAAACCAATCTTGCAGGATGTGACATCAAAGTTCACATTCATAGACAGCACTTTATTTGAAATTAATGCAATATTTACATTCTTTAGTAACCTTGTTTTGCCAAGTTCTGCATACGGTATTTTTGCATACTGTAAAGAAGATCACAGTGGCTTGGAGTCGAGATACAAGAGTGGGAATACGTTTGCTCGTCTATACATCGTGTGGCAGAGATTGTGAAGTGCTAATGGAAGGGCAATTGTACGTGTCCATCACCAGTGGTATTCGAGACGCTCACCTTTTATATAAAATCATGGGCTGTCATGGTAAACTCCTAAGGTGGCCACTGTAATATCAGTTGGGTGAAGGGTGGGTGTGAATTGAAGCGCACACACAGCGGAGCTCCGAAAATCCAGAAAGCCCTAAAATTCGCGGATTACCCCACGCTCCGTGACCACTCCCGCAGCGGACTGGGATCACTGCGTCTCAGCCGAGAGTTGTGAATTACAGACCTGACGAGTCTTTGCCGGGTCTATAATCCTCGAGCAGTGTGGTAGCATAGCGCAGATACTGCGACGACACATATTCAGACCGGACACACGCACGATGAACATTTCATGTAACAAGATAGGTATCGAGCCGTAGAAATTGAGTTTTTTGTTGCATAAATAAGTTGCTTATTGCCAACAGGCAAATCCTTCACTGTGCCCCTTTTCGTAGGTGACTGCTCACTTGCTGGGTTCTGTAGGCTACTGTCTGCACTATACTGTTACTTGGAACCAACTTTGTGGGCAGCACGGTGGCACAATGAGAAGCACTGCCACCCACCTCACAGTAAGAAGGCCCTAGGTCCGGTTCCCGGCTCGGGTGCTTTTCTATGTGGAGTTTGCATGTTCTTCCCGTGCTGGCGTGGGCTTTGGCTGGGTGCTCCAGTTTTCTCCCACAGTCCAAAGACATGCTGCTGCTGCTGCTGCCTAAGTTAATTGGCCTGCCGACTTAATTGCCTCCAGTGCACTGCAATGGACTGGCATCCCATCCTGGTTACGGACCTGCCTTGCACCCTCTGTCTGGCTCATCGCGAGCCTGTACAGAATGAAGCGGGTACTAATAGTGGATGGATGGTAGCAACTTTGGCACAGATGCACAGCTTCTGTCAATCAGCACTGTGCTCTGAGCCGACTTCAATGCAGTGTGCACTCTATGAAGCTGCAGCAGTAACTTTCTTCTCAGTGCTGTGAGCTTCTAAGGGGCCACCACGCTTAGTAAAAGCGCGGCGTTTTGCTGCATAAAGCCGTGCTACTGTCGTCAAAAGCAAGCAGTTTCTTATGGGACCATAAAGACAAAGCGTGCACCAGCTACTGCACTGCGGTATCGCGCCATTCCATACGGTTATAAAGAACTAAACGTATGTACACATTAAGTGGCGTGTTGTATTTATCTTTTAATGTGTAGTTATCCATTGATTAATTATCAGTACCAGCTTGATCCTGCAGTGGCTTGCGGTGACGCCGGAGCCTATCCCGGCAGCCACAGGGCGCAAGTCAGGGCTATACACAGGATTGGGATGCCAGTCCATCGCGGGGCACTGTGAGCAAATTTAGTGTCATAGAACAACGAAAATAAGTCGATTCGCAATCAGCGTATCCAAGAACTGTGTGGGTCACTGCAGTGGCGTAGCGTGGGTTGCCAGCGCCCGGGGCAAGGCAGGTATTGCGACCCCTAACCCGTAAACCGTTATCACCAGTCAGCAAAACAAATATCACAGCAAAAATGTTACGTGGCAACGTTTATTTGCCCCGTCATGTTGAAAAACTGTAGAATGTTCGAACATTAGGAGATTTTCCGTGTGATGGGAAGGACGCGCTATTTTGTATTTGTTATTACTACTTTTTTTTTTTTACATTTTGCGCCCCCTAAGAATTTTGCGCCCGGGGCAACCACCCCAGTGGCCCCGTCCACTCTACGCCACTGGGTCAGTGCACGTGCGAGGGTCCAGCAGATAAACTAAATCGACTCAGTGAGCTCCTCGGAGTGGTGGGAGAAACCTCTGAAGACACTGCTCATATGCTTCCACCAAAAATTCCTGGACTAAATGCATTGTAGGGACATGCAGTACTGTGTAGAGATATTGAACTGGGGATATTTAACTGTGTAGGGATATTGAACATCTCAGTGGAGGACCCTGCTGTCAACTCAACCACAGAGAGCGAGACAGGTGCGCTGAAATGTGAAGAGGATCTTGAAAACGTTTTACTTTACATTTTGTACCTAATTGCCAGACAGCCAGTTGTCAGGCATATTTCAAACACTGCAGCGTGCAAACGCCAAACATAAAGCCAAAAGCTGCCTGTGGGATATGATCTGGAAAATGGCACAATTGGCACAATAGGAAGCAGTTACATGATTTGTTTTGACTGCTAAAAGCCACGAAACTTCACATCGCTGCAAACTAAACAATCTGCTCTCTCATGCTCGACTGAGCACACTGCTACACTCAAGGTTAGACAAGGGCTCCTCTGTTTGGAGCACACACTCAGCTGATGGGCTGAGTGTGTCCCATGTCTGGTGTATACCCAGTGCATATTCAGATATATTTTTTTGCTTGACCTTTCGTATAGCAACAGCTCACAATATAACATGAAACATTGATATTTGTAGCATTTTTAAAGATGGCTCCCAGAACCGTACATACCTCTGGCGCTTTTGCGTGCACAATATTTCACTGAACCATTTTATAACTTCGGAACAGTGGAGTAGTGCTTAGCTCATTGCACTACGAACCTGGTGTACCTGAGTTCGAGTCCTGCCCATGGCAAACACCAGCGATGATATAAACCAATGCCTGCCCTCGCAGCCCCTTCACCAAATCCTACGCTTACGAGCGCGGTGAAGTATGGTCAAACACACCTCAAAACCGAAAGGCGTGGAGAGGCTTTCATCCAGCAGTCGATTGACAATACAGTTTCCACCAGGGAGGCACAAAAAACAGGACGTTTTGTGGGGGTGAACAGAATAAGAGAGTGAGGACTGTACGTCCAACTGACAAAAAACACGGGGTTTGAATTACCTGTTCCATGAAATTTTACAGATTTTCCAGGGCAGCTGCTTTAAAAAGAGGGTTGACCCTGGGGAAAAACAGGACAGGTGGTAATCCTAATTGACAATGCGCTTCGTATTGTTATTAATTATTGTATTTTATCACGTCGTGTGAAAAGATCTTTAAGTAGTGGCCACGAGCAGTAAATTACTACAACACGTGAAAGCGCCGACTAACGGTACATTTAAAGAAGGGGAGATGTTTTTTAAATCATTGACACAGATCTGGTGCCGAGGAGAGTTGGGCCACACAAATCAGTAACAAATAGACACACTTCATCTTTGCTAAGCCACACACTGTCAAAGAACTCAGTCGGAGATCACATTGAAAGGCATTTCTTTCCATAGCTGTTCTTTCGAGATAGCCGTGTCAAGTGTTCCTGCTCTGTACTTCGCCAATTTTAAGGCAGTATTATTGACGAACATGTTCAGGTTTGTATTGATAGTTTTTGACTGAAACGCTTCACCTCATTCACAAAGGCACGATGATGTCTCCAACGTGGGAGGCAAAACGTCGCAAAGGAGAGAGCAGGAACACTCGATACGGCTATCCCGAAAGAACAGCTATGGAGAACAACTTTCATTCACCGAGCCGTGAAAACCTACATCGGTACACATGCATATATTTGTATATGCATAATGGGCCACAAAAACGACCTATTTGGTGAACAGCATTTCCAGCGGTGCAACAAAAGCGTTCAACACATTCGCCAATTTCAAGGCACTGTTATTGACGAACGTGTTCAGATT
>JAZEWU010000005.1:4214521-4226446 GCA_036362915.1 Geotria australis
ATAACGTCAATTTTTAAACCAAAAGTTACAAAACGAGACAAAAAGTAAAAAATAAGTTGCATTTTAAGTCTCACATAAAACAACACATCATCCCACCATCCAAATAAAATGTGTCACGGCAGAACATTTTCAGAGGATGACATATGCTTCTTAATGACCAATGTGGCATTTGTGTTTTTTTGTTGGTCAAAATAAAAGTTGTTCAGTCAAACCTATAATGTCGTGCATGAAATGGAATATGAATGCTCTTTGAAGAACACTAACATCTAGAGCAGATGGCTATATGTTTTGTTAAAAAGTTATCAGTCAATAAATAAATATCAAACGTCCATATTTTTGTGCATTTATTTAGGCCTGACGCTTTGACAGTGCTACGTATGAAAGAATGAGGTCAGAAGAGATACCACTCGACATAACAATTCAATGAGGGTGGATGCACTGTCCGTCAAATTTCTGGGTGTGAAATCCCCAAGGTCACAGAACCCATCAAACCGTGCGATTGTGAAAAAGCACAGCATCCCATAACAATTGCAGAATAATGTTTAAATGTATAGGTAAAGGCAAAGGCTTATACATTTTTGGGAGTCGATGCCAGGTAGCCTTAGGGCTATATCAAAAACATTTGATGGAGTATTATTGAAAGGATAATGAGTTTGGCTCATATTATTCCCCATAAGAGAACACTGACAGCTTGACAAACATCCGAACCTACATAGCTCATCATTAGAAAATACTCTCCCAGAACAAGGCTGTTGTAACTGGGGTATCCTCTCTCAAACTTAGTCTGGAACTATAATTATCCATGCTTTATCCATTGCTGGATGAAGTTCTCCCCAAGTCGTAATCATTCCTCGTGGTCTCACGATGTAATTGATCATCTAACTCGTGCACGTGAGCTGATCTCATCACCCCGTTACCACGGTGCGCGTCCTCTCGGCGTCTTCCCGTCCCCAGCTGACAGGCCTCACCAAAGGCCAGCATCCTTGCTAACAACGTGTCGTTCCCGGGCGCCTTTCTGTGTGGAGTTTGCACATTCTCCCCGTGTCCGCGTGGGCTTTCTCCGGGTACTCTGGTTTCCTCCCACAGTCCAAAGACGTGCTGCCCAGATGGATTAGCCTGACTAAATATCCCCCGGTGCCCTGAGATGTTGCAACTTGCTTATCCCTCCCCGCTGGACAACTGTTAAGGAGAGATAAATATTGTAACTCAACGGTTCCTTCCAGCTTAAATAAAAACTGACTGAGTTACTTTTCCCAACAGTTGATATGATATCCCTACCTCACAGTTCATGTGTTCGTCTTTGGTTTATCAGTGTGAGTCTAAGCATGAATGTGTACGTGCTTCTTTGCGCACTTTTCAGCTTTTGTTCCATTTATATTTCCAGTTTCCACTTTTCTGATCCATGCCACAGTAGATCATGTGCATTGCTTGAAAACTTCCCGCCTTACTGACACTGCTGTGTTACTATTCATGACCACGTTCAATTATCCATAAGCACTCCAACCGGCTGTCACTCGTATCTCTTCTCGTGATTTCGATAATCAGAGCTGCGCGTTGTTTGTTTCACCCTTGGTAAACAAACGCACGCACGCTTCCCATCCATCTCGGAGTCGATTGTTGTTGCTGTTCTAGTTTGAGGACGGAGACGGTGAGTGTCATGACACTTATCTCAAGGCCTGTCAAGGTCTAGAGACCCACAGGGTTAATGCAGGGGTCTCAATGAATGCATCTGGCCCAGGAGATATGTAGCAGCAGATATTAATGTTAGCATTACTGCGTTAATATTACAACGAGTTTTATGCCTTTGCAGGGAATGAGGTTTGGGAGCTGGAGGGAAAGAGAACAGGGCATTAAGAGGATTGTGTCTGGTATTATTTTGGCTTGGCATACATCACTGCCTGTCTATTAGTGTGTACAGTATTTATCCAGTGTGCTTTGGACTACTGTACACATTCTGCCTCTCTGTATATACTGTTCTGGGTTCTTTTTTGACTGAACTCTGTTTATGAATGTATTGTTCTGTCTTTATAGTTGTTTGTGCATTTTATGTCCTGTGCATGTTGTGTCGTCACGTGTGGTCTGATCCCACTGGGCTATTTTAAGCACGTGTTCGTATGTAGAGTTGATTTATTATGCATAGTATTTGTGTTTAGCTTGTTTTAAAAATATGTTAACCAATCGTAACATAAAACCTACTTTCATTCAGCTAAAACATCTATGGAAATATGTAACAGATTTGTATCTATTATTTTATTGCATTATATTTATTTTAAATGTTAATTGTTGACATGCTTGGGAAGGAATGCCTATATATAAGAACTGTATAACAAAAAAAAATAGATCATTGTGGAGGATACAACGGACAAAATGTATAAGCAGACAATAAAACGTATTCTCATATCTCACCACGTCAACACTTTTAAATGTTTTACACAAACATCAGCCCCACAGCCTTTTGGAAGTGAATAATTTCACCAACATTGATTCAAAACTAGCTAAATATAATTGGAAACCTTGGAAAAGAATGTATGGGATACAATACAAATAGTTAATTGTTCCTTGTCGAAATGTAACGATCAGAGCTTTACTGTGTCCTTAGAGGTCCTCTCATTGACAGTGTCTATAACATCGCTCACTATGATTACATTTTCTGGGAGGGGAGGCCAGTGTTTTCACTTTAATGTAAGGTTGACATTGGCTATAGGTTGCTACTGCAATAGTAATCATCAAACACTACGATGGCAAAAGAACAAGACTGAAGGAACGCAATGGTTACATTTGATTGGACGTGAGAAAACGTAACAACACCGCCCCACGTTATTTTCAAAACAGAATATTAAAACACATTCGGAATTCCTCCTGCCATCCTACAAAATGTTAGTCCATGTAAATTAAACGCGAGATTAGATAAGCAAGAGCTTCGAAAACACAGTATGTATTTTAAATAATACATACAAGTAAAATAATGTGTTAGTATTCAAACAAATCGATGTATGAGCAGATGGGCTCAGGAACAGAAGTGGAGTTTTAATTGAAACGGTACCTTTGATTAGCCACTGTCATTAATGTTGCACCCAGCATGGGGCATTCAAATGTAACCATGGACAACATAATTATATGATTGCTTCACATTCACAATGTCAATTTGTGGACGGCGGGTGGGCGGAGAGCTCCGACGATTGCTGCTGCGCAACAACAGTTACTCGGCGATGTTGATTAAAAAAAAAAGCAAGAGCACAATACGATGCCTTAAATGCTGCCTTCAATTTTCCCAAGTTACAGAATGTACTCGCAAGATGAAAAACTGTTACGTACCAATACAACAGTAAACATAATGGATGATGTGCCTTGTTGAAAATTCCTTCAATGAAATGTTTTGCCATAAAATCCGAAACACAGTTTATTGCCGCCCTGCGATATTAAAACAAAAAATAACTCAACTAAGAAGTTGCTGTTACGTAAACAGTATACACGTTCTGTACACACAAATATGCTGAATTAAATGTTATACATCGATTCGGGACGGATCGGTGGCACAGTGGTTTGCAGGTTGTGCTCTGAACCCGGCGACCTGAGTTCAATTCCTGGCCATGGTTTCCATGAGTGATATGTAAATATTACCGGCTCCACGTTCAGCAACACACACTGAGCAGTGCGGTCAAATTCCTGCTTGACCAACCCGACACGAGGAAGCCTTCAGCCAGCAAGGGGACCAAAAAGGGCTGAGTTATTCATCCTCATCATCTGCTCACTGCAGGCTGTCAGCCCTATCCAAGCTACAAACATCTCATATTCCTGTGATGCAGCGACATGTGGAGCACCTGCACACAAGCTGACGTCATCACTCCGTCTCTGCAGTGGACGTCCTTTAGGGTGCGTTGCTCCTTTAGCTATCACTCCTTTATGTGTCTCGACCGCCGGCCACCATTCTAGCGACGTGTCCTGCCCAAGCCCCCGCTTACTTTTCTGTGCGGTTGACACAACGTATCTGACGCGTGCATGTTCTCTCATCCACATGTCACTATTTCTGTATCTCAATGTGATTCCAAGCAGCTACCAATCTTCACGCTTCTATGTGCAATGTTGTACTTTTGTTCCATTGTATTTATTCATCCCCATGTCATAGCAGGTATTATTACATTCATTCATTCATTCATTTTCAGAAACCGCTTAATCCTATACAGGGTCGCGGTGAGCCGGAGTCTATCCCGGCAGACACAGGGCGCAAGGCAGGGGAACACTGATGATGGGACGCCAGTCCATCGCAGGGCGCCTGGGGAAATTTAGTCAGTACGCCAATTAACCTGGCAGCATGTCTTTGGACGGTGGGAGGAAACCGGAGTGCCCGGCGAAAACCCACGCGGACACGGGGAGAACATGCAAACTCCACACAGAAAGGCACCCCGAGCCGAGATTCGAACCCGGGACCTTCTTGCTGTGAGGCGGAAGCGCTACCCACTACGCCACCGTGCCGCCCCGGTATTATTACATATTGATTCAAAACATTCTACTTTAGCCATTGCCGTGTTGCTTGTTTAATACTCAGTTTTCCGAACGCCTTCAATATCTGTACCTGATTTACTTCACCTGTTGTGATTTCCAGTTGTGTCTCTCCGACAAGAAATCGTCAACTGTGTTCCAGGCTGCCTTTCTACAGGTAAACACAACCCCATCCGGCACCATTATTGAGAACCGTGTGCCTGGATGACTCTCAAGTTGCCTGGAGTCGTCTGAGAGTGAGTAATAGGCTTCACATCTCAGGTGGCAATCTTCTCCAATCTGCACCGGTCAGCGTGGTCACGTATCTTTCCACATATCTTACGGCCGCGTATCTCTCCCCGAATGGCGGCACAGCCTGCAGCACGGTCCTCAGTCACTTGCACCACTGATTTCATCAGCCGTGATGGAAACAGGATACGTGCAGGAGTAGGGGATATAATATCAAGAATCACTGGCTTATAACAGAACGCCATGCATGTAGATATATATAATAACTATGTTTTATTAACGTATACATTGAGGTCTAACCGCTATTGCAGTTGTATAGGTTAACTGCATTTACAGTAGTATCGTTGAATGTAAACTATAAAAGAAGAGTAGCTTAGTAAAAAATAAATAACCTGTTTAATATGATGAGCTCTTTCCAGTGATGTAATCAATAGCCTCGGCTGCTCAAAGTGCTGTACATCTCCACACAATTTACCTGCACATCAATATGGCAGACATTTGCTAAATTAGCTCTCAACTTTGCAAAAACCGAGCTCTGAGCCAGGAAAGGTTAAGACGTATTCCTCAAAGCTTTTAAACAGATAATCCGTGCTTTCATTGCACATTCTAATATGATATTCTCTTACATTGCAATGTTTCTATGAACTGGGCTGCAGTGATCATCAGTGATTAAACCAAAATAAATAAACAGTACATTGCTTATTGAGAGATAGCAGACCTTGAGCTCCCAACCTCAACACAGCATGGTTATCAAATCGCTTCAGTATATCAAGATTAATCTGAAGTGCTTTTGTGTCTGCTGAGCTGTGCATACATCTTTCAGCTGTTTAATTAAATCTGAAGGTTTGAACACTTCATATTATTTCACATTGACAAGGGATTTTTTGAATATTTTAAAGGTCTGCCGATTGTGCATAATAAGCCATTTGTGCGTTAGCAATGTCACGTTAACATACACATTGGCCAAGTGAAAGGTAAGTGTGAAATATAAAAAGGGGAAACGTGTCAGTCAGTTTCTTTCTAAGTTGGTAGGAACCGTCGAGCTATGCAGCTCTTTTTAACAGTTGTCCAGCGGGGCAGGGTAAGCAAGTTACGACATCTCAGGGCACTGGGGGCAAGTCAATCAGGACAATTAACCGAGACAGCATGTCTTTGGACTGTAGGAAGAAACCGGAGTACCCGGCGGAAACCCACGCGTCTATGTGAATCCACACAGAGACGGAGACAAAAAAAAGTAGTGGTCGGAAAATTGTATAATTGCGATTCCTCACTTAATAGGAATGCAGTGTGACCTATCACGATGCGTTTGGGAATGCCGAGAACACTGTGACATTGCTCGGTTTATTTAACCGGGTCTCACGCTTGACCCTGCACGATGTGTGGCGCGAATCGTCTCCGGGCTTCTGCAACAGGACGTGTATTGTGGCGTGGCGTATCGTACCGTACCATGCTTGCAGACTGGGCAGCACTGCTCTGGCTCGTAGACCGGGTTCACGCACTCGGGCACGGCGCAGTCGGCCACGACGCAGGACACCTCCCCGTTCGCTTCGCAGCGGCAGCGCTCACAAGGAGAAGGCTGCGCCGGTCGCCCGCACAGCACAGCGCACAACGCAAACGCCACCGTGGAGATTAGCCTCACAGCATGGCCTTCGTTCCGCAGTAACGGTAAATAAACACATCAGTCTGGTGTGTGTTATGATACGCAACGTTGCGGCGAGCGATTCGAATAAAAAATAAAAACGCATTGATTAAATACCACCGCTTTATACAATATTCATGCGCCACTTTATTTCAAGAGCAAATAAATTGCACCGCCACTGACAGGGCTGTGTATATCACAGGCGGAGAGGCTAAATATGTTCAGTGGCAGCTTTGGCATGGCCTACACTGTATTTCACCGTTCGAATACAATAGATTTACACACCATTGCTGATTGCATCGCGTGTTAAGTTTATTAAAATGTGGCATTAGTTAATTGACCAGCTGCTCTTTGTTTACAACGAGAATGTTACTGAGCTGTTTAATGTAAGAAACGTTGATAACTGTGAAATAAAATGCAATTATATTTTTGGGGAAATCATCAGACGCCAGGATATCAAAGGAAAGAACAAACATTCGTAGCTCACTAAAAACATTCACTTGTCACCAGCAGATACATCAAACAATTCTATGTGCAAGGAATTGTAGGCAGCTTAAATGTACTTTGCAGCATTTGCTGACACAATGCAAGTGCACATTTTTAAAATGAGTTCTGGCAAATCAGGTGCAATATTGATTGTTGCCAGGAATGTTTGATGCTATTTTTAGCAACATAAAGACACAATGTTCTTAATAAAAAAAATGTATTAATTAAATAGGGAAGAAATAAGGTCTATTAACAGGATTGTTTTGCTGAATGTTAAATTCTATGGCATTTATCCTCACGATAACAATTATACAATAATTGTCCATAACGCACATTTATCAATACGGTAGCGCCCATCCAACACCATTACCAGTTTTACAAATCAAACAATTCGCATATCCTACACACGTTAACAACAATATTCTAACGCGTAAGAAGTCTGGCTGGCTAGATACACATTGACGTAATGCGCTTACCGGCTGCCTTAGTTTCAATATGATTTCATAGTGGGACGCAATGCTCCGTGGAGGTGCCTATTCTAGAAGCGACACGTTAACAATGGCCATCTATCCTACGCAGTGACCAAGCCGGCGGAGAGCTGTTATGATATCAAAAAGACGGCACACCACCACGGCCACACTTAACGCAGCGCTGTCCGTGGTGCTGAACCGGTGACAGGCGTCCCCATTCTACGCCGATTGACCCACGGCGCTTGGTTTAGAGAGAGAGAGAGAAAAAAAAACACACGTAGTTATTGATTTCCCGTACATTTTGTATGTTGAATCCCCGTCACTGTAAGCAGTGTCGTGAGCGTATCCAATTTCTCCTTCTGTGAGTTGACAGTGGTCGCTACACACTGCGAGAAGCCGCGTTTAATGTACACACACACAGAAGCATATCGAGTGCTCTCAGTGGAGTGGGGTTTTTTTTTTTCCCGTTGGAAAAGCGGCCACCCTTGGCACGCGTGTCAAATGGAAAGTGTCACAGGGGACAAATACCCCCCATTCAGCGTACAGTGGCTCTTAGGGTAAGTGCTGTTAGCGAGCACCGATTATGGCTGACACAGCACACGAGGGGGAGGGTGGCCAATACCACGCACGGCCGCCTTTGTCTTCCCAGTGCTGATGTTTATTACATACCTGCACCAGGTATACATTTAAGGCTGGGTCGGCCTAGGCGCGGCCACCCACAACCGGTTAAGATATGACTCATTGATGGTGGCCGTGAGGGGGAATCAAATTGGGGTCACAGGGTTAGTAGTGCAGTGCGATAACCACAATACCGCTGCCCATGTGCACTAACACACGTACGCCAACCTGTCAAAAACACCGAGCAATAAAAGGTTTTGCCTCTATTGGGCAAGGGCCAAGAAATCGCAAACCACTACCACCTGTTTTAGAATAGGAACGTTACTGCTCTCTGCTTGTATGACTAACAACAAAGACAACGATCCCCCGTATAGCCTTAACGGACTGTAGGGTCAAGTTCCGTAAGCGAGCACCTATGAAGGTCGACACGGCACACGGGGAGGTGGGTAACCAGCACCACGCCCGGCCGCCTTTGTCGCCCTAGTGGCAATGTTTTCACACCGCACTAGGTACTCATTTGAGGCTGAGTCGACCTAGCGGAGGCCCAGGACCGGTTCATAAAATCGTCACTGGTGTTAGCCATGAGCGGTATGCAAACTCGGGTCGCCAGGGTTGTAGCCCAGTGCGTTAACCACTGAGCCACCGCTCCCCAGATGACGAACAACACAGGACGTGACACCAGCATTGCATTTAATGCTCATACCAGTGACCCTCCTTCCTTTCACTGTGCGCGGTGTGACATTGCGTTTTGATTGATTTATCTAGTTGCTTGGTCACCTTTATAACGCCAGACGAGGGTCCGCTGAGATTTAATTACTACTTTGAAGACGCTAGCTATGCAGATATCGTTATATTGCATCTCTTACAATGCATTCGATTTGTGGGACTTTTTACGCAAAAGTCGGAATCTGGATTCAGTCGACGGCTGGCAAAGGTCAATGAATAGCAGACGGTCATTAAATCGCGTCTGTAGATGTAACCACAGTGCATCAAACGGCCACGTATTACAACAATGCCTTGCACTATGATCACACGTGGGAATCGAACCTTGGTTATGGGAAAACAGACTTGGTACGTTTTAATATTGGCTCTTAAAGGAGTAAAAAAAATCCATTCCCACAAGCGATCGAATTCCGGATTTTAAGCCTAAGTTCGCGTCTTATAGTTTTAATCCCTAAGTTTCACTCTTACAGCATCCTGAGTTTAAACCCTATTATTATTCAACAGCGCCATGTCCATTCTCCCACATGAGCGAATACCGTTCAAAATGCAGTAAACACTACTGCAACGGAACCACCACACTACCCACCAGCGGAGGCCCCCCACGCAATCCGAACTTAGCTAAGTTCGCTCTCCCAGCGTTGGACTTCGCTTCGAAAGCCATGCAGCTCTGGCACGCCGCGCGCCCTTGTTTGAACACAGAGAAGGGCTCAGCAACAGCGTGAAACTCAACACCACCAACTATACACACCGCGCAGAGAGAGAGAGAGAGAGGGGCCGGGGAGGAGAGGTAGGCAGATCGGAGGAGACACGCACCTTGAACTCTTGCAGGAGCGCGTAGGTGCCGCCGCGGTGCTCGCACTCGCTGCGCGCCTCCTTGCACTCGGGGCAGCAGCCGTTGTGCTCCACACGGGCGCAACGCGACGCCGAGAAGCGCGGGCACTCGGGCTTGGGGCACACGGGCCCGTCCACCGTGCAGCGGCACGGGCACGACGAGTGTCCCGGCGAGAACTCCTCGCCCAGCTTGTACACGTAGCCCGTCTCGTCCAGGCAGCCCTTGCCGCGGTAGTCCTCCAGCACGTAGTCCGCAGGAGCCGGCTGCGTGGAGTCGGCTGCCGGGGAGGACGCGGCGGCGGCCGGGTGACACTCGGCCGGGGACGAGCGCAGGGAGAGAGCGAGCAGGGGCCACCAGAGCGCACGCAGGAGGCGCGCCGGGACCATTGCTGCCGGTGCCTCGCTCGGCAGACAGCAGCGCGCCTCCTCCTGCTCCTCCGCGCTGCTGCTGCTGCTGCTACATGGAGCCCGAGTGCTCCTCGTGGGACTCCTCCCCGAAGCACCGTGGCAAACCCAACGCAGCCCCACCTCACCCTCTCATCCACCCACCCACCCACTCCGCGCTCCACTCTCCCCTCTTGCTCCACCTTCCTCCACCCACCCCCCTTAGTCCCCCTCCTCCAACCACCGGCACCTCCGACCACCCACCACACTCACAGCGCGCGGCTCACTGGCTCTCCTGCTGGCTGGATGCGTTAATATACACTACTGACCCGACTGGGCTGGCAGGATGGATGAAAATCACGGCTGGATGAATGTGTGAATTAAACGACGGATGGATTAATGGGACTCTTGCTGGGTCTGCCGGGCATATGAATGAACGGAGACTGTTTGGCGAGATGGTGGGATTTGCTGGCAAACCGGATGAACGGGTGAGCGGATGAATGGATTAAAGGACGGATAGTTCTCTCGCTCATCTACAGGCCGCATGAATTACATGGTTACCTGACAGCCTGAATCGACATGTGGACGGAACGATGGATTGATGGCTAACTCTTTGGCTCACTTGCTGGCCGAGTGAATTTATGGAATGCCTGTACAAAGAGCGAGGTGACTGGATGGATGAGGGGCTGGCTAGCTGACTGCCCTGCTTGCTAGCTGGATAAATCGAGACTAACCAGACAGCCGTCTCGCTGACTAGCTTGACATGACTGAGTGTAGTCAACTGTCTGGATTGCCAACTTACAAGCCCCACCAAAAACTACGTAAACTCAAGCTGCCACAGTCTAAATTCTTATACTATTTTTGAGGCTGAAATTTCAACCATTCGGGCTGTTTGGTTTTCCGTTTGCATGCCTGGCCATGGCTTTGCATGCACTCACACATTACACGCGCAGCAATATAGACAGTCGTCTGACTCATTCAAATCTTGCACGATCCATTACTGGGGAAGACAAATCTACTCGGAGCTGAAGGCAGGAGTGTCCTGTTTAGTATTCAATCCAACTTCAGCACGGCGTGAGAGCAATCCCACATCCTACAAGCCACGAACACCTCAGACGCGCGAGTGTTTGGGAATGGCAGAGGACGTGGTATTTCGTGGAGCATTAATGTGCATGTGTTCAAACGCACACACTGGGCTAAGGCCATTAGCAGAGCGATGATAAAACAACAGCTACAAAGGGAGCATGAGTGGAGTATAAAATACACAAATTGGGCAATGTGTGTACAGTACGTGTGCAGTGTATAATGGTGGCTGTGTTTCATAATTGTATTGCTGGGGTGGGAGGATACATTTAATTTGCTTTCAGCAAATGAATGTTACGTGACTTTTATAATGTGGGCGTTTAAATAGTGCACTGCCTCCAGCTGTGGTCAAGATCCCTAAATATTGTTTTACAAATATGTCTGCTCCGTTTGGACTCGGCTATATAATTCACTTGCTTTCTTATTTTTTTCTCTCTGCATAAATAATCTCCACTGTGATTTAAAATTGAATCAATCTTTTAATATTATAAATTTCCCGCGTAACACATTGACACGACAGCCAGCATGCCTAACAGCTTACATGGCCGCAGTTTACACACTGGTCATATCCCACACTATTTACACCAAGCTTGGCGTTAATGATTGGATAAATTGTTTCACATGCATTATCCAGAATGCCTAGCAGTGTACAGTGTTTGATTGCGGTACATCTGCACGTAAACAGTGTCTCCTTTATGGCTGCGATTTTGTAACGCATGGGGAAGCGACAGATATATGATGAATGTCTGGTGGTAAATCATTGCACTTGCCATTTGGCTTTTAACTACAGGGGATTCGTAGAGACGGGACACGGAGAGCTGAACAAGCTGCTCACACCGTTCAAATGGAATGCCTGTCTGGCAAGCGTTTCCAAAAATCTCCAAAAGTAACCAGTTTGCACAACAACAGCAATCATCCATCCATCCATTTTCAGAAACCGCTTAATCCTATACAGGGTCGCGG
>JAZEWU010000005.1:4226946-4237787 GCA_036362915.1 Geotria australis
GCTGCATATAATCCGGATTGTTGAAATTGTGGTGGATTGTAGTCTGGTTGATGACATTTAGTGGAAAATAATAATAATAATAAAAATTAAAGTGCCATTACCACGGTTGCAGTCCTACCCCTGCAAGGCATGTCCTGCAGCGCCCGTTGATGGGGTTAGAATACAGAAGCGGACTTTAATTACAGGGCATAGATTAGCAGTACGCGCCATTCCAAAAATATCCAGTGCGGGGCAGGCTTCGGGGAGGTCACATTGCCCTGTCCAAAGAAAACTTAATTAAATGTACTCTGAAGTTACTTCATACTTACAAGTGACTTTTCTCATCTCTAGGATTAATTATCAGCAATGTGAACGGGCACTGACGTGTGCAACGAACACGTTCGAGCAATGAGTTGATTGTGCTTGGAATATTATATCGTGCAAAGTTTGACCCTGAGATTAGAATTCAGAAAAGTGTGCTTTGAAAACGAATCAAGAGTTAACACACTTTCGGCCATGGTCAATCCTGTGTTGGATGACTGCCTTCCACGCTGCCACCTCTCAGGATCCTGTGATGTAATTATCCACCCAGTCCCTGCACATGAACTGATATTATCGCTCCATCTCTTTCCGGGATGTCCTCCCGGACGTGCTCCATTCGTTGGCTGCCACTCCGTCATTATCGTGAGCAATCGCTCATTGTGTGTCTCACTCAATCCTGCCAAAGCCTCCTTGCTTGTCTAAATGCGGTAGTTTGAATGATAGCACGAACCCGCGAATGTTTCGTAGTTCGCGTGTTCAGTGTCACTTTCGGGCAGCACGGTGGCGCGGTGAGTAGCTGCCATCCCATAGCAAGAAGCCCCCGGGTTCGAATCCCGCCTCAGGTGCCTTTCTCTGTGGAGTTTGCATGTTCTCCCCGTGTCCGCGTGGGTTTTAGCCGGGCACCCCGGTTGCCCTTGGTGCCCTGTGATGGACTGGCGTCCTGTCCTGGGTATAGCCCTGCCTTGCGCCCTGTGTTTGCCGGGATAGGCTCCAGCTCACCGAAACCCTGTACAGGATTAAGCGGTTTTTGATAATGAATGAAAAATGAATGTATATCACTTTCAGCTTATCAACGTCATTACAATCGTGCATTTCTCCATGATTCTCTGCACAAGTTTCAACTTTTGTCCCACGTATTTCGTTAATTCCTGCGCCTCAGTATCTGTGTCTCGTTGCTGACCAGGCATGGAATTTGTGCGCGTTATATATTGTGTTGTTATTATTACTGTTTCTGAACAATGTGTTCTTGCAGGTAGGACACAGGTAAGTAAAACATTCTTCTTGAGGCACATTGTCATGCTGTGTTTCATTATAGGTATACTGTACACGCACTCCAAGCTGCTCTCTTATCAAATGTCCTTGCATTAAATATTTAGGTCATCATGTCTCTATAAATGTAAAAAACTTTCATTCATTCATGATAACGCACTGTCTACTAACATCACAAACAGTCTACATATGAATAAGCACGTGCAATTTAATTTTAATAAAATGTCTTTGGGGCATGACGCACTCTAAACAAATTAAGTAAAGTGCTTGCACCCCCTAAAGCTTTTTCATTTGAAACACAATGTATTTAAGTCAACATAACACAAACAATGTACAGAAATAAACGACATTTAATGTCCTGGATTTGTTATTGTCACTGTAAGCAGACGTGGACCATTCACGCATAATGCTTGAGAACACAGTTTAAGTAAGGATGGATGAAACCTGGATTTATATATCCAGACTCTCAGTGGCGCCAGCTCATTGAGAAGACGCAACAATCAAAATGACCCGTAAACAATTGATTAACATTTGGAAATGTCATGTTTTGTGGAACACAAATGGAAAATTTAACGGAGCATAAATCAATGGTGTCACATCTCACGTTGCATCCATCACTTGTCTTCTAAGGCCACAGTGACTAGTTCCCATTAGTGCCAATTAGATAAGTGGTAGCTGACGACTGAAACCACTTAATTATGGCAGTAAATAACTATTAAACTGAATTTTAAAATACTAATGGCAAACTAATGAAATTACAGTTGGTATGCACCCCACGTGACTCGGTAACTTTACTCACAGCGGGTGCAGAGAGACCAAGGTAGTGGAGAAAGTAGAACATGGAAAGTATTTAATGGTCGAATGTATAATGTAAAGACACAGACATAGATGGAGTGGAGCTAATGGAAACACAATGAACCTGAAGATAGGCATTGCATTCAAAGAGAAGAAAATACATGTTATATGAGACAGCTAAAAGAATATTCGTTGACGACTTTGACAATTTCAACATAGTTACCAAAGTTCAATTTAAAATAAATATTTTAATTGTTGCTGCATGCTTTTCTGGAGAGTACAATTTAAATACAGTACACTTTAATCTTGAATTGCATAATAGGCGGCACGGTGGCTGGGTGAGTAGCGATGCCGCCTCACAGCAAGAATTTGGTGGGTTCAAATCCCGGCTCGGGTGATTTTCTGTGTGGAGGTTACATGTTTTGCCCGTGTCCGTGTGGGTTTTCGCTGCAGTCCAAAGACATGCTGCTGCATAGGTTAATTGGCCTGCTGACTAAATTGCCCCTGGTGCTCTGTGATGGACTGGCGTCCTATCCTGGGTATAGCCCTGGGCTTGCGCCCTGTGTCTGCCGGGATAGGCTCCGGCTCACTGCTACCCTGTACAGGATTAAGCGTAAAAAATACGTATTGTAAACCTGCCTGCACCCTTCACAGCCAATTAGTAAGGTTTGTCACGTGAACAAAACGTGCCAATTGTTTACTACTTCAGCATACCGGTATGTTGGAGAGCAAATCCACAATGTTTATAATAGCGTACGACGTTTTGCTCATAATTGTAAACAGCTTCATCAGGCACCTCAAACAACACTGGTGTGCTGAAGTAGTAAATAAGTGTGCATGTTGTGTTCACGTGAGAAACCTTACATATTGCTTTATTATGGATAATATTGGTCACAAAAGCCTTCACGTTAAAATTATCATCACATATTTAGTGTTTAAAGAGCTTAACACTTTTTCTTATTGCCGGAAAGGGATAAACCTCGTATATTCTACCGTTTATAGTAGTGAAGCCAAACGTATTCCTGCCTTGTTTTTCATACAATGGTTTCTCGATGGCAAATATCCAGCAAGTAAGAAAAATGATGCAACACATCAAACATGAGTCACAGTTTATGAGCAAAAACTTTGCTGCAGCAAGGAAATGTGTGGACAACGTGAAGGGTATTTTGCTAACACTATGTAAATTACTTGGCAATGTCACAAACATCTTGGTTCAACCAACAAACAGGCTTCATATGTCTGAATATTTGAGGTGTGTGTGTGGAACATGAAAAGGCCAATTTGCCATATCCCTAGATAATAATAATAATAGCATTTATATAGTTAACATTGACATTGGCTTTCACGCACAACGTTTTCAAGTAAATGAGATGTGGCTGTCTGAATATTCTATATTGCCATCTTCTGTGATCTCCCTTCACCCCATTGTTTCTTGCCCACAACCTTCCCAATCTAATCAACCCTGGAGGAGACTATTCATACACTGTCATAAATGAGCAGTTATTTTAAAAGGTAATATCAAACACAACCCTGAAGGGCTATACGAGCCCATATGCAATAGTCTCCGGTACATTAGTGGCACTGCATGTCTTACGCCTTTAGCTCATCTTTTACACTCCTATACTGTCTACGCAAAGGGAATTGTAGCACAACTGGAGCATAAAGCATGCTACCTGTCAAAAAGCCATACACTTTACGTGACACGACAGGTAATAAGGTTGTGAATCATCACACGCTAAGTCTCCTATCTTACGGAGAGCCAAAGTCTCTCAGTTTTATCCGAGGCATCTTACTTTTACAATCCAAGCATTCGACCATAGATTTTACATAGGTTTAGTGAGGCTAGGACGGGGCCAGAGGCTGTGGAAAACTTGAAAATATATTCAGGTGGCACAGAAATCTAAATGGAATTTATCCTCTAGGTTTAAGGATGGTTTTGCATTAAATAAAGCTTTCATACATCGTATAAATTTGCTGTTGGTTTTTGGACATTTAATTTGATCAGGCGTTTGAATATCTCACTTCAATATTTAGTGATCTTGGCGGCCACAGTATGTGCCCGACCCATACTGCAAGCACCTTGCTATATGAAATACAATCCAGGATTTAATTACAATTAACCTTACCAAAAGGTGATAGATTAGCTCCAGGAATGTATATACCTTCTGAAAAGAGGGGCCTTTAAAACCCAATCACAAAGCGATATTTTATCAGAGCCACATATAGTTATTTGATCGTAATTCTTGCAGGCAGGTCTGCACCGACTCTTTCTGAGGCTGTCAATATCGGAATGCAGGGGTGTCCTAACTCCTGCCATGCTTGACACCACCCACACACGTGAAGACAAAGATATCCAGGTGTCTCAAAGGTCAGAGCGCTGAGCCATTACTGCTGAGATTCTGGGTTTGAATGCGGCTTTCAGCTCCCAGTGATTAAACTGAGATCTCCAGTGCAGTGAGGCTATTGTGTCCACCCTGCCACCAATGACTGCATAGCAATCTCCCCATCATATTAACTCTGCTTTTGCACGAAATTTGGCAAACGATTTAGCTGATAATTAAACCAAAATATCTGAGATTTACGTGATGTACATCTAACACAGCAGAGGGAAATTGCTGCTTCAAAGTGTGAATAAGAAGTCACTCCAATGGATCGTAACTATAGCGTCATGGAGGGCTCTGCGTGTTTCAATGAACCCCAGAGTGCTGTCACCCAGAGTCTAACACTCCTGCTAGGGTCTCCCTTAGTGAACAGGTTTGAGGGCAGGTTACAGACAAATAACGATTCAAAGACCCTCGGACTAAAAGGAGGTTGGTGGCAAGAAGAGCATCCGACCGTACAATTATGCTCCAATACGCACACAATTGGAAGGCAACCTGGATAGTGGCTGTTTAAACCAGCAACAACAACACGGAGTCTGATACCAGCTTCTATGGGCTCTTCTCTAGCGTAGTGTGATGCACTGTGCTGTGATAGGTCATATCATCTGTGGAGAACGTTAGATAGAACACCACATCTTCATTTTTAGATAACCTAATTTAAAGGAAACACAATCTAAACTCGGAGATATCAAATGCCAATCGTGTTCATGGAATGGAATCAAAACAAGGGTCGCTGGACTAGCTGCAGTGCGACTCACACACACAGCCACACCAAAAGAATGCAAACACACAGTGTTGCTGGCCATACCATGGGTTCTTTGCTAATAGGCTAATAACAATGTAATGCCCCCAGTGGCTATAGAATCGTTATGATTTATTGCTGCGATATAATTCAAGAATCAATTATTTTCCATCTAATTTTACCATCTCGTTCGTATGGCTTCTCATTTTGGTCCCATTTGTACAGCTCTGTTCGCTCCATTAGACCAACTGTAACATTAGTATATCATTTGCATTTCATCAATATACATTGTATATAATTGATTACTGTCCGTGCAGTTCGACGCAGTGGTAACATCTAGGCCTCACAGAAAGAATGGTCTTGCCCGAGCAGGTTCAATCTCTGCCTTGGCCACCTTTCTGTGTGGAGTTTGTGTGTTCTCCCCCTGTTCTGTGTGGGTTTCTTCCAGGCTCTCCGGTTTCCTCCCACAACTTAAAAAAATACGTATTAATTAATTGACCGATAACATCCTAATATAAAGGAAGCAGTGTGGCAATATGGCGCCGGCAAACCCCCTGGCTGCCTCCTCTGCCTCTCTGTGCTTTCCTCGCGCCTCTGAGTCGCTCTCTTGTCGAATGAGTACTTTCGACAGTGAATTAATATGTGCGCGTTATAAATGTTAAATTATAAACAAATATGATTATGATTTATTATTATTTATTATTAATAATAATTATTAGTATTATTTAGTGTACGAACCGATTTTAATTGACGATTCAATGCATTGTGTCGCATGTCAACATTGTAACACGTGGACCTTAATTTCCTCCCTGGCATTTGATGCTCTCCACAGCCCATGAAGGAAAAATGTCAGCTGCAGTTGTGGCAAAGTGACCTTCACCTTGTTGGGTATCCTGCAATGTTTCCACCTCCACATAGGGCAAAACACAGCACAATGCCACTGCCAGCCTTTCTGTGAGGCTGGAGGTGGCACTTTTTTGCATGCAAGAAGCACACTTCAAGAACGTTGATGCGGACACAGGTGCTGTTGTGATGGGGAGTGGTAGTTCAGTGGTTAGCGCACTGGGCTACAAACCTGGGGACCAAAGTTCGAATCCCGCCAACACCAGTGACGATTTTCTAAACCGGTTCAAGGCCTCCCCTAGGTCGACTCAGCCTCAACTGAGTACCTAGTGCGGTGTGTAAACATTACCACTAGGGAGGCGAAGGCAGCCGGGCGTGGTGCTGGTCACCCACCCCCTCCTGTGCCGTGTCGACCTTCATCGGTGCTCGCTAACGGCACTTGACCCTACAGTCTGTTAAGGCTATACGGGGGTTTTTTGTCTTTGTTGTGATGCACAACGAAGCACTGTTTCCAACAGGTACTTTAGGAGCAATAGCTTCCATCAGAAAAGCGATGTCAAAATCTGCAGGACTACCTGCCAAATTATGACGTAACACAAAGTCTAAAATACACCCAATCATTCTGTGACTATTATCCCACAGTCACACCCCATGCAAAGTGTTAGAAATCACAGTATGCCTTTGCGATCTGGAATCAAACTAGAAGCTACACGGCGGTGTTTCATTAAAGATGGAATTGTCGCAAAGAGGTGTCTTGTTTGACACGTCGAAATATACGGCACAGACGTTGTAGACAATCAGAATGGCTCACTTTTTCAGACGTAACCATATGCAGAAGGATGCTATAGGAAAGAAGAGAGGGCTGTACGATAACGTTGCGTTCTCCGTGCACCGTCATATACAGCAGATAAGTGGATGTGTTTTACATGTAGTAATGCTATCACCTGCTGCAGAGTATAGGCATAATGAAAGTGGTGACTATAGCTGTCAGCTTCATCCTTCTTCATCCTTTCCGAAAACATAATGATCAGTTTGCGACATAATCTCTCACTCACGAGGACAGGCAAACATGGACTGTAAGCATATTCTCCATCAACGTGACATTGGGCGACAGACGCTGGTTTACATGCACATTTATCCGCGAGAATTATGTCTAAGCACCACACAAGCAGAAATAATGGTACAGTCTCCCATTACCAAAACCTGAATTCATGCATCGGGCTAGACTGAGCGACAGCTTGAAAATCCGTGTATATTTGACAGCATTGTGACAACATGGTGACACCATCCCCCCCCCCCTACCCCACCACAGAATGATTAGTACCTGAGCAGACACTGCATATGTGGCACATAACATAGCCAGCACAATAGCTCAAAGCGAACGCGGCAGGGTGCTCCCCAAGCTATTAACGTGCGCCGCGTACACAATGAGCGTGGGTGATCACGCTTGCAAGGTCACACACACACCTGGACGTTTACATCGACGGAAAGCTGAAGCACGCTAATGAAGAAAGCTCCCAATGATCGCCGGCTGGTAAAATTATCGCATCTCATAAGAGGCCGATAGCATTGCTTTAGCTATCACATTTTAGACGTGTGCGGGAGAAATGGAAAAGGTACACTTTCCAGGGTAACGTAGCTTTCTTTGCCTTCCCAGCCACCGCTGATGGGCTGCCATACCCCATTTATTATGGTGCTACCGTTGCTCCCAAAGCATTCGCTGGTCAATACCCATCGCTTTTAGGAGGCGTAGTTATCGAGCCAAATGTGAGTGGGAATTTCAATTGATGATAAACCCAGTGTGGTCCCTCTCCACCTAGCATATGCGCTGGGTGTTAAGCCCCCACTTTGTAAAGAGTGTACATGTAACTGTCCTTACATACTAATTTTAACGCATCCAGCTACGTGCTGTACATAAGCCCACACGTATTAAAAGCCCGCACGTATTAAAACATAATTTGCATACAAGTGATTATAGAGCTGTGATAACAGGGCTGCTTATGATGTAAAAAAAAATGCTGGGCCAATGGTGCATTTATGGTAATGTCTTGATGACTCCATATGGGAAGAGATTTAATATATTTTATGTTTAACAAGGAAATATTACACATATGGGGATGATGAAAGGCATGCTGCACATGCGTTTATACGACTCCGTGTATTCGTACAAATATGAACAGCACACGTTAAACAGCGTATGTAAGCACATTATGTGAGACTGACGCGCATTGGCTTTGCATTGCAGTGATACAAGTAAATCAAGGGACATGCTCTTACTGTTAAGGTCGCAGGGTCTGTTTAAGTGTGACTTGAATGCCACGTGTAATCCTTGTTGAACCATCTGACATTCTTAAAATTCCATTAACAGTGAATAAAAAAACATTTATTGCCTTTGTCTCAGACAGAGCGTGTGACGGAGAGAATGCCTGCCCCCATTTATAAAGCCAGCACAAGATGCGATAGTGTTTGCTATGGTTTTATTAACAGCCCGATGTCTTGTCACTAAGAGATGTATGGTATTGCTACCGCTTTTGTTAACAAAATTGTTCGTGAAACAGTGCCAGGTTTTTTATGGCACTGTGGATGCAATGACGGTTATTATCATAGTTATTATGACGTTCAAATGGTCTGATGGTTTACAATCTGAGAGTGGTCATCTCGTAGAATAGAAAGCCTTTTCTGGAGAAGGGATTATGAAAATACGGGCTTATGTTTGACCTTGCAAATCTGTTTTTGTAGACTGATTCGTGCCTAAAATTAGAGTGTGGACAAACTTTATAGCCAATGTAGCGCACTACTCTAACGTCCACGTTTTAGTTGTACAGTATTTGGTTAACCTTATTCAAATGCTGCACCCTCGTAATACAATGTGATGCAGAAATAGACACATAAATATTTGTTCATGCACAGTTGCCTCACGAACTGAGAGTTGTTTGTGCCTGTAACTGCCTTCTTTAAATATTGGTAATTCCCGTGTCCCCCTGATGTTTATAAACATGGGCGTAAATATGGGCATATTTAATAAATGAGGCAGTACCCAAGTGGATACCATAACCTTTTAAAATCTACCATTTTGGCTGCAGGCACTCTTTTAAACGTTTGGCCCGAGGATAATAGGTTCAAAATTTTCACGTTTACGATTTGCATGTGCATTCAGAGTACATGAATGTGGGTGTTGTTCACACCACATCGCAGGACACATTGCCATTTTCACAGAGGGCAGCAACTATATACTGTATGGCTAAACATATACTAGAAAATCCATCCATCCATTGTCAGAACATGCAAACTCCACACAGAAAGGCACCCGAGTCGGGGTTTGAACCCGGGCCCTTCTTGCTGTGAGGCGGCACCCTGTGAGGCGGCACCCTATACAGGATTAAGCGGTTTGTCACAATGGATGGATGGAGCATGCTCGGCTTCACACTCGGAACTCGCCTGAAGATGTCTCCATCGTCGGAGGCAGAGAGAGGGGGAGCGCTCGACACGGCTGTCCGGAAAGAAAAGCTTTGAAAAGCAACCATTATGAATCGAGCCGTGAAAACCTACATCAATACCAACATAGTTGTGCAAAGAAAATAAGTACGTACCGTATTGTTTGTTAAAATTGAGTGAAAAACATTGATTACAGCTGGACAAATAATATATCATATCGCCGTGGTTACATGTGTCACCTACGACTCTGAGCAAAGCTTTGAGAGACCAGGGAGGCACACATCCATGCTGTGTAAAACCAGAGGAAACTAGCTTCAAATAACGAACATGCAAAACAGTGAACAATTTGAATACATCACCCTAGTGCGTGATTTATTAACTACAATAGACAGCTTGAGTCATCAAACATGCATGCGTGCACTTGTGGTTTACGTCTATCTTTTTGCATGCGCGTGCAATTCTGAAATAGATTCTCCGTGTCACATGTTTGCAACTGAATACTGTACGGGGCATTCATGATCACCAGACTTGGTAATTCACTGCTGGATGAAGGCCTCCCCAAGTCACAACTGTCTAGTATCCTGTAATTGTGAGATTGTATATCTGTATATAAGCATTATCATAAAGCTTTTTGTGTTGGGGGAGGCACGGTAGTGCGGTGAGGAGTGCTGCCCCCTCGCAGGAAGAAGTATCTGGGTTCGAATCCCGGCTGGGGTGCCTTTCTGTGTGGAGTTTGCATGTTCTCCCCGTGTCTGCGTGGGTTTTCGCCGGGCACTCCGGCGAATAGGTTAATTGGCCTACGGACTAAATTGCTCCCGGTGCCCCGTGATGGACTGGGATCCCATCCTGGGTACAGCTCTGCCTTGCACACTGTGTCTGCCGGGATAGGCTCCGGCTCACCGCGAACCTGTACAGGATTAAGCGGTTTCTGACAATGGATGGATGTATGGATGTTTGTGTTCGTCACACGACTCTATATAGATTATTGCATACTACAATTATCTGGTTGCCGTCAACTGGCGTTTTAAACAAAGTCAGCGAACAAATATGTTGGGTATAAATAATTGAAGAGGCTTGATTTTTTGAACTACAGTCTGTACATGCTGAAGCACCATGTGACACAAATGATCCCTGAATCAATGGAGTCATTTTGGACAACAAGCAGACAGACAGACATTCGTTTTGTCCGAGCTGCCAACATTTTCTAAGAGCTGCATCTGCCGTTCACAATGGTCTTAACTCCATTAGGTCGAAAAATAACAATGTTACTATAATGGGAACGCTATTAAGGCTATTTGGTAAATTTGCTACACCGTTTGACAGTGAAGTGTTCGATGTCAAGTGCAAGCTTTGTA
>JAZEWU010000005.1:4241763-4272143 GCA_036362915.1 Geotria australis
GCTATCCCGAAGGAACAACTTTGAAAATCGATTGTATAATATTAGCAAAACAGGCTCGTTTATAGGAAGTCAAATACACATGACCTTTAGCAGATAATGTCCTCCAGAAAACAGCCGTCGTTTAACATAACAATGGGTCATGCAATCATGCTTATAATAATAAAAGCATTTATAGAGCGCCTTTCACCCGAGGGTCACAAAGCGCTGCACAAGGCTGTGGAGAGAACGGCATGGCAGTAAAATCAAGACAGACAAACGGAGAGTCAAGCAATCGCGATAAACCAAGATTTAACTAAAAAAAACTTTATGCTTATATTTTTGCCTTTTTATCTTTAACCTTTTAACAGTTTATTTACTACTCAAAGTCTACTAACCAAAAACGAATCAAATTTGTATTTACTTTGTTAAAACGTCCAAATGTTCTCAGGGCATTACAACTAAGTCAGTAAAGTACATCGTTTTGCTCTCCCAGTTCTGAAGCAGGCCCCCCAATATATTGTACCTCATAACTGAAACTCTTCAGTTTAGAGTGGTGGGTTGTTTTCTTGTCAGTAAAATGGTATTTACTACATTATAGAGGGGAGACATTTCTTTCTTATTTCTAAGTAAAAATGTAAAAAGAAATATAGATATTTGATAAACAAACAAACAACACGTTATTATTTAAAAATACATGTATTGTTTACTACCGCAAAATGCATTGTACTAGGATGGAATGTTCCAACTCTTAAAATAATATGTAATGTTGTAATGAGAGTTTTGCAAAACAGATTGTGCTCATCAATGTGTTGACATACAAAGAAACATGGCAGTGCGTTATAGCAGCGTGCACTAAAACATTTAAACAATCTCATCTTTTCCTAATATGGAATATCATTGCTTTGGTAACAAACACTAATTATACGCCACATTTCTGAATTTCAAATACGTCATATGAACGAATTAAAAAAACACGAAAATAAAGGGAAGCTACATTTAGGAGTCAACCTGTAATCTGGTTTGTATGAAGGTCTAGCACACATTTCAAACTGTATTTCTACAAAGGCGAATTGTTGTGAATGGCAAGTGATGCCGTCTCCAATATTGCGGTTGATTGTAGTCCTTAGCAAGTCCCTTTAAGACATGCCTTTAAGACGTTCAGCTCAGTTAAGCTCATCATGGGGGCGAGCCCTGCCCTACCTCACCTCGCAGAGAATGCTTAACACCCCATCTTAGGCATTTTGTGACAAGGAGGGCTTCATGGTCTCGAATTATAAATAGTCTGGTAAAGCACTGTAAAACTCCTTCAACCACGAATTCAAATCGTTCCCTAATAACAAGTGCATTCTCCAGAGCAGCCACTTATAAAGACAAGAAGAAAAAAGAATCACATATAAATATCAGTGTAACAACACCATACGTCTCTAGGCTCTCACCATTCCGAATCAATGCGAGATGGAATCGCTGAGCAGTCCAACACTTTGGCACACTGTAATTCCTCACTCGCATGCACACCGTGTGCTGCTCACGATGCCCATTCTTCAAGCGAGCAGGTGTGGGCCCTCTGTGCAAACACTAGTCAAAAAGCGATTAAATGTGTGCATAAAAAAAACCAAGACACATGCATTGTAATGTGCAGACTACGGGAATTCATAATCATTTATTCCTGCTCATCCTTTCTCTGCAAAAAGGGCATTAGGAGCTGTGTAAATGTGTGCAGATGCCTCTGCCAGACAAAACCTACCGGGTGGGTGAGTACCCCGTCACGAGAGTCAAGGGTCCCGAGACACTGCACAGAGGTTTGCCGGGACATAAATCAGAGTAATTACAGAGGACAAGCTGGATGTGCAGAGAGCAATTTGTATTTATGGTATTGATTGTTTCTTGGGGGAAATCTGTCAGCACAACTGCTTGTGTCTGGCAACGAACTCAGCTTTGTGCTTTTTCTTGCAAACTAGAAATCAGTACATCCCAGCCTTGAGGAAAAACTGGGATTCTGAGGGGGAAAAAAATATTAATTTTAAATCTGCATGATAAACCCTTTTTAACATCACTGCTGTTGTCAAACAAATATTCTTTAATCAGAGAAATGTCTATTCCTAAATGTTAAGTTTTAAATATGAAATGAAACAGTGTATGAAACACTATATTTGTACAGTCATTTTATTTTGAATTGCTGCTCCTGCAATAATTTTCCAATTTATGACTCCAGATGCATGCCATGAATGTAATTGCTCTTGAATTAAACCAAATATAGCGCTTGCAGTTTGGTCTGATGCATGCTCCCTCCATCCGCGCTAAGCTCATACTTATCAGTGACGTTCGTTTTTTCAACCCTTCACTTGCTGAATGCCACCGTGCAACGTCCATACAATGGGCTCTCCACACGTCACCTAGAGAACAGAATAATAAAAGACTGCCTAGTGACCAAATGAAAAGTCAACTGAGCCAAGATTTCATTAACATACAATGGAGATTAGAAGGGGAGAATGTATAACAATTATCCATCCATTATCAGAAACCGCTTAATCCTATGCAGGGTTCCAGTAAGCCGGAGCCAATCCCAGCAGACACAGGGCGCAAGGCAGAGCTATACCCAGGATGGAATGCCAGTCCATCACAGGGCACCGGCGGCAATTTATTCCACAGGCCAATTAACCTATGCAGCAGCATGTCTTTGGACTATGGGAGGAAACTGGAGTGCCCGCCGAAATGTATAAGAAGTAGACTAATATAATTTGTAACGCAGACAGGCAGGGGGAAGGCAGCCACGCAGCAACCCGACGCCAACATTTGTCAGACACTGCGTCTTATATATTATGATGCTATCAGGCAATCAATTCATTATTTACTTTTATCCGTGGCAGGAAACCGGAGAACACAGAGGAAACCCACGCAGAACAGGAGGAGACTTACTCAAACTCGACACAGAAAGGTGCCCGAGGCGGGGCTCGAACCGTCTCGTGCAGGACTTTCTTTCTGTGATGAACAGATGTTACCACTGCGCCGCCCTGCCGCCAAATGTATGCTATGCACATGTTTAAAATGCTTGCGCTTAAGATGAAATGTGTTGTCGTTACTAATCAAGAAAACGCAATGCGCGTACAATTGCATTTGATGCCGTTAAACGGTTCCTTTGCGGTATTAATATAGTGAACATCATGGCGTTATAACCGTCCGTACTGAATGTTGGAAATAAATAGCAAGCCATTACTCACTTTTCTCCATAGACGCTGGAGGTTACAAGGCAAAGTTAGCTCATTATTCTCGTTAACATATGTGACAGCAGCAATCAAGTAAGTAGCACTGTCATCTTTAATTATCTGTGGAAGAAAACGTTATGCACAATGTGAACCAGGACGTGATAACCAAATCCAGCTGGCGTGAGGCAGCAACGCTAGTCACCGCGCCACCGTGTCGACCAATGCTTATTCAATAAATGAATTTTGAATGAGGGGCATGCGAGGCTAAATTATTCCCAAAGCCACAGCCCCTCCACAAAGTCTAATAGCATAGGACTTGTTTGTTGTCAGCTGTCAAAATCACTTTCTACCTTTACTTGACGTGAGACGCCACCCTTCCAAATCTACTCGATAACCAGCATGTCTCCTTAGAGCTCAGCTGTAACTGAGAGGCTAGAGTGATTGAAATTAGGCGAAACTTTATTGATGGTTGCTCGTCAAAGATGTTCTTTTTCGGGACAGCCGTGTCGAGCACTCTCCCTCTCTTGCTGGTGACATTTCTCCTCCCAAGTTGGATGCTTCCCGTGTGATGGACTGGCGTCCCATCTTGGATATAGCCCTGCCTTGCGCCCTGTGTCTGCCGGGATAACCTCCGGCTCACCGCAATCCTCTACAGAATAAAACAGTTTCTGACAATGAATGGAATGAATGAGAAATATCAATTTGCCATTGACGGTAAATGTCCTGCATTATACTATACTTTTGTCCACTGCACTGTGACCAAACGATCAGCACACGTGCGTGGAGTTTGCAACGGATACAAAAAAACAGTAACCTATGGCAGCTGGGGCAGCAAGCAGTGTGTGACACACGCTTGATTTCTACATCCATTGTAAGTGAATGTAATCTTTTCCTGCCTATTATTCTGTGGTTGTCACTCACCATTTCATTTACGGATGACCTTTGCTTTAAGAGACACATCATTCCACAAAATTTATGGAGCAGTAATACCTGCATATCTGTCTGCACTGCCTGACACCATAGCAAAGCACATTGCTAATTCATTTAATCATTAGCAGTACCGCGTAATCCTGCACAGGGTCGTGGGGAGTCAGAGCCTATCCCGGCAGAGAACAGGGCGCAAGGCAGGGTTACACCCTGGATTAGTACGCCAGTCCTTGCTAATTTCAAAGGAAAAATTTGTGAGACAAGACAGTGTACAAAAAATGCATTTATATCTACGTTGTCCTGAGCTGCTTGCCTTTTGGCAACACTTGACGAACACTGGTGAGACTTGGCGATAAAGAAATCAGTCTCTGGTGTGGGCCAATCAGTTTCAAGGACAACGCACACATAATCAAAACATTTTGGTTCCATGATTTCGCCACAACTATGTGTGTAGCTTCTTGCAAACTGGACACTCTATGATAGGTGTCTATTCGGATCATCTGTGTGCTGGCAAAACGGTACCCATAGATAGCGTACAGACTGCTTGAAAACACATGTTACCAGCTTTAAAATCGGCAGATTCACCTCCTGTAACGCTGCACACTGGCCATTTCGCAGCCCAGCGGGTCTGTAAGTTGTATAAATCTCTGCGTGATCCCCAACTCTTGCCTCCAAAGTGATGATGGATCGCAGGTGTCGTGGCCACACACACACGCGGCGTCAGGCCGGCGCTTCTTCTTCTTGGCGATTCTTCGAAGCACGATGGTCAACCTCTGGACATCGTTGTCCTTCAGCTCGGCCTCGAAGTGTTTGGTAGAATTCGCAGGCAACACCAAGTATTGCCTGACAGGGGTCGCGACGTGAACGCTTCTACCTTGCCGGCGCTGACGGCCACCGACCCAGGAGGGCCTCGAATCGGGTCGCGAATCCACCCGCCCGCGGTGTGCCGGTAATCACAACGAAGTTGGCAGGGTTCACACAGCCACCAACCTCGCATTCACAATCACCTCCAATGACAAACACAGACAAAGATCCCCCGTATAGCCTTGACAGACTGTAGGGTCAAGTGCCGTTAGCGAGCACCTATGAAGGTCGACACGGCACACGAGGAGGTGGGCGACCAGCACCACGCTTCGGCCGCCTTTTTCTCCCTAGTGGCACTGCGCTGGTGTTGGCCGTGAGCGGGATTTGAACTCGGGTCACCAGGTTTGCAGCCCAGCGCGCTAACAACTGGGCTACCGCTCCCCAAGACAAAGACCCCCCGTTATAGCCTTAACAGACTGTTGCGGCAAGTGCCGTTAGCGAGCATCTATGAAGGTCGACACGGCCCCTCACACCTCCACACACACACACGTGTTACTAGCACATGCAGATTTACATAGGCAAAGATCCCTCGTGCAGCCTTAACAGGGGGTCAATTGCTGTTAGTGAGTGCCTATAGAGGTCAGTCAGCATGGCACACGAGACGGTGGGGGTAACCAGCAATACGTCCGGTCACCTTTGTCTCCATAATGCTGCTGTGTAGACACTGCCCCGGGTAGGGTACTCTTTTGAGGCTGAGCCAACCCAGTTGGGGGGATGGGAACAAATATACATCATTGTTATTGATCGTGAGGGGGGTCAAGGTAGAAGCGTTCACGTCGCGATCCCAGTCAGGTAGTACTTGGTATTGCCTGCGAATTCTACCAAACACTTCGAGGCCGAGCTGAAAGACAACGATGTCCAGAGGCCGACTGACCATCGCGCTTCGAAGAATCGCAAAGAAGATTGGTCGTGTGCAGCGCGAATTGCACTCAGGTCGCGGGGTTCGTAGCACAGCCAAAGCGCCCCACATAACAACACGCAAATACACTTTCATACAACAACAATTTTCTTTTATCCTCTTACGCTATTCACATAAGCCACGGGGGGCAGAGGGGTGGTGCAGGTGGGCGGCACTGCGTTTACGAACCCGTTGACCTGCGTTTGATTCCCAGCCGAAGCTAACGGGCTGCCACTGCTTGATGATATTTGAAGCGCCCTGGTCACTTCCCACAACAAGCTGACCATCTTCAGCAGCTCCTATTTATCCTTGGGATAGATTGCCTCTATTATCAACAGTTAATTCGCGGTGAATCACTCATTATCTGTGTTTGTCCACAGCACACACACACACACACACAAAATGCTGCTGGAGTCTCTCATTATTACTCAAGGCTGTTTTCATGGGTGATTGAGGGTGGTAATTGATGGTGGGGTTTTTGACGGTCATTCATTCATCGTCACAAACCACCTGATTCCTGTACAGGGTTGCGGTGAGCCGGAGCCTATCCTGGCAGACACAGGGCGCAAGGCAGGGCTATACCCACGGAGTCGATGATATATTGATGATGATAATGAGAGTGTTGGTGCTGTACCGTTGAGCTACGCTGCTGTCGCTACGCCATTTGTGTGTGTGTGTCCATCATTTGTACCGCCTCACGTGGATGAAGAAGAGACCGTTTCGAGGATGACCCACAAGAAGGATAGAGGGATGCGATCAATTGATGTGCAGGTTTGCAATGGATTGTGGAGATACAGGCCGACGAGTGCTGGCGATGGGGAGACCATCCAGCAGTGAATAGACGACAGATGGTGACGGCTCCATTGGTGGTGAAGGCGGTGGCGTTCATTGCATTCTCAACGGTGATGAAGATGTGATGCAGGTGATGGTGGTGCTGATGGCTATGGTGCCGATGATGGTATAGCACATCAAACAAATCATTCAGTTTTGTGTAAAATCGCAAAACTGCTCACGAACAGGGAAGAGGGGTTTGATTAAATTTTAACTATTGCACAATAAGGTTTTTGTTAATACAACATTGCAATGAGACAACACAGCTGTGCTCATCTTTGACGTTTAGCCTTTGAGTTCTTTTCTCAAAGCTTCAGGCAACAATGGACCAATCAACAACAACACAGGCGTACGTGGCTCTGCATGGATATCTGTCTGGCTCTTGGACGGAATGGTAATAAGCCTGAGTAAAAATTTCGAGCGCACTTTGGGTTACGGTGTGCTTTTTAATAGGGACAAAACTCAAAAACAGGTCAATAGTGAGATTGAATATCAATATTATGAACGATAACTGCATACCAAATGCAGTGCACTATTACAAAGAGTTCCGTACGCCGTACTTTTGTCATCAGTTGCACACGACATCAATATGGAGAGTGCTTATGCACCCTTGGCATACACATGTGATGGATATTCAACACCATTCAAATAAATTGCAACAACTGAATGTGAAGTATATGTTGAAGGACATCAGATGAGGAAGGGAGAGAGGTGATCAGGAAGCAGATTGTGGGAATGGTTTAGGGGCAGGAGAAAAACAACAAACTGACAAGCCAATCCATTACGGGGGCTCCGATGTGTTGGTGAATTCACTGCCATATCCTTTTATCTGATGAACTTCAGCCACTAGGACACTGCATGTAGTGATGCTGCAAGAAATTTAGAAGAACATTGGTTAACGTGGAAGCATCTGTGAAAAGAATTGTGCACAGGAAACAAGACAAATTCAATATAAACAGGCACAGGAAAACGTTTCCCTTCAATGTAACGTTACAAGTGAGCAACGCCACCATCGTCTTGTGAGTGCACACCGTCTCCATTAGGTGTACCATGTGGCCTTATATCCACAGGCATGGTGTCATAGCTTCACTCCTATGTACGTGCGTTTGCAATTCACTGGATAACTGTGCCAATCATCATCATCATCATCGTCGTCCCATTCAGCCAATTTAGCCATTTGGACTCCTGCATATCCATATTCTAGACCCATTTTTGGAAGAATAAAAAAAGTAGAAATTGTCTTCACACTGCTGCTCCAGTATCTGCGAAATCTAAGGCATTCAACTGTCGTGCTCTTCTCTTAGAAGGAACATTTTGCCATCATCCAATTTCCAATCTCTGCACCTTTCACCGACATTTTGCATTGAAGGCACACATTGTTATGCTGAAGTGTGTTTTGTCTTCATTCATAAGTTATGTTTTAATACATTTGGTCTGCAGGCAGTCTCCGGGTTACGAACGAGTTCCGTTTTTAAGTCTGTCTGTAAGTCGAATGTGGATGTAAGTCGGAAAAGTTCTGTACGGTTCACATCTAGCGTCAATTAGTCAAATGTGTCGCTTAGTATATAGTATGTATTTTACCTAACACGTCTTAAATATAATAATACAGTAATAATAATAAACCACTGAAAACGCGCAGTGTTTTGAGCGTCGCGGAAAGTAGTCCGCCCGTTCCTTAGTACGAACCATTGTATGTAACTCCATTTTTTAAAATGATAGGCATTACGGAGGTCGGTACGTAAGTACGGGCGGTCGTAAGTCGGGCGTTTGTAACCCGGGAACTGCCTGTATTTATATATCTCAATGACGTGTTGATGATTAATATTTCTGCATAACATCATTTCTAAATAGTTCATTTTAGCCAGGAAACTATCTGAAGATCTCTTGAATCCTTAAATTTCGTGTTTAATTCCTGGGGAGACCAAGAATCGCACTGCTACATAATTACTGTCAATTCTGCATTCTCTTTAGAAGAGCTTGCCGCTATTTAAATGTACGCCATGCCCCCGGTTTGTCATCCGCTTATTTAGTACAACTATGTCCCATTTTATTTCTCCCCGTTGTCTCCAGTTTGAAAACGTTTAATTCGCCAGACACAGTCCACAGCAGCGATGATTAAATGCAGCGATGACTAAACCCACAAAGTGCCTCACTGGCTCCTTCATTTCGATAAAGAATCCCATGCATGGCTGGTACATCCGGGGATGCTAGGGACTGGGAGCGAAGTTTAAGCCTGTCGGTCTTGGTGGGGATGTTTGACCATACTTCACCATAAAGTATAAAATACGAGGTTTTTACACTTTCCGGCAATAAGAACACAGTGTTAAGATGTTTAAACATTAACTGAACACCTTTTTGCAAAGGATCCAACGTGCAGGCAGCCACACATACTTGTGGCAAAACCATGCAAAAATAAATGCTATCGCAACGCGTTGTCCTTCAAACTTATTGGCCAACACCAGACGGCTTTCTCTGTAGCCTAGTCTGTGTTGAGCCAGTTTCCGCCACAAAGCAGACGCTCTCAGGACAAAGCAAAGATCGCAGCATCTTTGTGACCCTCGGGTGAAAGGCGCTATATAAATTGATATTATTATTATTATTATCTGTAGCTTGGGTCAAGCCATTAGGACCATTAGACCTTTTTGCCGTTGCACATTCATTGATTGTTAGAAACCGCTTAATCCTGTACATGGTCGAAGGGAGCTGGAGCCTATCCCGGCAGACACAGGGCGCAAGGCTGGGCTATACACAGGATGGGACGCCAGTCCATCAGAGGGCACCGGGGGCAATTTAGTCAACAGGCCAATTAACCTATGCAGCAGCATGTCTTTAGACTGTGGGAGGAAACCGGAATGCCCGGCGAAAACCCACATGGACACGGGGAGAACATGCAAACTTCACACAGAAAGGCACCCGAGCCGGGATTCGAATCCGGGCCCTTCTCGCTGTGAGGCGGCAGCGCTACTCACCATGCCTCCATGCCACCCACACAGTTAAAGTGACTGATGTACATTGTAAACCATTGCATTGTGCAGGTATGAAGCGTAAAATTACTTTGAAATAAAAACAAGTACTTTTGTGGAGGATCTGTTACTGTCTTGCCCCAAAGCTATAACAAATCTCGACACCTACGCTGTAAGTTTTGTATAGACTGGTCTAAGGGTTTTAAACTTTTTGTGAAAACACATTACATACTTTTGGATAGATGGATGAAATAGTGCCCAAGCAAAGCAACATGAATATATTTCATATCCCATTTTCAAACGTTATAGCAGAAGCCGATATTACACTTCACATGGAGAGATTTTTTAAAACAGGGCCTTATATTAATAATAAATCACATTTATGTACTGTTATAGGTTTTCACGGCTGATTCACAATGGTTGCTCTTCAGAGATATTCTTTCGGGATAGCCGTGTCGAGCGATCTCCCTCTCTCCCTCGCGACGCTTCGCCTCCCACGTTGGAAGCATCATTATGTATGTCTGTGCGAACGTCAACATACTAATGTTTAGGGTCTCCAGGTAAAGTGGTAAGATTGGGGTGGATATCACCTCCATAGACCTCCCCGCATCCCCAAATATGCGACTGCATTTTGGCCACGCATTATGTACAAGCATGCACCCAGTTGTTGAGAATGTCAGTATTGGAATCTGAATAGACCGTGTAAAACAACGGAGCAAGGCAGGAGCGTGGGGTGAGAGAACAACTAGTGGGTAAGCGGCAGCGTGAGCGGGCCAGGGAGCGGGGAAATGGTGTCGGCACGGGTTCGAAGAGAGTTTAGTAATCGCCAGTGATGTCTGACCTCTATATTTGATGATGACAGCAGGCTCATGTTTAATCGATGTGACGCTCCTCATTAAAAAACATGCGAAATGTAAACACCGATTTAACTTGTCTTTTCTTGTACTGATGTAGGTTTTCACGGCCAGATTCATGATGGTTGCTCTAAAGAGCTATTCTTTTGGGATAGCCGTGTCGCGTGATCTGCCTCTCTTCCTCGCGACGTTTCGCCTCCCACATTGGAAGCATTGTCATCTAACATTAAACCATTGTACCTTGTACACATATGTAAAACCATTAAGAAAACGCAACAGTTGTTGTTTGTCCATAGTAAAGCTCTGGCAAAACATTTCTAATGAGACAATAAACGAGATAGCATTACATGTCTCGATATATACCATTCCATTTTCCGAAACCGCTTAATCCTGTACAGGGTCGCGGTGAGCCGGAGCCTATCCCGGAATGTCTCGATATATATGTCAATTAAAAAACTGAACTGTGGAAATCCAGAGAAAATATGTAACATCTTAAATTATAATCCTCGTTTTTTAAAAGCAAGCACGAAGACAATATTGTTAAGACCCCAAATATAAGTGGTAAGAGCAGCCTATATATGGGCTTTGCCACAATTATAATCAATGAGAATGGAAAATATGACACTAAATTACATAAATCAATACTGAATGTTAAGATGTAGTTCAATCAAAGCTGCTCTGTTATACGTAATTCGAACAATATAACGAGTAGGTTAATTGGCCTGTGGATTAAATTGCCCCCGGTGCCCTGTGATGGACTGGCTTCCCATCATGGATATAGCCCTAACTTGCGCCCTGTGCCTGCCGGGATAGGACTCCGGCTCACAGCGACTCTGTACAGGATTAAGCGGTTTCTGACTGGATAGATGGATGGAAAACATGAGCCGACTGTTTCCAAACGATACTCGTTTCCCTCGCCTTCTGTCAAAACGTGGCGAACACAGTTTGAATGTCATGTGCGTCTGAAGCATGTGAGCTTTACAATCTGATGAAAAGGCCCGCTCAAGGATTTTATAGCTACGCGGTAGCAGGGCCACAGATGAACTGTGGAAGTTAGGGGGTGTCCTACTTCCAACTGGGTCCCAGTGAAAATTGGTTGACTCTCAGTTAGTCTGTCGATGTTATTGACATGCCGTTCTCTTCACAGCCTTGTGCAGCGCTTTGTGACCCTCGGGTGAAAGGTGCTCTATAAATGCTATTATTATCTGTAAGCTTCGTACATCACTTTGTCATGGAGATGCATAGTTCTGCTGCACTATAATTATATAACACATACACAATTACTGGATGTTGTAGACAGAGTGTACCTGATCTGCAGCCACCAACCATAACTTGCTACGAGGCGCAGGCGATACCATTATACAGCTTTGAGTTTCCTGATTAATTCCGAACTTACCCATTAATCTCCTCAATGGCGATGTTTAAACATTGGACCAAGTACTTATTTGAGACTGAGTCAACCTAGAGGAGGCCCATTACTAGTTCGGATAATCGCCACTGGTGTTGGCCGTGAGCGGGATTCGAACTCGGGTACTGGGTTTGTAGGGCAGCGCACTAACCCCATAACAAACATAATCATTGCACTCAGCCGCCTTTAATGTGATTGCGAGTACATTTGCGAGTATTTTACATTTGTTCCATTAGGTGGATAATTTATTTGGCACATAGCATGTGCTGTTGCACTGCCAACCAATAAAAGCAAATGCCATGAGAAAAAAACTTCTAACCAATGGAAGTTCCAGTTGAGATTGCTTGGAAGTTGTAATAGACAACATTATTCATGCAAGTTGACATCTGATCAGGCCTACAGAATCTGCCACTACAGATTTACGAAATGGCTTGAACTTATTTCGGTGATAAAGAAACGAATTAAAGTTGTGCTTGATTTTTTCATTGATAATGTGTTGTGTTGGTAAAATGTATGTTTACATCAGCCTCACAGCGTTTCTAGCGGTGTATAAGTTGACCTTCACCGCAAATTGTGATATTGTAATTTGCTGTAACTACATAACACTTAATTTAGATTTAATTCAAGATATGGTGTGAAATCGTAACTTCGTAACAAACCATTAAATGCAAAAACGTCTCAAATTAGAAAGTAAAAAAATGGCGATTTTCATAATGTCAATTTGTAAAGAAAGGGTGCAGATGGGGGATTGAATTCTATCAACGTGAGGATGGGGTGGGCACAAGGATCAATGGGATAAAAATAAAAATAACTTGACGGCAAAGGTCACGCTAATTAATATAAATGACCATTCGGGTCAAGCCATACGAGATGTTGCTGCGGTTTTCACTACAATGCTTGATTTATGAAGATGCAGATAATAATGATTCACGTGGAAACACAAAACACGTGCAGATACCCCGAGTGCAGACACTTGGTTGATGGGAGGATACTGCTGATGTGAAGATTATTCTGCAAGGGTCACCTGCCGCCTTTGAATTAATCGGAGCGGGGGGGGGACGTGTGACAGCAGTCTGCCGTACATCAACGTAATGAGGTCTTTTACCGTCACATGGCTCAAATCCCGTGGGACGGCCGCTTTCCAAACACCATTAAACGCAAACGATATGGGGTAATTAATGATGACAAGTGTTCGGTGGCAGTAATGCCTGCTGAGATAATTACATGCCCAAAACATCATCACATTCGTGTCTGTCTCAGCCTTCTGTCGAGCATCACCCTCTGACACATTTAGAGGTGCTAAGGCCAAGAGACACAAACTTTCAACTAGAGGAGTTCAATCTCTTGAGTATGTTTGGAACACTTACGGCGTAATTGAGAGTGCACGGAGACCGCTGCTTATCAAGCAGTGAAGACGAGCTGGTGTTTCACGCTATCCGAATTAGAATACCATCACCGTTGGTATTTTACAAGTTTAATTCATCGACCGTATAATTCTCGTGTAAAACCATTTAATTTATTTACATGTGCTATTTATCACTAGAAGGCACAGTTAGTATGTCGCCAAAGTATATAACCGAAACAAAAACGTTTTATGCAAGTTGTCACTAAGATGTATGGCAGTGACACCACACAGTATATCAATGAATGCATTATATTACAGGACCGAATTTGTATTTCTAAACCTGTTATTTAGAAACAGTTTAACATATTCCACTGGCACTCCTATTTATAAATGCAATTAACCTAAAGGTGTCCTGTAATAATATACAGAATAAATGTATTGTGCCATTACCCAACAGATGTGTACGCAGATGGCGGAAGACAATGGGAGCAATATCACTTGTTTTTCAGACACCTCTCCTTCTGTCACCTCGTTTAATATTAAACTTTTTAGCACAAATAAAAGGGCTTTGATTGGCAGAATATGTTTATATCTGATGCGCATGTGTAATGGTCACATTTCTAGGACCACCGAGAGCTCCTGTGCATTGACCTCGAGCTGTGCCCATCACGAGTCACTGGCTCCGTGTGGGTCTTCAGGTTATTTACTGATGACTATTCATTTATTCATACAGATCTCATCTCATTGTCAGAAATTGCTTAATCCTGTACAGGGTTGCGGTGAGCCGGAGCCTATCCCGGTAGACATAGGGCGTAAAGCAGGGCTATACCCAGAATCGGACGCCAGTCCATCAAAGGGCACCGGGGGCAACTTAGTCAGCAGGCCGATTAACCTATGCAGCAACATGTTTTTGGACTGTGGGAGGAAACCGGAGTGCTCGGCGAAAACCCACGCGGACACGGGGAGGACATGCAAACTCCACACAGAAAGGCAATCGAGCCTGGATTCGAACCCGGGCCCTTCTTGCTGTGAGGCGGCAGCGCTACTCATTGCGCCATATATCGGTTATATTAAGACACAACAACACATTGAGAAATTCTAAATATATTATTGGATAGAGGAGGTGTGTTTACATGGGTATATTAGCAAGGGGTGGCTGTCAAATCCACTCCTGGATGACGTATTTTGTGAACACAGTCTGAAGGCTACTTGAAGGCTACTTGAAAATTGCGACTTTTTAAATCCTAAGGTTTCACACACAAAACCCCCCAACATTTGCTGCTGTAGTGATATTTTAAGTTTTGCAACACCAAATACGAACAGAGTTATTGCGTAAACGGATCAAAGGTTTATACATCTAAACATATTTTTGCAGAAGTGAACACAGCCTCCGTGGACTAGGAAAGTGGTTGATTGATCCCAACCTGGGAGTGGGCCCAAGGTACTACTGTTCATCATCGTCAGCAGCAGCGGACATGATCCCATACAGTGCTGGATGTTGACCAATATAACGTCTCCAATTTGTGTTTATTGCCTGCATCTGTGTCCAAGCATGCATCTCACCACGCTCGTACCAGCTTCATCATGCTCTGTCTAATGCTGCGTAAATTATCACAATGATGTTGCCAACTTGTGCATGTTCGTTAACCCACGTGTTCATTTTTCTGTCTCAATGCAATTCCAGGTCTACATCACTCCATGCCTCTTTGAACATTTTCCATTATTTGCACGCATTCCATTTTCCTCGTGCAGGTTCATGTTCCTGATCCATGCCATAGCATGTAACATCAATTCCTTGTTTAATTGTTGCATAAATACATGCTGGAAATCATTACAGAAGCCATGCGTGTGCATGATTTGTCTTCCTTGTTTTACATTGCAGTGAATACTAATACCTACAGTAAATGCAATCGTGCCTGGAACCCACTCGAGTACATCTGTTACCTCCTTTCTTGCTGTAGAATTATTATTATTTGTTTCTGCTGTCTTTATGTCCTATGTCCAATAATTGATCGCTATTGCTTGACTCTCATTTAATCTGTCTTGATGTTATTGACATGCCGTTCTCTCCACAGCCTTGTGCAGCGCTTTGTGACCCTCTATAAATGATATTATTATTAATAGTAGTGTGCGTACAAATCAAATCACATTCTTACACCCGTAATTCAATCAATAATGTTATACTTGAAGAATGAATGCGTCATTCTACCTCTAAAAATGAACAGATTTTAACTTTGATTTCTCTTGTATGGAAAATAGACTTTATTTGAAGATAGGTTTCAGGATTCGAAGATAGGTTTGAGGATGCCCACCACAGACTGCAGTGGGTAGGGAGGTGGGGTGGGAGATGAAGGGTCTGGCCTAGAGACCGTCATAGCTCACGGCGTTAGAAGATGTAATGCATGCAGGGCCCTAATGCTATTTTTGAGCTGGAATTGATCCACTCTTGGCTCAATGGAGCCTAGTTTAGTGGTCATGAAATGAGGTATTAGCCTAACAAGCTAGCTATTCTATCTGTACTAAACAGAGGTTGAGCACACACATTCGATCGATAGGTACACAATGCTATGGTATAAAATATATAGTATGCAATAAATGTAATGCTGTGTTGCTACTAATAGTCTGACGCGTCGGTAATATGTATCCGGCGTTTCATTGTTATCATTCTAATGAATGAACTTATAATATACTCATACTTGCATGCTCTTTACATTGCAGTTTCAGCAAATTAGGCTTTTGCAATGTTTCCATTATTGTGTATTAAATTGTATATTGGCTCAACATTAACTTCTCTAAATAATCATAGAAATTATTCACTGGGCCCTATTCACACTTAAGGTCCTACTTTATAAGTCCGCTAATTATTTGATCTATTTGTTGACCATACAGATTCAGAAACTAAACCTTGGAAGCTCAACTTACTATCAATATCGCTGAGCTTCCTCTCAGCATCATCAGGGACTCGGATGAGTCCCTCAGGGACTCGAATGAGTCCCTGATGATGCTTGCTGTAATGCCAGCGAAACGTCGGTGCCATATTTTGAGGTAAGTGATGCATGTGCTCGCTCGTTTGCTCCAGCATATCGACGGGTGCACTTCACTTACACACCTTTTTCACATGACCTAAACTCATAAACAGAGCCTCACTATGAGCCATAAGCTATAATGATAAAGCATGAATAACAGTGAAAAAATAAAATATTTAGGAGCACATATAGAAGGCAAAAAATATCTCTATGTTGAAGAAAACACAAAGAGTAAAATGTAGCACATTATTAAACTATCCTGCATATCGTTAACACCAGTACATTACATGCTTGTGTTAGAATTGTTCAAATGTGAATTTAAATCAGTTTATAAAACCTACTGGTTTTGTTATCTGTGGTCATGCATTTGCCATATCATTACCAACACACCTGCAGCAATGTGCCCCTTTGCAATAGCATTAGCCAAGAGGGCATGAGCCAAGAGGGCATGACATTGTAACCTATGACAGGATAACGTGAATGTGGAGTTTTGTGATATTTATAGCATGAAAGGTATGTAATACATAATCCAAATGGCAGCGAAAATCACCATTTTTGAGTACGGTATTACCACACCATTTGTATGATCCGAGGAACGGTATTCTACGCGAAGACAATCACAGCTACCAGCGGCCGGTGTACATCTCAAGACGCTGTTAGATATGCTGGCACACGCGAAAGAATAAGACCAAATGATTTCCATGGCATTCAATACAGTGGATCAAATCGACGTGTTCTGTGGCATATTTTCAAGCTGGCTTTCAGTCATGAAACTCAAATCCTCACAGACTCTGGGGAGATGAAAGGCAGGAGCTGTCATCACAATGGTCCCAGTGCCTTTTATTTTTCTTTAAAAATGCTCGAAAATAATAGTATCGCTAGGACTCTCAAAATCGCTGGGAGTATAGCTAAAACTTGAAAATATGTATGGAGACACTTAAACTACATTTGTTCTGTAGTTATTTTTTTTCTTTGAGAGTTGAGATCTGATTAACAATGCTATTCAAGTGTGTGCACCATTAAATAAGAACTACGAATACTTTAATTTTGGCCCATCAGTTGTCATTGCACAAATAAATAATGAAGGATACGGCCTGCTTGATAGTAATTTTGTCATTATCTCTGTGGGATGTTCAGTGTAGCATGCAGATCGGCACATTAATTCAGTTAACAAAAACAGCAGTTTCACTTAAAACGTATCTAACGTTAGGGTGGCAAAAATAAAATGAAATGTCTTTCAATAAAAACAAACACTGGAATAATATTTAAAACTGACCTCATGTTTACTGCATATTAAATAAAAATATCCGAGAAAATTCTCATCTCATGTCATTGCCTGCGCCCTGTGTCTGCCTATCCCAGCAGACACAGGGTGCAAGGCAGGGCTAGACCCAGGATGGCATACCACTCCATCACAGGTAACCAGGGGCAATTTTAGTCAGCAGGCCAATTAACCTATGTAACAGCATCTCTCTGGACTGTGGGAGGAAACCGGAGTGCCCGGCGAAAACCCAGGTGGACACGGAGAGAACACGCAAACTCCACACTGAAAGGCACCCGAGCCGGGATTCGAACTAGCGCACCACACCACCGTGCCACCCGTTCTGAGAATATTGCATGGGCAAAATAAACATACTTAGCAAAAGACTGGGATGGGACTTCGTTCACACTAAACACTAGATCCATGTCCACGTGACTGCAAAATGGAATGACAGAGACACTCCACAGAGCATGACCCCTATTAGCCCCATTTTCATTTTGTCTTACGTCACTTCAACTTACTCTGAATAGGTCCTTTAGCATGCCAACTTGAGCATTCTCAATCTTCACAGCAGTTAATAACACGGCGATTAAGTGTGTGTTTTTTGCCAGTTGTGATGACAACTATTTATCTCTTTCACACATATATATAAAAATATATATAACAATACTGAATCGTTTATTGTAAGCATTATTGTGATCAAATACATGTATTTGCAAAGCAAACGTGTTGTTGTTTTAAAGTCTATCACCTTATTGCCTAAAATGCTAGAAACCTGTACAAATGCATAACTAAGGTAGAAGCGTTCACGTCGCGATCCCTGTCAAGTAATACTTGGTATTACTTGCGAATTCTACCAAACACTTCGAAGCCGAGCTGAAAGACAACGATGTCCAGAAGATGACCATCGCGCTTCGAAGAATCGCAAAGAAGAAGATTGGTTCACTGTAAGAAAGTACTATTGTATTACTGTGATATACAGATGTACTCACCTACATTATTTCAACAGGCAAACATACTTTGGACGCTGAATGGCTGTTCCCATGTTGTATAAACTTCAGATTAAATTGTTGTGTTCGAATCATGCCTTCGATGTGTAGAGCATTGAAAGGCGAGCAGAACAAAGCATCCTGTACAGATGTATATGCCTGCAGTCAGAATCCTAACCCTTGGGTCACTCAGTGAACACTATGACAACCATCCACAATATGCAAGCACGGAGTACTGTGGATAAACATCGTAACAAAAAACAAGAGTAAAAAACTTCGTATAATAAATATTCCTTCTCAAAGCTGTTCGTTCGGGATAGCCGTGTCGTGCGCTCCCTCTCACCTTTGCGACGTTTCGCCACGCACGTTGGAGGCATCCTCAGCTCCAAGTGTCTGGGGAAGCCTCCAACGTGAGAGGCGAAACCTCGCGAAAGAGAGCGATAGGGAGCACTCGACACGGCTATCCAGAAAGAACAGCTTTGAAAAGCAACTATCAATCACTGAGCCGTGAAAACCTACATCAGTTTAATGTTATTATCGTCAATGAACTACATACGACAACAAACACTTACGTTGTAAAGCATTACAGAATCCATTCATATGAATGATATTTCTTCATTGCTCAAATATAACAGTGTTTAAATGACATTCTAACGTCAGTGCCATTATTATTATTATTTTATACGCAATATGCTATACTGCTAAAAGCAGCAGATGTGAAAAACATCATGAAAGCTTAAACAAGTTTAAAATGAGGGGAATATATTAGCAATGAAAACCTTTAATGTTAAAAATCACATTTGAGTTGCAAAATGCACACACGTAATAATTCATACAAGTTTTAATGCTGGTAAATATGCAGTCATTTAAAGGCGATCACAACAACATAAAGCGGCCTGTTTCACAAATTGGCAAATGTCATTTTTTTTCTCAATTCACAATTATTATGCCAATGTGCCTATTACTAAGAATATAGAAAATCACGAAGGGAATGTGTTTTAGAATTTTGTCAAAATGTGAACCTGGCCCTTAATTTATATGTATGTGCATACATTTTAATATGCATGCAAGCACGGCTACATACTGTACACAATCACACACATGTACATTCATAGACATATTTGCATACATACACAAAAACATTTGTATATATGTTTTCCCATTGCAACAGAATCACGGCAATTTAGAATGGTCTATAAAAAATCCAGGATACATTTAAGACCCGAATTGCAATTTAAAGGAAGGATATCCTTGCCATAAAGATGCAATAACTGTCCCCATGTTGGGTATAAAAATTATAAACGTCAATAACTCTCATGTCTAAAAATGTGCGCTGCATTGTCTTCGCCTTATTCACAGCTAAATGTATAACTATAGCGCATAATTTCATACCATACCGTATAATATATTTGCATAATAACAATAAGCATGTGAAATAGATTTTGGTGTTAATAAAACGGCTCAGTAAGCATCATAGCGTGCATAGAACCACATGCCATTTAAAACCCCCAAAATACCAAACAATTTACCCAGTACATTCCAAGTGCGGTACAATAGAGATTGTGCTGTGCCTATGAAATGAGACTTAGGGATGCATGAGAATTGGCTGGAGGGCTTTTTGGGACATACGAAGTCCACATGGGACCATGAAAGGCACCTGATCCATCAGCTCACCAAGCCACCCCTATTACCAAAGATTGAATCGCACAAAACTGCATTTGCAGCTATTTCACCAGCAGCAATGCTTGTGACCTCATCCCCAAGTCATTGCTCAGTCAGAATCCATGCTTGTGGCAGGCCTCGGAGATAGACAGGGTGGACTTGCCTCGCAATATTTCAGAGGCAGAATTAGACTTCATTCTGCTGTCGGGCAGAAGGTCAACCAGGCTATTTAATTTATGAAAGCCATCCTAGTCTTGGAACAACTACCAAAAATATCGTTTTCTCCTTTCTTCAAAAGTTAAGGCAAGTGCATTTGTATAATTGTGGCATTAATGGTTAATGCGGAACTGTATAGATGATATTGATAGAAAAAAGAATGTCGTGATAGGCATGTAAGATCCCATATGACCATCATCGTCAGCATCTAATTTAGCCACAGCATTTCAGTGCTGAGGCATCGAATGGCAGAGTCAAGCGATAGGGAGTTATTTGCCAAACTTAAGGCAAAGTTAAAATTAAACTGCAATTAAAGCACATCATTACGATTACCACCATCCACACTAGGCATAAAAAAAAGGTGTAATGCAATGAACTTGTTACTCGAACTGATATTGCCTTTACGAGGAAAACATCAATGGTGGCTAATGGTGCCCGGACATGTCTTCTTATTCCTAATGTTCACAATGTCCGTGCATTATTCTAATTTAAAGAACAGGTTAATGTTTAATGCCTCTGCTGCTGCTACTGCATAGTAGGAGTAATTCCAAATTGATTTTGAACTGGAAGCCACCCTACTGATCAGTGAGAAAATGTACTGTATTTGCCCTCTTCTGCTGCAGGTGCCGGTGCATTTGTAATTCAGAAGGTGTTTTTGAAAGGGCGGCTGTTAGCTCGCTGTGTAATGAATGGCACATTTTCGCTTCGTGACAACACATGCCAACATTGCAAATTGAATTCTCCAGTCTCTGTATGTTATATTTTCAGGAAAATCCTGGAGGATTTAATAACAAAAGTGTCCCAAAGGAGTTTTGGACAGATTTAACATTCCATCGAATCCTTTGGGTGATTCCAATTGGATGTTTATCTGGATTTTATAGTGTGTTATACTTCTCTTAAATAAACTAATATACACTTATATTTTGCGAGCATAAGGAATAGTAATTCAAACATAAAACATGGTCTATAAATCACGAAAGGGTCCACAATGTTGTGGTCAATTTCAATGTCTTTGCATCTGCCTATGATTTACTACCACTTCTCTTTAAAAATATAGGCCAGTGTATGAATGCCTCCCTTTTCCTGCGAGGCATATGTATCACTGATTTGCACTGAATTCTGTGATGTGGTTGCTTTTATATCGTCTATAAATCCAACATTTTATGGTGTTGTATTATCAGAAAAAAAAACATACTCTTGTAAATCACTAGCGACCTTCTGACCCAAACATTTTAATCGAGATAGGCATAGGAAAAATAAATGTATACCTGGATTAAAACCACAATGAAATGGTTTTGAAAGCATCAGAAATATTGTCAACATAAAACTAACATCACTATCATTACCTTGTACCTTTCACAATGAACATTTATAAATCTTATAAAGCGGTCTTTAAAATGCCCAACAACTCAAATTGTTAAAAGCAATTTTGGCACTGTTTAACTGGAAAGTGTTAGTATAGCTGCATGGTATTGATCGCACTGATGGAACCCCATACTTATTCTCAGCATCCACCACTTTGTCTGAAAGGACATTGGGTGACTGCTGTTTTATTATTCTGGTCACACTCATGCACACATTAGAGATTTTTTTTCTCTCTCTCTTGCTTAACTGTTTTAGAAAGGATGAGTGAAATTCAATTACAATCAGCTTTTAATGCAAGTCTCAAGATATTGCACTGTACATTTAGAAAAATTCAAAGTGAGAAAATAATTGTTTTTTTTCCAGCAGTTGGCCCAGCTTCTTTGATGATGTCCACATTTATACGATTAGTTTCAGGAGCTGGTCCTTTTACATATCGTAAATGGAAGCGTTTACGATTGCACTAAATACTGATAAACATATCATATTGTTGTGATTCACGAGCATTAACGTTGACATAGAAAATGTAACAAAAGCTGAAAAGTGAACAAAGCAGCATATAACGGTGCATGCTCAGAATTACACTGATATACAGAAAGTCAAACACAGTTTTCAGATAATACACGCAATTTAGAAGCATAACTTTGAGTGTTACAACATTAAGTGGCTTGGCAGGACACGTTGCTAGAAAGGACAGTAGCCAGTGGTCAATACAAACGACCGAGTCACAGCCAAGAAAGGGAATGCACCCGAGATGTAAATTGTGGAGATGGAGAGAAGAGAAATCAGTTCATATGCACGTGCAAGGTAAGTGAATGCTGCGCAGGACTGTGAGAGATGGTCATCCATCCATTGTCAGAAACCGCTTAATCCTGTACAGGGTTGCGGTGAGCCGGAGCCTATCCCGGCAAACACAGGGCTCAAGGCAGGGCTATGCCCAGGATGGGACGCCAGTCTTTCACAGGGCACCGGGGGCAATGTAGTTCGCAGACCAATTAACCTATGCAGCAGCATGCCTTTGGAATGTGGGAGGAAACCGAGTGCCCGGTGAAAACCCACGCGAACATGGGGAGAACATGCAAACTCCACATAGAAAGGCACCGAGCCGGGATGCAAGTATACAAATGATGTAATAAGATACAAGGTTTTAACCTTTCTGGAATAATACAAGTGTTAAGATCTTTAAACACCAACCTTTCTAAAGTGTCCAGTATCCCAACGTTGATTATTGATAAACACTAGCACATGATAGAGGCAGAATCACAAGACTATTGAAGGAATTGTATTTAAATCTCTATTGGAAACAAAACATCATCTACCCCAGCAAAGAATCAATTTTCAGTTGAAGTGGCGTAGCCTCCTGCTTTTACACTTGAAGAAGTCACCTGTGCCCTTCTCAGTTGGAACGTCTGAATGCTCCTGGACCAGATGGAATAACTCCAGGCATTCCTTTTCATGAGGTCCCAACACTGAGATGTGTTTAACAATTCTTATTTAAGGAGTGTTTTGTATGTGGGAAGAAGGCGATGCCATTCAAAGATCGAGAAAGACGGATTAATAAGCGCGTGTTCCCTAGTGACATGTCCATATTCAAGCCCAGCATGTTCAGGGATTCAACAAATATCCAACACCCACCCGAGCCTACAAAGTGCTGGATTATTGGACCACAACTAAGTGCCACTCGCCGACTCCTTTTTTGGGCAATGAGACAAGTGTTCAGATCTTAAAACACCAAACGGACACCTTTTTGCAATGGGTCCAGTTTGCAAGAAGCCACACATGCTTGTGGCAAAAACATGCAAACAAAATGCTATGATAATATATGCATTGACCTTGAAACTGATTGGCCCAACACTAGAACAGCTCTCTTTATAGCCTAGTCTCAGTGTTTAGCCAAGTGTTGGCGAAAGGCAAGCAGTTGTCGACAATACAAATATCAATGCATTCGTAGCTCGGGTCTAGCCTGTAAGTCTATGAGCAAATTTTTTGCCAGTGTACAGATAATGTAATGAGACAAGGGTTAAGATGAATAAGGATATTAATCTCGACATTTACTCCAGTCACCATACTGTCCCGTGGGAAGCATGAGAAAGTTATGAGTGAAGTTAAGCTAATAGGTGTAACGTTTTACGTGCATGGCCACATTAACTGCAGTATGTTCAGCCAATGTAAGGCAATTATTAACATCACTCACTGACAACCGCATATCCATTCACATCCAATGTTTAACAACTAAATGTGAATGTTGTAAAATTAATCAAGTCATGAATAATCTCATCCGGCTAATCCCTTGAGATGGAACGTCTCGTTTACAAGGGTGTGAGGAATGTCAAGTGACACAAACATGTAACGACATATATAAATAGGTTGACAACGGACAATGTTCATTCATTCATTCATTTTCAGAAACCGCTTAATCCTATACAGGGTCGCGGTGAGCCGGAGCCCATCCCGGCAGACACAGGGCGCAAGGCAGGGGAACACCAAGGATGGGACGCCAGTCCATCGCAGGGCGCCTGGGGAAATTTAGTCAGTACGCCAATTAACCTGGCAGCATGTCTTTGGACGGTGGGAGGAAACCGGAGTGCCCGGCGAAAACCCACGCGGACACGGGGAGAACATGCAAACTCCACACAGAAAGGCACCCCGAGCCGAGATTCGAACCCGGGACCTTCTTGCTGTGAGGCGGAAGCACTACCCACTACGCCACCGTGCCGCCCACACAATATGTTGATACAAATAAACCATAACAATAAGAATGCCAACTACTGCACATTATATTAACACAGGGTCAAGAACAGCCACACAACACCACAGACCAACGTATAAACTAGAAGTGCACACCACCAGTTCACCGACAATGTTCCACAGCTGTAACGGTTGCAAGCGTCGTGCAACCGTGTTCAAACCAAAGCTTAAAATTCACAAGCATTGAGAAAATGCATCGGGAACCGCCGCGATATACAAACAAAATCGGAGCAAACTTTGTGGCCTCGGCGATTCACTGTACATTCGAGAGAAGCGATAGGTTATGACAACTCACTGAATACCCTGTAACGCTTTCTGCGGTTCTCATGCAATCTCGCGAGGGCTAAAGCGAGGGTTTGGGCTTGAAAGCGTGTGTGTAACTGCGAGTCTAATGGGAAAAAAATCAAACAGAAGCCTCTTTGGTCAGGCAGGGCCATTTGCCCAGTGACCCCCGCCTTTTGATGTCGCTTCCCGGGAGACACTGCCGAAGGGCCACCCAGCACTATGCTGGTGGGCAGCCGCGTAATTGGATTTCTACAACACGGGACCAGAATTCTCAGCCATACAAGCTGTCCTGTTAGACACAAAGCTGCAGTAATCTTGAGGCATGAAAACAGAACATGTAATGCATCGGAAATGGTAACCTTCTTCCCGATGCGCTTCACTTTGTTTTCAAGAATAGATTGGTATTAGATGTGATTAACTAATCAATGAAGGCTGTGACGATTGTTATATGCAGCTGAGTTATGGCGCAATACGTATTATATAACATGACAGCGAAAATGTGTTATATTGCATGCTGAGGATGTAAATAATAATACAGCAATGCATATAGGTTATCTTCTTTAATTATTCAAATAATCCTGTAGTTTAAATAGAATCGGATATGAGTAAAAATCCACTTTAGTACTCACTACACATTATTACTATTTTATAGATTTATAACCGTACCGATGAATAAAATACGCTTTGAAAATACCCCTATTAAAGTGATCTCAGCGGCATCTCGCTCGCGATGAACAAACTAACATTCATGCCAACTTAAAGCGTAGGTTTTCATAGCCAATACAGTGATGGATGATACGCATCCTAAGATCCATGCTGCATATGGGTCTCATATTTGTAAACTACGACAGCCATCAAACGCTATCACTGGAGCTGTGTAAATGTCAAGGCTGCCCCAGAATTTAGTTGGGGGATTAGCATTTGTCAGTGTGGGCCTGCTGTCTGCTATATTGCATCTGGGTGCAAGCTGCCAAATCTTTAATCATGCTTTGAAGCACTGCATACAAATGTGGATTGATGTTCAATTAATGATGGAACAATATGTACGAGCAAGCAGGGATGTAACACACTGCTAATATATTATTTGCAGAGTATAATGCACCTGCTGTTTAAAACTGTCCCCCCATAAAAAAACAAGGTTCTTTCGTTTAAACAGGATTGGCAGTAGCAGTGTAGGCATTCAGTACTTGTGTGGTATCGTCTGCACTGATAGCTTTTAGTATGTTTTGACAATGCTCGAGGTATTATTCGCTGCTGTTAAATATCGCACAGGACCGACGACTAAATGTTGGGTGTTTTTTGGAAAAATCTGTAGTCAATAAAAATTGCATTAAATCTTAACATGTGCACTGATGAATGTATTACCTCAAAACAGATTTGGGATTAGTTTCCTGCAGTGGAATACCATCCATCCATCCACTTGTACAAAAAAATGACCTTCAAATTACATTATCAGGAGATGAAGTCAATATCTAAGATGATATTTTGTAGTGCTATCATCTGCATATAAATGGCATGTTGCTGTTTTCAAAAAGGGTCTCCTGCAGTTTATTACCAGAGCAATTTCTCCCTGCCAATATAAATAAATGGATGGACACATGATTACATAAGTTGCAATGAGGAAGAAGATCCTGCCACTTTATAATGACCAATGATGGTGGTATTCTGTATAGGTAAAATACATCACTGAAACATCCTGTATATCTTGGAAGCTCATTTTAATACGCTATAACTGTGCATTACCTTCGGTATGTGACAAGCGAATAACAAAATATGAATTTGTTTCCACCACTGTTTCATGTTTAATAGTCAATACATTCATTCATTCATTTTCAGAAACCGCTTAATCCTATACAGGGTCGCGGTGAGCCGGAGCCTATCCCGGCAGACACAGGGCGCAAGGCAGGGGAACACCAAGGATGGGACGCCAGTCCATCGCAGGGCGCCTGGGGAAATTTAGTCAGTACCCCAATTAACCTGGCAGCATGTCTTTGGACGGTGGGAGGAAACCGGAGTGCCCGGCGAAAACCCACGCGGACACGGGGAGAACATGCAAACTCCACACAGAAAGGCACCCCGAGCCGAGATTCGAACCCGGGACCTTCTTGCTGTGAGGCGGAAGCGCTACCCACTACGCCACCGTGCCGCTGCATGATGGCTTATTTAGTCTTTTTTTAATCAATAGTCTGTATAAATAACAGATTAATTCACAGTACTGTACTGTATAGCAACCGTGAAGATAAAGTAAAAACGTCACTACATTTCTGAGACATAAAGACTGAAGCGTCAAAGCACCAGAGTAAATATCTACGTCACGTAATCTCACCCACACAGTTGTGCTATCTGTGTATGAAGTGATGTGGCAGGAAACAGAAGTATTTTAAATTAAGCGACATTGTATGCTGTGGGTAATGTTGGCAATATTTGAAAAAGTGTACAGCTATAAAAATTCTTGTTTGAACTCTTGACACTAACATTTTCATTGTAAATGAAAACCGTGTTGTAATTTACAAAACAGTTATGAAGCAAAATCACAAGAGGCTAATATTCTTTCGTGAGGTCAAATACATATGATGTTTTGTTGTGGAAAGCGCTAAACATTATAGTATTGCCTTCGACGATTGCGATTTACATTTGTTTTGTATCAAATGTTACATACATTTTACCAAACAAAAAAAATAAACAGATACAAACTGTACACCACATCATCATTATCAGAAACCGCTTAATCCTGTACAGGGTTACAATGAGCAGGAGCCTATGTCGGCAAACACAAGGCACAAGGCAGACCTATTCCCAGCATGGGACGCCAGGCCATCATAGGGCACAGGGGGCAACATTTAGTCAGCAGGCCAATAAACCTATGCAGCAGCATGTCTTTGGCCTGTGGGAGGAAACCGGAGTGCCCGGCGAAAACCCACGCGAACATGGGGACAACAAGCAACCTCCACATAGAGGCAGCAGCGCTACTCACTGTGCCACCGTGCCGCCCCTATTTTAGACATATGTTACTTAATTTATAACCTGTAATCCAGCGCTGAGGAGACGAGGCTTGGTGGATCTCACACACACACGTCGCGAACCTCCATTCCCCTTGGGCACTGAGGAGATGCCACACACCGGCTCGCCAGGGAAAGGCGGTACAGCACATGTGGACTCCACCGGTTCTAACTCCTTTGGATAGTGTTGCCCCCTCACACACGTGGTTTTTCTCCGGTTATTCTGGTTTTCTCCCACACGCATGCAATCATTAATTGGTCGATACAAACTCAATCTATAGAGGACTGCAGAGTTTGGGAAATTGTCAGTGGATATGCTCACTCTTTGACCGTGACAAAATACTGTGCGATGCATGATAAGTAGAAACCATTAATAATCATTATTATTTACATATATTCTTTTGTAATGGATTGGCGTCCCATCGTGGGTATAGCCCTGCCTTCCACACTGTGTCTACTGGCTCACTGCAAACCTGTACAGGATTAAGCGGTTTCTGACAATGAGATGAGATGAGACACATTTTCTTTACATTAAATAGTGCCTTAAATATCCCAATGAAGCTTCCGGTTTTGCATACAAAATCTCCATCCATCCACTGTCAGAAACCGCTTAATCCTGTACAGGGTCGCGGTGAGCTGGAGCCTATCCCGGCACACACGGGGCGCAGGGCAGGGCTATACCCATAATAGGACGAAAGTCCATGACAGCATAAAAAAACTCAGAATTGTTAAATCTGGCTTTTCTGTCTTATTGTGTCCCAGTAGCTGATGCATTTTGTTAACTGTTTAGTTCCTGCTTTTTAAAAACATGTTGTATTAAAAACACTACGACATATAGTTTATTTACGATCATATTCCGTCGTTTGCTGGTACAGTGCTGTATTACCTCCATGTTAACCGCACAGTTGCCTAAGTTGCATTCGAAGGAGATTGTTTTGTACACTACAATAATGTGAACATCTGCTTGCACGTAGTCTAATTGCAAAATATGAACACATTGTGCAGAACAGAGTACGAAGAACAATACAGTCTGCCCCTGTTCCAATACATGCGGCTGTCCACCAATTAGGGCAACCATCTATAACAAAAGGTTACATGTGTCACTTAAATTAACATCCCAGTGCTATGGATGTGTGTGCGTTGCAGCAAAACACGCTTACAATCAAATTGATGAATCATTCACTTTAATTGGATACCATTCACACTGGTGCTGAATATTCTTCCAGTAATTCGTATGCATACTGTGATACATTAATGTAGTTTTACTGTACAATAATGACAACCCAGAGGCATGTATTGCATGCTATGGGAATAGGCTCTCGTACAAAGACCACTTTAATGAAGGAACACGCTTGCCCTTTGGACTCACTCAAAATATTCAAGATAAAAAAACAGTACATTATTTTGAATTACATTAAAGCAGTTGATGGGTTTCAGATTGTTGCATAAATCTGTCAGGGCATACGCAAGGCAGAGCTATACCCAGGATGGGACGCCGGTCTATCACAGGGTACGGGAGTCAATTTAATCAGCAGGCCAATTAACCTATGCAGTAGCATGTTTTTGGACTGTGGGAGGAAACCGGAATACCTGGCCTAAAACCCACGCGGACACGGGGAGAACATGCAAACTCCACATAGAAAAGCACCCGAGCCGGGATTAGAACCCGGGTTCTTCTTGCTATCAGGCGGCAGAACTACTCACTGCGCCACTGTGCCGCCGTGCCGCCCTCCCATTATTTTAATTTCCATAATATGTTTTTGGATGATTTAGGAATTATATGTTGGTGCATTTATGTACGGGGGTATTTATTATGTTCCCAGAAGATAATTGTTGCTCAAACATTGCTCAACAATTGTAAAGATACATGCGTGGGTCCCATCCTGCCACAGTGCCCTGTGTACAACCACCTGTGAAACATTCCGACTTGAGGTGTGAGGCACGATACGACTCCATTCACTCCACTTGGGCGTCTTGTGCACACCCCCGACAGTATCCATCCGCAGGTATAGCTATTCACGATCATTACTTTTCACGAACAAACATCCGTGATTGGGAACACGTGAAAATTATTTAAAGGATGAATGTGTGAACATTGTGCGGGGTCATTTCTTGACGGCGCATATCTCATAGGACACAAAGAGAGTCTTGCAGATTTGCACCGACAGTAAATGTGAGCATACCAGAGATGATGTAAAATAGATACAGGGTTTTAACCTTTCTAGTCTTCTTCTTTGCGATTCTTCGAAGCGCGATGGTCAGCTTCTGGACATCGTTGTCTTTCAGCTCGGCTTCGAAGTGTTTGGTAGAATTCGCAGGCAATACCAAGTATTACTTGACAGGGATGGAGACGTGAACGCTTCTACCTTGACCCCCCCCTTCCTAGTAATAATACAAGTGTTAAGATATGAAATAATCAAATGGACACTTTGTAAAATTTGTCTTTTGGTGTGTTGTATTATTGCAAGAAAGGGTAAAAACCTTGCATATTTTTTATATTACGCAAATCCTCTCTCAACCTTTTGATATTACAGGTTACATCGAAACATTCACTCCAGTG
>JAZEWU010000005.1:4274707-4314294 GCA_036362915.1 Geotria australis
GCGCACGAACACGGAAACTTAAGTTAGATTCCGGAAGACGGCTAGCATCGGTGACGAGTGATATCTTAAACTGGCCTGAGCTTCCGCGAAGTCGACTTAGCTTAAGACGATTGGTTAATCGGCTTGCGGACTAGGTTGTCCCCGGTGCCCTGTGATGGACTGGCGTCCCATCCTGGTGATGGCCCTGCCTTGCGCCCTGTGTCTGCCGGGATGGGCTCCGGCTCACCCGCGACCCTGTACGGGATTAAGCGGTTTCTGACAATGAGATGAGATGAGTACCAATTGCGATGTTTACATATCACCGCTGGGGAGACAAAGGCGGCCAGGCATGGTTCTAGTCACTTTCCCCAACAAATATTTGTAAGTTGTCTTTTGTGGAATTATTTTTGTGGAGGCCTTCATTTTCAGTCGACTGATTTTGACAATTTATGGAATTATGCAGACTACAGGAGTCACCGACAGGATTTAAGAATCGATAATATGTTATTATACTTTAAGGTTAATGGTAGCGGCCTCTAGTGGCTATAGGAATCGCGTGAACCCTTCATATCGATTCTTACGCATGTGGCTCTATCTATGCTTATCTAGAGCTTTAGGAATGGATACTGAATCAATTTTCAATTGATTTACGGCAATGCCTCAATCCACGAGGCATTGTGTCAATCTTGAATCCTGACAGTTATAGTTAATCAATCATGACTAATACAATTGACTAATTGAAACCACGGCTGCTGGACTGACACTATGGAGACGTAATCACCGTATTCTCCCGAGTATCAGCAAGTCCGGAAAGTAAGACGCACCCCAAGCTTGCGCCTCCGATCTCAGTTAACGTTTAACGAATCTGCTCTCACCCAGGCAACCCCACCTACCGCATTCTAAGACTCCACCTAGAAGTTTCTTGAAAATAAAGGCGGAGGGGCGAATGCGTCTCGTAATCCAAACAATACGGTAATTCATGGCCGCGTATTGATTAACCCATTAGCACGTGGTTGTGGTGCCGGTGAGTGGGCGGTAACTGAAGAGTACGTTCATTAACATAATTAGGCGCCAGCCCTCTCGGGGTATATAAGGGTTTCGCTTCCCTCAACACGTGGGTTGCACGTGGTAGTCGTGCGGGGGCCTTCAAATGAGAGACGGAGCCAGATGAGTGGACGAGTGACGGTGTGGGGAGGGTTAGTGTCGTGCCCCAACAGTCTGGTAAGGCTATACGGGGGGATCTGTGTGAGAGAGGGAGAGTCTGAGAGAGTGTTGTGGTCTTCTTCTTCTTCTTTGCGATTCTTCGAAGCACGATGGCTAGCTTCTGGACGTCGTTGTCTTTCAGCTCGGCCTCGAAGTGTTTGGTAGTGTTGTGGTAAGTGTTGTTGTGGTAAGTGTTGGATGAAGTTAATGCAACTGATTTGTTATGTTGTGGATGTATGTACAAATAAGATGTTGGTTTGAATTGTGAATTTTTTGTGGTAATAATTACAGGTTGTGGGCGGCACGGTGGCGTAGTGGGTAGCGCTTCCGCCTCACAGCAAGAAGGTCCCGGGTTCGAATCTCGGCTCGGGGTGCCTTTCTGTGTGGAGTTTGCATGTTCTCCCCGTGTCCGCGTGGGTTTTCGCCGGGCACTCCGGTTTCCTCCCACCGTCCAAAGACATGCTGCCAGGTTAATTGGCGTACTGACTAAATTTCCCCAGGCGCCCTGCGATGGACTGGCGTCCCATCCTCGGTGTTCCCCTGCCTTGCGCCCTGTGTCTGCCGGGATAGGCTCCGGCTCACCGCGACCCTGTATAGGATTAAGCGGTTTCTGAAAATGAATGAATGAATGAATTACAGGTTGTGCTGATGCTCACAATGTCAGACCTGTTAAGTTCTTGTTTTTTATTATTGGCATTATAAAGCCATGTGGTGCAAATTCCACATTAGTATGGTGGGGCGAGGTTTTCCATATGTTCACCGAGTTCAACTTCTCTTCCCACCCCCGCCACAAAGTGCTACTAATTTTATCGATCCCATAGAGATGCATTATGGGCTCGAAACCTTCCGATTGCTAGTCGCTCGATCGGTGTACCACTGATTTACATTCTAACAATAGGAAGGCGAATGTAAACCTAGAGTGCTTTGATATTCCACTGCTGGATGAAGGCCTCCTCGGCCCATGACGTTTACCCTGAATGGCATTTTGACTGTACTTCACCACTCACCGCTTCGTTACTGTAGAGCGGGTTGTGTGAGGTGTGAAGCGGGCTGGGCTACAAACACAGCGACTCGAGTTCGAATCCCGCTCACGGCTAACACCAGTGACGATTTTCTGAACCGGTCCTGGTCCATCCCTCGGTCGACTCTGCTTAAAATGAGTACCTAGTGTGGTGTGTAAACATTGCAACTAGGGAGACAAATGCGGCCGGGCGTGTCGGCCTTAATCGGTGCTCGCTAACGACACTTGCCCCTTAGTCTGTTAAGGTTATACAGGGGGTCTTTGTCTTTGTGAGGTGGTAGCAGGGGGTTGGGGCGGGAGACGATTTGCTGAACCGGTTTTGTTAGCTGCGACCAGGAATCGAACTCTTGCGGCAGTGTGCCAACTGCTGGGCCACCGCTGCCCACGGTAATGTACCCAGCACATTGGTGATTGCTACTGGAGTAACGTGTGACGCGAGACACGGACAGAGAAGGAACGCGTGGATTAGAGGGGCCAGTCTCAACCGATGGGTCGCGACCCACCACTGGTCCACGAGCGCCACCTAGTGGTCCGTGGAGACCACACCCAAGTGGGCCAGGCGGGCCTTGTGGGACAAACGGTTGAGAATCCCTGGATTAGAGGGTCACACGCCGGTTAGAGAGCTCGGGTTTACTTTAACGTGAGGATGCAGGGCTTGGGAAGGACCCACTGTGGGGCAACCCAGGCAATTGCAGGGGTCCCCCAAGTTGGCACGGTAGGGAGCTCAGGTGGTGCATCTGCCCGTCATCTCAGTCAGGCAGCCCATGACACCAGGGTTTGTCCTGTGACCTCCTGTCGGCGAGCCTTCGACACTTCACGTGGCCTCAAGGTGCATATGGCCTGGCACAAGGCGACGTGGTGACGTCACCGCCACTTAGTGGCGAATGGCGGTTGTTGTGCCCACCTTTTGACCCAGCGACCTGCACCATGTACCATGCACCATGCACNNNCCGCCACTTAGTGGCGAATGGCGGTTGTTGTGCCCACCTTTTGACCCAGCGACATGCACCATGCACCATGCACCATGCACCATGCACCATGCACCATGCACCATGCACCATGCACCATGCACCATGCAGACAATTCCATATTAGTTTCACAGTGGATTCAGTCGTGTATACTGTACTAGAATGCGTGTTTACTGCCTGGTGCTCATTGATAGTAAATCTATTCAACTAAGATTCAAATTGAAGTCCATAATTGCAACATTGATACGAAGGATTCAGTGCCTTTTAAACGGTGGAGGGCGGTTATCATTGAATTTTGCCTGGAGCCCCATGGACGCTAAGACCGATCCTTAATAGGACAGGTCCTGGGTGGTGGTGGTGGTTGAGACGAACGAAGCAGCGCGTGAGTATTGATCATGAGGAGTTAGATTTTTCTGTTCATTATCTCGCTCGGTTTTATCTTAAACCTTGCCGTGAGTCGCCCCTAAGTCGACTGGGCCGTAGAATAGATAGTCAGAGCTAGCGGGATGGTGTGGTGGTGGTCTGTGAGCATCGGGTGACGGATCTAGAGTTTCTTTGAGGTTTGCCTGGATGACGTCGATACAAACGCGGGGGAATTGGTTAGCGTGTCTCTCCACTCTTGTGGAATCACGCTGCTAGAGCTTGCAAATCTCGGGGTATTTTCTGCTGTAATAATAAACATGTATCACTTGTTATCTCTCAAGTCACATAGTTTATTTGTTAATTAAGAGTTGCCTGTGCTTCTGTTGATACATTTACGTCCGAGAATTGCTCTTAGGAGCTGCTGTTTCAGGATAGCGGTGTTGAGAGTTCCTCCTCGCGACATGGCCATCCCGAAATAACAGCTCTTGAGAGCAATTCTCATGCATTGAACCGTGAAAACCTACACCAAATGTATTCATGTCCGTCAATTAATCTGCCCATGTTGCTTTGGTTTTTATTGTTTTTTCTTTCGTTGTTGACATGCCGTCTTCTTCGCGGCCCTTGTGCGGCGCTTTGTGACCCTCGGGTGAAAGGCGCTATATAAATTGATATCATTATTATTATCATACATCTGCCAATCCAAGCACCCATCTAACCATACCATCTGTATTTATTGTATGTCCGTCCACTATCCTCGCATCCGTCCGTCTGTCCAGTAAGTAATACACGCCTGTCCGTTTCTTATTTCGGCCACATGCCCATCTTCCTACTTGTCCGTAACTCCTTCCGCCCGTCGGTCCCTCGTCTGCCGCCCGTGTGTCCACTTTTGACGGCCTGTGTCCGCGCCGCTCTGCACAGAGGCCGCGATGAGATCCACTCGGCGCTGAGCGGAGGAACAGGAGGCGCAGGAGGAGCAGGAGGCCTCCCGTTACCCTGATCGTGCCCACCTCCGTCGTCCTTGTCGCCACGCAGCTCCCCGCCACGATGAGGCGGCTGCTGGCGCTGGCCGTCGCCTTGCTGCTCCTCGACTCGGCCGCGCTCGCCCTGCGGTCGCGGGAGGAGGGCACGGCGCCACCGAGCCTCCCGTACAGGACCCGGAGAAGTGAGCGTTTCATTCTCTAATGAGTTCTTCCCGCGCTACGATGCCTGCGGGTCGACGTGCCGGCCCCCGAGGCTCCTCAAGTCGAACTGAGGCGCTCGTGATTTTTATCGCTCGCTGCTAATGCCGTGAGGCTCTCGGCCAGAATAAAAGGAACCCTAATGACCGCTTCTTAAACCTCACTGTTGATGTATGAGGCCCGGAGTCGAGCAAAAACCACTTTTGGGATTTTTCATGTTCAACGTTAATGCCTGTGGCTCCGAGCCATCGCGAACAAATCATTGCCATTCTTAGGTCCTGGGGTTCAATATTAATGCCAGAGATGTGTAGACAAAGTAATGTTTAGTACTGACATTGCTTGAGGCTCATAGAGCCGGAATGAAGCACATGTACGATGTCCTTCCTTGTTGATGTCTGAGGCCGCAGAGCCAGTTGAGGGAACACATGATTTTTGGAGTTCACTGATGATACCTGAGGCTCATGCAACCAAACGGCAGTGATTTTGAGAGTACAGTAGTACTAACTCAGTTGTAATATTTTGGGCTTGTCGATCGAGACCTAAAGAATCGCGGTTTCATACCGATGCGGTATGGGGAGAGAGACTTTAAATAATCGGCGACCACGTGATGCCATCACTGACCTGGCACCGCTTGCCAGGTCGGTGGCACCGTGCCGGACCAACCCATCGCTGCGCGGCCGACCGCGACCGCGCGCCTGACCCCATAGTCTCGTCCCCCCGCGTGTGCCCGGCGTGTTGCCCTCTATCCGATTTGCCGCGGGCAGGCGTGGTGACGGCTGCGGCGAGAGCCCGGCTTTCGTGTTCGCGGGGCTGCTCCGTCTGCTCGGCCGCCAACGGCTGCCTGCTGTGCGCCCCGCGCTTCTTCTTCCACCTGCAGCGCGTGGACATGCGCCACCTGGGCCAGTGCCTCCTCACCTGCCCCTCGGGCCACTACGGCCAGCGCAGCGCCACCACCCACCGCTGCATGCGTGAGCTGCCCCCTACCCCTGCCCACCCCCCCCTAACTACCTAGACATGTGCCCCCCATCCTGAGGTGTGTGTGTGTGCAGCCACAGCCATTCTTGCCCCCCCCCCACCAAGAGGTGCGTAGCCCCCTGATTCTGTCTCTTCCCCCATTGCGGTGTGGTACACTGACCTGACTTACACAAAACTACACGTGGTTTCAGTGACCTGCGCTGACCAAGCCAACACTGAACCTAGCCATAATCCTGACCTGATATGACCCCGCAGTCCAGTGTCGCTCGCTTTACCTGAACTTCTGCGCATTGAACTCAACTGTTTGCTGACCTCCTCGGTACCCACCTTAACAGGTGCCCACTAACACACACACCCGCTCACTTTGCCGACTTTAATAGGCGCTCGCTGACGCGTGTCCACTGCCCCTGCTGCAGGCTGCCAGGTGCCGTACTGCGACAGCTGTTTCGGACACTCGTTCTGCACGCGCTGCTCGCGAGGACACTTCCTGCACCGCGGCCGCTGTGGGCTCGCCTGCCCCAGTGGACACGAGGGGGACAACCGCACGCAGGACTGTCTCCCCACCGGTATTTGGGACGCGTCGGGGAGACACGGTCGTACACGCGGGGGACCCCTGCTTGAACTGGAGCCAAACGCGTACACCGATTTGATTTTATTTTTTTTACTTTGTGCTGCTCCGTTTGCAGTGGCGCACAAGCATACTTGACGCACAAAAAAAACACTTCAACAGGTTGATCAATAGCTGTGGCCTGATTTAGAACAATTATATTAGGAGACGTTTTTGGCAGTGGCCCTTCATAGCTCTAATTCGAGGCCAGAGTTGTGGATGATGCGAGTTGGAAGACTTCACTTTGCACCGTTGGGCCCGATGAGATTAAATTATCTGTTGTGAATGACTCCTCAGAGATGGAAACGGCAGCGACTGAAAAAGGGCTGCTATAGTTTCATAGCGGAACTCGTACATTTTACATTTTGACCGCTGGGACGCCGGAGCTAGGGGACATGTAGGTGTTCATTGGGACTCGAGTGACACGTTCTCTTGAAATGACACACACGAGGATGCAAGGACATGGGGATATGGCACGGTGTCTCGCGTGGGACCGCCTGCCTACACCGGTACGGGTCACGACACGGGGACGCGACAGTCACAGTGGGAGGGAGCCACCAGAACCGTGTCTGTCCACCGGCACGGCCTGCTAGACAGGAAACGGGGGAGGAGGTGACTATACAACCACGGAGGAAACTGCACCGAGTTATTGTGCCCCAGTTGTGGAATATTGTGGATAATAAAATAATAAACAGGCAAGGGTCTCTTTGACCGTGTTAACGAAACCATAAACATCACCGCTGTCTGGGCAATGATTCCCCCATATGGCCATATTATAGACCGTTGGGACGAGTGCTCTCGGCAAGGATACGCACCGGCCGTCGATGCACGCGAGGAGGTGTGGGCCGCATCGTGAACGGCTGGCTACCTTTGGTTTTCCAGTAACGATGTTTTTACACAGTGCCAGGTGTTCGTTTTAAGGCCGAGTCTACATAAGAGAGGCCCATGACCAGTTGAGATGTCGCTACCTGCTGAAGTTAGCCATGACGTAAGAGTAAGTTTTCAGCGAAATAAGATGGGGGACCACTACAGTTCCGCTCCCTGTTACGACTACCAAAGACAAAGATCTCCTGTATAGCCTTTAACAGCATGTTGGGTCAAGTGCTGTTAGCGAGCACTTATGAGGGCTCGCATATGCGAGCTGGTAGTGTCCGTAATAAAATCATAAAGAGGCAAGGGTCGGTGGCGGCAGAACGAGAGAAACGGTGATGTTCCGCTCCGTAAGCGTTGCAAGTCCCTTGCACCGAAGTTTGTGCTCCATTGGCGATCGCAGGGGCTGGTTTTTGACGTGACCCGAGTGTCATCATCATAATCAACTTTAGTGCGTGGCATGTCTAAAAACAAAAACATAAACATTGGTCTGAAGTTTATCGCCTAAACTGCTGGAAAAATATTGTTCCACAAGGTGGTGGGCACAGGCTGTGCGAGCGGAAGGCTGCTGCATGTTCATGTCGAGAGCCCCCTGCGTGTTTATGATTTTATTACCGAACGGACATTTGAAGCGACCTGGTCACATGTATTGGGACATGGCTAGGGTGGGGGCACTGGTGGGGCATGTGGGGGGGGGGCACGAGGGAACATAGGTGGCTCGGAAATGGTGTAAGCTATATTTAAATGTAGTCGCTGTGGTGGTCGTGGTCTCTGTGCATGGCCATGATTGATTGTTTTTGGTATCTAGAATTGCTGCTGTGGGATAGCGGAGTCGTGCTGTTTCTGCTGCTGATCAACTTGCTGTTGCTGCTAAAAATGAGGTTGCTGATTTTTGTTTGTTTTTCTAAGTATGACAGTAATGTAGTATATGTTGCTACCCTGCATTGATGCTGATGATGCTGCGTCTGCTCTTGATGGTTCTTATGCTGATGCTGATAGCGGTGATGATTCTGGAGTTGATGGTGGTGCTGCCGTTGGTGGTAATGATTGATACTCGTGATGATGACCCCCCCCAGTGGACTGCGAGGTGTCCCCGTGGGGTTCCTGGTCCCCGTGCGAACGGAGGGGGAAGACGTGCGGCTTCAAGTGGGGGGCCCAAGAGAGGAGGCGTGTTGTGGCGAAGGCCCCCTCCCCCCAGGGGCGGCACTGCCCGCCGCTCGAGCAGGCTCAACGCTGCCGCGTGCATCCCAGGTTCTGCCCCGGGGACGGTGAGAATCGTCACGACCAGCATCGATTCCATTGCTATCGTTATCGGTAGATTCTCAGCTTTGTCACCGCCGTTGCGTTACGCATCGCTGATATTGCATGACCGATGCATTAACACGCGTGTCCTCAACATCGCTTCATTTACGATAATCGCCAGCGCATTTCTTCGTTGGCAACGCGGGTATCGGATTTGTGCTTTGCCCGCTTGCGTAATAATTTTTGGCATTCGTCATGAACACATTGGCCATCATCAACATTACGATGATACATATTTAATGTGTAAAGCATCTGATTACAATGTCAACTCATCGGTTTCATCAATAACTTCCACACGGCCACACAATCATCCCATTATCATCAAATGCACAATGTGATGTCATAATTCGGAGTTTGATTTAGAGGTGCGTGAATTCATCAACATCTCAATATGCGTGCATGTTTAAGTTTACGGTCAGGTTTCAAGTTGATTTAGTTTGACCAGGTGATAACTCGAAACCAGGATTAAGTCTTGTGATTGAGAGAATGATATTACGAGTGTTTGGGTCAAGTTTATTTTATTGTACCAGGTGAAAACTCGAGAGACCAGGAGACTGACCTGGGTTACCAGAATGACCATAAAAAACACAATAAAACAGTAATTGGGACAAAAAACAGCATTAGTAATGAGGCATTGAAAATGTATCCCTAACTTAAATCGAAGCTGAATGCTAAACGACTTGCAAATCAGCTCTGACAGATGTACAACCAGACTGATCCTGTCCCATTACAATTCGATGTTTATAGGAACATTAAAGAGATATTATTTTACCATCGAACTAATGTGTAAACAAGAATAATTGTTATGTTAATGTCACTGTAACCAGCACGCACACGTGCTCATTGATGTTTGATCATCACCATCAATCGCTACCAATTGCCCTGTGTTTCAGAACTTGGTCCGCTGAGGCAGAAAATGCGTTTGGAGCAGAAAAGGAGACGAGGGTTAAAGGTGACGAGAAAAGTCGAGGTTCAGCCCTGACATCTGTGGCGTCATCATCATCATCACCACCACAACAAGCACAACAGGCCACAACCTGCAACGCCACCTGCACCACCAAAATGACCAGCAGCAGCATCAATACTATCATCACAACAAGATTTAAACAAACTGCGTAGGATTTCGCGGTTGTGCCCTACAGCTATCCGGTGGCGTTTTCAGGTTGTACCTTGTGTTGTTGGGAACGATGGCCAACATTTTGGTCAAAATGCGGCAAAGCTCGTGGGTTCATGGAATGAAACGTCGGACAGACGCGGTACCAAATGACACTCGGTTCAACCCGACAACACGTCTGAGATTGGCATAGTATTTTTTTCATTTTTAAAATCATAAAAGCCCTGAAGCAGAAGATTCCATACGTTGTGTTAAATGGAGCAAAGGGCTTGAACCTTTTTGAAAATATCTGCTGTGATTTTTTTTTTTTAGTAATTTGTGCAAATGTTTTTGCTTTTCAGGGTTTATTTGGATGGGCACTAGTGCAAAAAAAAGTGTACGAAATGTGCTGGTAGGGAGACATGTGAAATGTTAACGTTTTGGCCACAGGGGTTTGTACAAATACTTGTTTTTGTAAAATAGTTTTATTTACGTTGCCATATTTTTTTTATTTCGTTTGCCCTGCAGTGCAAAACCAAATGAAATTTGCACAAGGGCATGCAGCCTACTTGTTGCGGGTGGCCCACTATGTTTTGGTTTTATTTTACAAAAAAGTATCTTAATTTATCTTTTTTTAAATTAACATTATTATGATTGCTTGTAACTGTTGAGTATTATCGGCGCATGTCACAAGGCACACAGATTTAAAATCTGTTGCATAAACATGGGTGCATATTGGGTTTTTTGACGTGTGCAACGATTGCATAATTTTTGAAATGAGATGTCCAATTGCAGGATGAATTCTGATTTCCCCCCCACAACACGAGAATTGAAATGCTTCAGATGTTTTGCTTGAAGAGGCAGTGGCAAGTGTGGCTCTTATTTTCTGCTCATTTATTAAATGTCCCCTTTCGGCATTGTAGGACAGCCTTACAGCTGAAACTTGCCGAGGGTTGGGTTTGAGGGGGAATGGCCAGTGTGAAAGCAAAATAATTGCTTTAGGACTCCGATAACTGCACCATTATTTCTGACTTGTAATACAGGTACCTGAGTATTTTCGTTATGCAGCAGTGTTACCCATGTTGAATGGTGTTGCAGTTTAATTTACGTCTGTATTTATTAAAAACTATTTTATAAATTTTTACCTTACTGTTTTTTTTTCTAATGCTGTAACCAACTGTGTTTTTTGAGTTATTCTTATTACCACCCTTATGAGGCTTTGTGTCATGACTACCATGGTTAATTGTGGTAGTGCTGATTTCTATTTGTTTTATTACTTATTTATTTGTACAATGTTTCCTTTTGGGAACGTATTTAATCCGTTTATTTGCTATTTACAGTTGTACATTTTGTTGTCTGGATTTGTTGATCAATGTATCAACTTATTGGTGTGGTGCAGAATTTGTCTTGAAGGTCAAAACTAGTCCAAAAAGACCGATAATTTCAATTGGACCTGATTGCAACGGAATCTCAAGCTTAGTTGTCGACAACCATGTTTTGTTTACAAGTTTAAGCAAAAAGTGGCATCAATCTAAACAAAACCATTGTAACTCTTTTACAGATTTGGAATCTGGCTGTTTGTAGGATCTAATATTCACCTTAGTCAATGGTTCAATGTATTTGTCCAGCGTTGCAACTATTATAAACCCACACATGGCTTGCGTTTTGGACACAAAACATGCAGCATGTAAGCATATATATTTTACAAGTATATTTGTTTTGTGTTTCAAGTGGCGTTGCAGGGTCTCCTCCATGTACTGAATTGCTCATCCAAAACATTCCATTAACCTTGACAAACCTTCCTCAAGCAGTTGGCATCGACGCTTTACAAACACAAGCCTGATTGTAAAAAAAAATACAAAAACAAATTATACACTTGGCAGTGATGTTTAAAATATAAGAAAATAGTGGGGAGATTTTTTTTTGTTTTGTTAAAAGGACAAATGTTATTTTGGGCGTTTTTATTTGTATACAATGGTCCAGCTAGGGGTCGTGCGATCAAAACACTCCGTGCCCATTGGCTTACCTGTGAAATCTGTAGCTCAAACGACAGTAAAGTGCAGGGGAGAACTCCTCTTATCCGTGGTCTTTTGAGGGACCAATATCATGGATCATATTATTCGCAAATTATCCTGAAGTTTGTGGGAAGTCATTGCGCGTTATGGAACATATACGACCGTGGATAATGGGAGTTTGTGTACGCTTTGCCTCTCGTGGCTAATAGGCGTCGTGGGTAATAGGATCGCGGATTAGAGTTTTGTGGTTTGTGTTCAGTACGCCAAGTATAGAGATGGATCATGAGGCTCCCGCAAATTTCGAATGGAGCTTTAGTGTTATTGTTGGTGCATTGTTATGCAAAAGTTTTGCATGTAAATTTATTTTTTTAATCATTTTTTTTTAGTAGTAAAGTGAAGCTAACTTTCCATGCGTTTCATTTATTCTATTAAACTTGGCGTGGGCATTACTTAATATACAGTATATGAAACTGCTTGAGAAAGTGTGAGTTGTCCATCTTGTATCGTTATTGTAGTTGCGCTACATCCTTGTGGTCGATATTATCACTGAAATGTAGACCCCATACAATGGAATGAATGCTACCGTAACGCTCTGCGGCTCGCGATCAGCAATGTTGCAGAATTGCTGTTAAAGAAGAAGGACCTTGAATGTAGAGGAGTTTAAGTGTCAACCTGGTGGAAGATGATTGTTGATATTTTTGGCCATAGCCAAAAATCTGGAATGGCCATGTGGGAAACGATTTCCTGGAATAACAAGAGTACAAATCTATGGAGAGACACTGGCTTGAATTACATCGAATGTGGGCAAGAATGTGCAACATGGATTCAATACTGCAACGTGAGACGTGAATTTTGAGATGCCATAGTGGCCACATGAAGCACTTAAGTATTTGTTAGGACGTGGAGTTGTGACGTTGAATGGAGGGAGACTAAACTTGAGGCATGAGATGTTTAGACGAGGACGTGAATGTGAGGAGGTGACTGAACAGGAACATTTTACGTGTTCTGCCGCAGAACCGAGAAAGCTTGATGTAAATAAGGGCATGAAGCGAGAAATGAAACGAGAATGATAATTTGTAAATGGCAATGGATGTAAGGTGTGTGTCGGACACTTCGACAAGACCTGCACACGTGAGATGCAAGGATTTGGTCTGGAAGCCCTTTAAGTCGCCAGTGAAGCGTGGAAGGGCACCCAAGTTGCGGTGCCCATTGCTCGGAGAAGACAAGGAAAGGAGATGATGGTTAATGGTGGACACAGCCAGTGAGAGGTGGAGTGTCTGAAGGTGAATCTTGCGATTAACACGTGAAGGGGCCAACGAAGGAGGAGGTGGACCGACAGATTAAATTCACTGCTAGTCCTTGGCACTTGGAAATGGTCGAGGCTATGTAATGGAGCAGTGGATAGAGATTGGCTGGGGGCTGCATATTGTATTTAACAACACGGCGTGGTAATTTGGTACGTCTTGGTACTGTGAATATTTTCTAAGTGGGCTCTGGACAGTGATGGTTTGCTCAACATCACAGAGAATGTTTTGCAGTATAAAAGTGCCATTTCTGTAAGCGCTATGAAATCCAATGCTGAATGCTTATCCGTGTTATAAATTGTAAAGCTAAACACCAATGATGTACTTGGTAATATTATGCAATCCTATTTGTGCGGTGTGATGTGTAACTTACCATATTTGTCAACTTGCAATTACGTCTAGATTGTGTAGACAAAGTTAACATTGGAATGTGTAAAAAATATATCGATCTAATAATTTTAAACGGGCTTATGTGAGCTATAGAATGTAATGTGGAATACCTATCAGTGTTACCAATTGTGAAGCCGTTTGCACACTTAACCTCTGTGTATACACACTACGAAATGTAATGTCCATTCCCTATCGGCTCTATGGAATCTAATTGTAGGGCTGTGAAGCTTAAAAAATGCAATATTGCACACTTGATGGCGCAGTGAAGTAATTTTTTGTACAGTCGACATGGTTATACAACAAATGTCCTCAAGAAAAGCAAAAACGTTAACTTAAATCGCCTCACGGAATGTATTGACTTTAACGTACGCGCTTATCAGCACTACGAATTCGAAACGCGTCGGTCAATGTTCGCTGTGAAATGTAACTTCGTATTAAATTAAACTCGCAGTGTATTTGTTAATTACAATATATAGCAAACACGTTTGTTATTTGTTAAATGTAACCGTTGCCCTGGTAAGTCTGTATAATTGTGCAGTTTGTCGTCTAGACTGGAGTGACGCGCCTAAAGGGCGCTATGGATTATATTGCAATGTGTATTGATGTAGGTTTTCACGGCTCGATTCATGATGGTTGCTCTTCAAAGCTGTTCTTTCGGGATAGCCGTGTCACTGAGCGCTCTCCCTCTCCTCCGCGACCTTGCTTCAGGTTAAACGCCTGAAGATGCGTTCTGTGTGGAGTTTGTGTGTTCTCCCCCTGTTCTGCGTGGGTTTCCTCCGGGTTCTCCCAATTTCCTTCCACGAATAAAAAAAGCCTCAAAAATGAATTGGCCAATAACAAAATATAGGACGCAGTGTGGCAAAATGTTGGCGCCGGCTAACCGATTGGCTGCCTTACCCCCTCCCCCGCCTCTCTGGTTTCCTCGAATGAATACCTTTGACATTGATTGAATATGTGCGCTTTATAAATTGTAATTTACATTTAAATGAGAGAGGGGGAGCCCTCAATGACACGGCTATCCCGAAAGAGCAGCCTTGAAGAGCAACCATAATATAGCAATGTTTATAAAGTTCTGCACAGCAAGGTGTTTACGATAATAAACACGTTATTTCTTAATATTTGCCCCAAAAATAAACTTTGCCTCGATGTTAAACTCGTGCGTTGGCTTTCGTGACCAATATAATTTACAATTGTGTTTCTTGATTCTCGGATTTTGTAAGTAACTTGTGTGTTGGACACCCTCCGCCACCCGACACGACCAATTAATAAAGTTATCACGTTAACAAAAGCGCGCCAATTTATTACTGGTTCAGCAGCACCAGTCCAAAGACATACTTACCTAAGTTAAGTGTCCTGACTATAAATTGCCCCGGTGCCCTGAGGTACTGTAACTTGCTTACCCCTCCCCGCTGGACAGCTGTTAAAAAGACCTACAGAGCTCAACGGTTCCTACTGGCTTAATGTTGAGGGATGTCGGCATTTAACAATTGCGATGTTTCGCTGGTAGTTACAAAACAACCAACATCTTTGTGGCAAAAATCTGGCAATATTGTGGCCACTGTTCTTAAATGGTGCCCTGTGATGGATTGGTATCCCATCCTGGGTATAGCCTTGCCTTGCGCCCTGTGTCTGCCGGGTTAGAATCCGGCTTACCGCGACCCTATACAAGATTAAGCGGTTTCTGACAATGGATGGGTGTTCTTAATGTGTCGTGACATTGCTATTCAACAACACACCGGTGGTGCTGTAGCGGTAATAATCTGGCACGTTTGTTCACGTGACAGTGTTATTAATTGACCACGTCGGGTGGAGGAGGGTGTACGACACACGTTTTACTTTGGCTACAAGACCCAAAATCCAAACAATCGTGAACCGTTATGCTGCCACAGGGTTTGAACTTGGCATGCGCTGCCTACTTAATGCTGCAAATCTGTCAAAGTCAGTGCCTACACGAAGTGACCAGGAGATGGCAGTAGAGCTTCAGCAAATGGATTATTGCGCAGCGTGGGTTTTCGCCGGGCACTCCGGTTTCCTCCCACCGTCCAAAGACATGCTGCCAGGTTAATTGGCCTACTGAGTAAATTGCCCCAGGTGCCCTGCGATGGACTGGCGTCCCATCCTCGGTATACCCCTGCCTTGCGCCCTGTGTCTGCCGGGATAGGCTCCGGCTCACCGCGACCCTGTACAGGATTCAGCGGTTTCTGAAAATGGATGGATGGACTCCGGTATCCTCCTACAGTCCAAAGACATGCTGCTGCTACGTTAATTCGCCTGTTGACGAAATTGTCCCTTGTGCCCTGTGATGGACTAGCGCCCCATCGTGGGTATAGCCCTGCCTTGCGCCCTGTGTCTGCCGGGATAGGCTCCGGCTCACCGCGACTCTGTACAGGATTAAGCTGTTTTACATCTTCCAGAAGACTCGCTAGGTCTCGTTTAATTCTGGAAGTCGTTACAATGACTGTCTTCCGCCCGTTCAGTTGGTAAACCCGGAGTTTGTAGATCCTTCCGGAAGAGCATTGTCGCTTTGGGTAAGTACGCAGGTCCTGTGTGAAATTTGCAGTTAACCTCTGTCAGTAATCGCCACGTATTTTAAAAACAACACGTTTGTACATTGGAGTACCTTGTTAGGTATATGGACACAAGAATGAACTTTTTAAAAAATGAATACACTTAACATGTTTTATTGGTGTTAGCTCGGTGTTTGGCCTGTTTGCTAGGCGAGGCGTTTCCGTAAACTAGATAAGTATACGCGTTAAACTAACGATAGTTAGAGAATTGAAGTGTTTGGTAACATTGTACATGTGGTGTTCATACGTTCTTTTGTACTGTCGGACTAGCCCTATCATCCTTCACGGGTAGACAAGCCAGTAGACTATTTCAACAGGAATAAACTGTTAGGTTTTATATCATGGGCGTCCTGCGACGGTACAGATAGTATACAGTACGCTGTATAACAGAGACAAATAGCCCCGTATAGCCGTCACAGACTGTGCTGTGACGGGACAAGTGCTGTTAGCGAGCACCTATGAAGGCCTGCACGGCAAGCGAGAGGGTGCCCAGCACATCCCCCGGCCGCCTCTATCGCCGTAGTGGCGATGTTTACGCATCGCTACAGGTATAAAATAGTGGTTGTATAACTCGCTTCGTTCATGGGAACGTGTATTTTACATCACTATCTCGGAGTCTCACTCATCTCATTGTCAGAAATGGCTTACCAACAGTAATGAACGTGTAATGAGATGTTTATTGTCTCAAGTGTTTTTACACTTTGCGATATAAAATACTTAGAATTCTTCAACGCTTACTTCGTCTGATAACATACTCATTTGCAGCCCTTCTGTTTAACCACTGTTGGACCAAGGCCACGGTCGATTGGGTTATGTGGTTGTTAGACGATGCGATGGACTGGCGTCCCATCCTTGGTGTTCCCCTGCCTTGCGCCCTGTGTCTGCCGGGATAGGCTGGGACGCCAGTCCACAAGGCACAGGGGGCAAGTTAGTCCGCAGGCCAATTAACCTATGCAGCAGCATGTCTTAAATGGTCTATATACAATACGCTCCGTTTACTAAAGTGACTGGTTGTTTCACAGGAATTTAGCACAAGAACTGAAGTTTGTCGGACACGTTTTGCCGGGTGAAAAGACGGGATGGGATGCGATGGAGGAACCATTCCCAAGAGACACGAGCTGGTGAAGGGGCCTAAGAAAAAGGAACAGGTACGTAGTGAGTTTACTCCAGATGGTGACTTTCCTCACTGGGGTTATGAGTCTATAATTTTTAAATCGATCAAGATAGAATCTTAAAATAAGTGGAAGATGTATTCATACGTACGTGTACTTGTTTTCCGTTGTGCAGAGCGACAAGGATGCAGACTTGGCGGCGCGCTGGTTTCACTGCGCGCTGAGTCAGCAGCCGCTTCGGCCTCCCATCGTGGCCTGTGAACTCGGCAGGTGAGCAGGAGAAGGGGCGTTCGTTATTCGTAGGGGAGCAAAGAGAAGCAGAGAGTGACACGGCTATCTCGAAAGAACAGCCGTGGAGAGAAATACTTATACAGTCTAAATACAATCTTGTCTGAAGACACTTTACAAAAACATACGTCATGGTAGAAGGGGGGCCAGTCAGGTTAAAGAAGCTTGGGAGAGACAGACCGACACCCCGGTGCAGACCGGAACGATGCAAGAGGGTCTGAGCACCAACAACAGCAATGAGGCCAATGGGGCAGCCATTGTAGCACCAACAAGCCCCAGTCATCCTCAGGGAGATCTTCACCAAATTGATTACAGTACTGTGCTTTTTCTCGTGCTCGTATTACATGCGCCGCGCGAGTGATTGTTCAGTTGGGTGGTGCAGTGCTTGGGATATGTGGCCCGCAATTGAAAAGTTGCTTTATCCACAAAACCACAACCTGATGTGGTGTATATTCATCTGCACTTGGGAGGCAAGGTGGCTAGGCATGGTGCCGACTACACCATAACTACTTGCCCCATCAATCCGTTAAAGGCTATATGGGGGTCTGTTTTCGTGTGCAGGCTGTATAACAAGGATGCTGTCATTGAGTTTCTGCTGGAGAAGAACTCCGAGAAAGTAGCCGCGGAGACGTCAGCTCACATCCGCACCCTCAAGGTACGCACGTGCGCATTGCGCGTAATGGCCAATTGTCGCTGCTTTGGTCAGATGGGGCTACAATACCGGCCCAACCACCTGTGAATGTGGAGAAGCAGACCATACTATGGAACACTGCCTTGTCTGTGCTCTACTACCCAACCTCTGCAGCTCAAAAGACCTTGCAGAGTTCAATAAAAAGCAAAGAAATGGGAAACTATAATTCAACCATCGCGCTTCAAAGAATCCCAAAGAAGAAGATGCTGTGTGTCCGCAAGTGTCCCAATACGTGTCTCCACCTGCCCCTTTGTTTATAGAGCATCAATTACGCGTGTCTTGTGTCTCTCCTGCATGTCTCCCTGTTGCCCCCAACCATCTCCACGTGCCCCCCATGTGCATGATGTATTTGGGGTGTGTATCGCTGATCTCCGTGCGTTCCTGTGTCTGTGCAGGACGTGACTGAGCTGCGCTTGACAGAGAACACGCTGTGGGAGGGCGAGCACGCTCACAGCAAGGGCGGCCAGACGCCCGTGGCTCCTGCCCCGCGTTTCTGCTGCCCCCTCGTCGGCCTGGAGATGAACGGGCGCCACCGGTCAGAACCGCGAGCACAGCAGCAGCAATAATTGAAGCATATCAGCGGTGGCAGCATTGGTAGTATTAGCAGCAGCAGCAATAGCAGCAGCAGCAATAGCAATGTGATTGCGGAAAAAGTGTTCACTGTTAACAGCAGATGGCAACAGCAGCAATATTATCATACGTAGCACCGTGTTTGTGTGTGGGGCTAAGAACCAGTGGCTTGGTGGATATCCCTCTTGAGTTATGAACCCACCGTGAGTTATGGACCCCTGGGTCAAGCTTTACTACCTGGGAAGTGTTTTGTAAATAATATAGAATGGTGACTTAGCTTTCGGTGGGTATGTAGTAGGGCGTGTAAAACTTGTGAACTGGGGAGACAGCGACAGCAAGGTGCGGTGCTGGTCACAACACCCCCCTCATGGGTCCTAACAGGTGCCCACTAACAGCACTTGCCCTCAACAGTATATAAAACACGTGTGTCGGTCAGTCAATCAGACGCTACACTGTTCAACCGAGTGATAACCAATTGTGTGAATTGTGACGGTGTACCTGCAGGTTTGTGTTTGTTCGGGGATGTGGCTGCACTTTCTCCGAGCGAGCTCTCAAGGAGATAAAGTCCAACGCCTGTCTCAAGGTAACGCAACACCTTGGGCCTGCGCTTGGGCAGACCGTTTAAGGCGGGGGGACCACGACCTCATTTAACCCGACCCGCAGCCAAATGAAAACAGTCCGCAAATGAAATTAACGCGTAACTGCAACCATCTAAGCCGCACTAATCTGGTACAAGAGGGCAGTATTTTCCATCTAAGAACAAGACTTTGTTTCTAGTTTTAGTGCTCAGTGACTTGAGTGGCTGCAACGACTTATTGCAGTGACAGAAGTAACTGCGTTTTGCGTTGTGTGGTTTCCGACCGGAGATATTTTTTGAGCCACTGTTAGGAAAGGATTCGTCACTGTTGAGCTCAAGGAGACGCACGGTGGCCCGCACGTGTAACACGGGGGGCAGCAGAGAGGGCACACGTAATGCTGTGGTCGTGACGACGTGTGCCGTGTCAGTGTGGCACGACGTTTCAGGACGACGATGTTGTGGTGCTGAACAGCTCTGCGGAGGAGGTCAAGGAGCTGAGGGAGCGCATGATCGAGCGGAAAGAACGTGCCAAGATCGAGCGGGTAGGCACCAGTAGCACCAGTGCCACCAGCAGCATTGACAGCAACGCCACCTGCATCGTCAGTACCAGCAGCACGAATATCGGCAGCAGCAGCACCACTCACCACTAAAGACAAAGATCCCCCGTATAGCCTTAACAGACTGTTGGGGCAAGTGCCGTTAGCGAGCACCTATGAAGGTCGACACAGCACACGAGGGGGTGGGTGACCAGCACCACGCCTGGCCGCCTTTGTCTCCCTAGTGGCGATGTTTACACACCGCACTCGGTACTCATTTGAGGCTGAGTCGACCTAGGGGAGGCCCAGGACCTGTTCAGAAAATCGTCACTGGTGTTGGCCGTGAGCGAGATTCGAACTCGGGTCGCCAGATTCGTAGCCCAGTGCGCTAACCGCTGGGCTACCGCTCCCCACAATTAGCACCACCACCACCACCTGCATCAGTCGTAGCATCAGCAATAACAATATGAACAGCACCACCCCTTTAATCGTGAGGATTATTAACCTCACCACGAGCAGCAGTATTATCGTCACCACTGACATCACCAACGCTAGGTTCAAGATACTGGTCTGAAGTAAATGGTGATTATTTTAGGCTGGAGTAAAACATTTATTGTGTGTATTGTGGTGTCCCCATCTGTCTGCAGAAACTGAAGAGGGTGAAATCCAGTGGCGCACAGAGCACCAAAGCACTCGAAGGTACACTTGCTCATGCATGCATGTGCAATTGCTAAAGTATATCCTCAAAGTACTGCACTATATTATTTTTTCTTTACAAATTCATAACATTTCCACGAAACCATATTTCATATTACACAAATATAAACGACAGAAGATCACGGTAGAAGCGTTCACGTCGCGATCCCTGTCAGGTAGTACTTGGTATTGCCTGCGAATTCTACCAAACACTTTGAGGCCGAGGTGAAAGACAACGATGTCCACAGGCTGACCATCGTGCTTCGAAGAATCGCAAAGAAGAGACAACGGCCAATTTTGGAAGGCACAATCCAAACAGTGCAGTACCAAGTGATAAAGTATGTTTTCTACATCCCATCAACCACACAGCCTCCTAGTAGTGCATGTTTTCAGTAGCATTGGTATAACACAAGCAAACACTAAACGGGTTTCAACATTCAGTGCCTCAACAGCAGTCGGTGAGCCGCCAGATAATCATAGGCAACCACCCTCTTAGCTGGGACTGCCTGGCTTTTTACATGTTCAAAAGAGTCACTCACTCTTGCTGTAAGCAGTCTGACCAGATTAACTTGGGGTTGCCCCCTGTGTGCGCGTGCATTACAGAACCCAGCACATCCGCCCATGTCTTTAAGAGACCCTGGCCTGTGGCGGCAGGTCCTTCGGTGGAGGAGGTGGGACCCAGGGCGGAGAAGGTGGCCTGCCTCCCCGTGGAGAAGGTTGGCCCTACCGTGGAGGAGAGCCACCTTCCGGTGGAGAAGGTTGGCCCCACGGAGGAGACGGTGATGGCGGGGCCCGCCGGAGAGGTGAAGAATGGCAAGATGCCTGCCGGGAAGCTCGCGAGGGATGGGAAGAAAGCGGAGGGGAGGAAGGTGGCCAAGAGAGACCCAAAGCCCTGCTCGGAGACATACAAGTCCCTGTTCACATCTCACAGCTCGGCCAAGAAGGAGACAGCCCACTGGGTTACCTACAACCCCTACTACAATTGAACCAGAGTGTTTTTTTCATTACACAAACACACTCACACACACGTCTTCCCCAAACCCTCAGAGCGTGAACGGAGCGCCGGGCGGCTAAAACACAGAGAGTTAGCAGAGTAGGGAGCACAGGTGGTGCATCTGCCAGTCATCTCTGTCAGGCAACCCATAACACCTGGGTCTGTCCCGTGACATCCTGCCAGTGAGCCTTCGACCCTTCACGTGGCTTCAAAGTGCATATGGTCTGCTACAGCGCCGTGGTCACGTCACTGTCACTTCGTGGCAATTGGCGGTTGTTGTAGTGGAATGTTTCCCAAAATTTTCATGATCTGGCGCGGCAGTAGTAAAAATATGCAAGTTTGACAAATCCGCTCCTCAGCCCCGCCTGTTTACTCAGCGTTGGGAGGCCTGCATCTAGCCGTGAATTGACAAAGGTGCCGTACATTATGACGTGAATTGATTAACTAAGGGGCGGCACGGTGGCGTTAGTGGGTAGCGCTGCCGCCTCACAGCAAGAAGGTACCGGGTTCGAATCTGTCTGGAGCTTGCATGTTCTCCCCATGTCCGCATGGGTTTTCGCCTGGCACTCCGGTTTTCTCCCACCGTCCAAAGACATGCTGCCAGGTTAATTGGCGTACTGACTAAATTTCCCCAGGCGCCCTGCGATGGACTGGCGTCCCATCCTTAGTGTTCCCCTGCCTTGCGCCCTGTGTCTGCCGGGATAGGCTCCGGCTCACCGCGACCCTGTAGAGGATTAAGCGGTTTCTGGAAATGGATGGATGGATTAAATAAGGCAAGATACCGTTTTGCAATACGCGTACGAGTTTTGATTGTTTCTTTTTAGTCGACACTTTTGCATCAGGAAGCATAATTTGCCGATGGAGAGCCTGGGACTTGTTGAGGTAAATGTAGAACGTGCTCAATTTCCTCAACACATCTGTGATTTTTGCTGGAGAAACCTGAAAGGGCATATTTACTACATCTTATAGGATCAACTTGTGCTATGGTTTTGATCAGTTTTAAATTCACTTAACCTCAGTTATATCAACTATCTCTGTTAAGTGGTGACTAAAATAAATATAACTTGTCAAGAGTGTAAGACTTAAGTTGTATTGTAATTATATAGTCTTAGTTGTGGCATTTGACATTGAGTAACAACATTTCATTTATATCACACCCATCAGGACGAAAACTTTAAATGTGTTTAAGGTGAGCCTGTGGTTGAAACGTTTAGGTAAAACACTGCATGGTGTTTGTGATCCTTGCATTATCTTATTCACAGTTAAACCACATTTACTAATTCACGTTAAAATTAAAATACATTTTATGGTGAGACCATTCAGATATCTGGAAGAGCAGTGCAGCTTTTTACATGAAACAGCCCCTGGAAGTGGATATCACAGAGCTATCTCTTGAAATTCGGAGGCATCTTCAGCACTCTCCGTGAGAACCTACATCAGTACAATTTATCAAATGTTATTTCAGTGGGGTGTCTATACATGGATCACCCTCTGGAGGTATTCTCTATCATTTTTTACATTTATAACGCGCACATATTCACTGTCGAAGGTACTCATACGACAAGAGAACGACTCAGGCGCGAGAGGCGCTTACACCACCTCCAGCGGAGTAAGTTAGACATTTCGGGGCTGCATCTGGCGCCTTTATACTCATCCATAATTAAATCACCCTCCACACTACTGAGACGTGATGTAAACGAAATAAAAAACCTCTGGATCTGGCAACATGTTTGTAACCCGGTTTCACTTGCTATTGTAAAGCACAATTCACACAAGTCGAAGCAACGATTCCAGTCAATAACACCACCACCAACCGAATCGATTTCCCTCCATCCGCAGCCAATCAAGACAAACGAAACGATTCCCCGAACGCGTCTCGAATCGATTTACCGACACGCTGAATCGTCGTCGCGTGATTGAATCGACCAGGACGCGACTTATTGTCGAATCTCCCCCCTCGGCGAGACAGGAGTACGTGGCGATGGCGGACACCGAGAGCAACGCTACCCTCGCCGCTGCGGCCGAGGCGGCCGTGAACGCCACGGCTAAGGTGCCCTCCACCCCCGAGGGCGTCGCTCTCGCCTACGGCTCACTGGTGGTCATGGCGCTGCTGCCGATCTTCTTCGGCTCCCTGCGCAGCGTCAAGTCGGCTAAATCCAAGGTGAGAGAGCGTCGCATCCCGGGCGCCCAGACCGCGGGCTCGCCTGGACGCCCCCTACCCGGGGAAGCGAGCGGCACTCGGCGGGGGCCGCTGCGAAGTGGCGCCCCGGAATTGAGCCGGTGTTCGTGGCGTCCTCTTAGCAGTGTGTTTTGAACGTTCAGCAGCAGTCGTGGTCAGTTCGCTGCTGGATGAAGTCCGCTCTAAGCCGCCGCCGACGCCTTTTACCGTCCTGCGATGTGAAAATCTACAGAGCACCGTGTTCTCGGAGCGTTTTGTTCCGTGCGGGTTTTCTTGACCATCAGCCATCGTTCCGTCTAACAGTGACGTGTCCTGACCAAGCTCCCTCTTCTTAACACTCTGATGCCATTAAGCAGCATTCGCGCTCGCATCCATATGTTCCGCTTTCCTTGTCTCGTTGGGTTGTTTCCTTATTGTAAATTAACACGGTTTATATGGATGTAGGTAATATTCCTCAATTAATTGATGTATGTCACAGCAGGTGTGTGGATTGATGGTTTTGAATTTATCGAGCGATGTGGTTTTTGTAATGACTGAGTTGAGATGTGTGGCTGTTTATGTTCATTCATTGGAGCTTACGATTGGATGGTAATGTTGGTATGTAGCCTTACAATAAATGCGTGCCATCTCTTGGAGAATTGTACCTGGCTCATGAAATATGGGTGTGTCTTTTAAAGTACGATGAACTGAAGTTTGTACAAAAAAACGTTACTTGAATATCCTTTTAAAAGCCACACCCTGTATAAGCCACTGCTTGGCTGCCACTGTTATTACTCTTGACAATTGGCCATCATTCATTCTAGCCGTGACCTGCCAAAACATATTTATTTTTCTTAACAGTTTGAATTGCAATACGTCAGTAACCCGCATGTGTTCTAATCCGTGTGTTCCTTTTTGTATCTCAATATGGTTTGTTAGCTGATTAAATAAGATCGCCTTACTAAAATGTATTCATGAAATTAAGTAGTTTAATATGATTCAAAACATGCAAAACTATTTTCGCATTAAAAGGGTGGACATACAGGTATTTGCTATTTGTTAATCCTTGCCAGAATGATTGATAGTAACGCATTTGACACCGTAGGAAACTGATATTCATCCAAGCTGTCAAAACGGACCTAATAAAGAATATATAGATATTATACAGACATGTTTACAAGCATAGAACAGCTGCGCTCAGTTTGCATGCAGACAGTAACAATAAATCAGCCAGGTATTATGAACCAATATAAGACATTTAATAAAATGTTAAGAAAAAAATACATGGCATAAACATACGTGAATAAAAATAATACTTATGTAATGTCGCCTAAATCTCACGTTATGGTGACTAATTGTAAGAACCAGTGGAAATAGATTAGAGGAAATTATTAGGGAACAAAACGTCTGCAAAGGGAATATATTTGTTGAAAATAAATAAAAATATATACGTAGTGGGGACAAAACTGATAAACACACAGAGTATGTTTGTCTTTTGTTAATTATTAAGAATGGACCAGAATTGCAATGATGAAATGAAGAGGTACCGCGACCCTCACCAGGACAAGCGGTTTAGAAAATGGATGGATGGATGGCAATGAAGAGGTGAGCAAGAGGAGGTTAGAGTCCTTTTATAAAACTGAACTTACCAATATACCAATTTGCCTAAAGAGGAAAGTTTTCGATTGGTGCAATGGGAAAAACCTGACGTGAGCAAAGACGAAATGAGACGTGCATCCTTGGGATTCCACTCAGAAACATGAAGAGAGACAACTTGATAAATAAAAACACAAACGACAGAAACGTTTTCATGGCTCGATGATTCACAATTACTCTCAGGAGCTGCTCTTTCAGAATAGCCGTGTTGAGCATTTCTCCTCTCCCTTGCGACGTTTCATCAGTTTGATGATGCCTCCAATTTGGGAGGCGAAACGTCGCAAAGTAGGAGGATTGCTCGACACGTCCATCCCTGAAGAGCAGCTCTTGAGAGAAATTCAGACACATTGCTAGTCGGCATGATGGCTGGTGACTAGTGATGAAATGGCAAGCAACAAAAAATAAATGTTTAAGGTTGCTTCGAATACACTGAAAGGTCGTGAAACTGGCAAACTTAAGAGCGGCAAAAATCTGCCAGCGTCCCCTAAGATGGCCGTCACTTCCTTAAAGACAAACACGGAGGGAGACGGGGAGGGAGGGTGAGCCACAGGGGGAGACATAGGGACACAGAGACAGGAAGACAACACGAGACATATTATTACAACACGAGACCATGTGGGAGGACAACGACTCTTGGAGACGTTCATCCAGCAGTGGATAGATCGTGACTAATGATGGAACTTTATTGGTGATAAGAGTAAATGGAAATACTATACTGTACTCCTTGAATTCATGTATTAAATTTGCATTACATTCAACTTAATTTTTTTATTTATCTTTAGACATTACTTCACATGATATTCTATTTCAGTCTACTATATACAGCATGTGCGGTTTGACTTTCAGCGAATATGCATCAGTTATGTTTTATGACTGAATAATATTTCAAGCTGTGTGCGCTCACCCTTTGTGAAAGCTCTGGATGGTAAAATATTTGCATTTCAAACGAGGGACGTTGTATAGTCAATAGTGAACATTTGTGAAACTTTAGCGAAACAGTCAAATAAATATTAAACATCTATTACTGCAGGACATAACGCCTACTTACCTTGGAAGACAGTGCAGGGATTCAGGTCTTTTTAAGTCTTTAAGGAAGTGACGGCCATCTTAGGGGACGCTGGCAGATTTTTGCCGCTCTTAAGATTGCCAGTTTTACGACCTTTCAGTGTATTTGAAGCAGTGTTAATCATTACATTTGTGTGGGTTTTTTTGTGTCGTTGTTGACATGCCGTGTTCTCCGCGGCCCTTGTGCAGCGCTTTGTGACCCTCGGGTGAAAGGCGCTTTATAAAATGCTATTATTATTATAATCATGTACGACTCAATACATTTCCTTAAGCGAGTTTGTCCAGAAAATAAACATTTCTTACGAAGGGCATTGAAATCAAACATAACAACAGGCACGTTGTATGACACCATATGACTTTTCTGCTTCCTGCAGACAAGCAGCATGGCATCTCACATAATCATGAAACAAAATCTCGATTGAGCAAAATTTATTCAGAACTTCATCCTTGCACGATTCACTAACCTCACCTACGAGTATCTGCGAGGTTAAATTCTAGCACTGCACAATTTAAACATCTTGACAATTAGCAAAGACAAAGATTCCCGTATAGCCTTGGTAGACCTTTGCAAGGCAAGTGGTGTTAACGAGCACCTTTGAAATCCGGTATGACAAGAGGGGGTGTGTGGCTATCACCCCACCCCTGATGCCGTTCTCTCCCGTGTGGCAATGTTTACACACTGCACTAGGTACTCATTTTGAGGCTGAGTCGACCTAGGGGAGGCCAAGGATTGGTTCAGAAAATCGTCACTGGTGTTAGTCGTGACCGGGATTTGAACTCAGGTCACTGGGTTTGTAGCCCAGCGCGCTAACCACTGAGCTATCGCTCCCCATCTATCAATATCACCACCACCACCAACACGTGGTGATGCTGTGGTTGGCCATGATGTAACGTTGCATGTGACCCTGTCAACCCTGGTATGGGTCCCCGGGTTCCTCTTGAAGTGTTGCCAATACAACCTTTGAGCTAGATTCTTACGAGCGCGTCTGATCAGCGGCTTGGTCAGTGAAATCAAGAAGGAGTCAGGCGCCTCCGCCGTGCCCGATTGGGTTTCATGTTTTCTGTCATCAGCCGTGTTCGACCACAACTCGGCGGGCATTCCCGATACTCAGTCGCAGCCACGTGCGGCGGCACTAAGCCTCACATTCCTAGATTGCCGCCTTTTCAGCTAATAATAATTCAATTTATAACGCACGCAAATTCCACGGCTGGTCATGGACGAGACACGGATACGGAGGCGCGAGGAAACCGCAGGGGTGCCGGGGAGGGAGTCGGCCAGGTGGTCAGCTGGTGCAAATCCCCCAGACACTGCTTCATATATATTGATGATGTCGGCTGATTAATTAATGAGTGTTATTTTAGCTGTGGGAGGAAACCAGAGAACCTGGAGGAAACCCACACAAAACAGGGAGAGAACACACAAACTCCACACAGAAAGGCACCCAAGGTGTAACTCAAACTGCCTTGGGCAGGACTTTCTGTGAGATGCAGATCTCAACACTGCGTCACCCTGCAGCAGCTTTCTAACCTTGTCCGATAACGGTCATAGTTTTATTATCATAATTTCTGAAGTGAAGTCTTCCCCCGAAATGCAAATGATGACATTTAGTTTTGCTATTCTGCAATGGGGAATAGCGCAGTGGTTAGCATTTTTAATTTGTTTGATTTCTGTTCACGGCTACCGTCGGTGGGGGCACTGACCACCGTGGTGAAGTATGGTCAAACAGTCCCCATGACACACAATCACCGTAAGTGAGGCCGTCAGCTTGCAGTGATAGATGTTTATTATAGAGTATATTGTGCTAAAGAGGGATTTTCATATGTTTCAGTATCTCAAAAAACATTTCGGTCACATTTCCTTAAAATATATATAAATACTTTTAAGTACCGTACCTTTGATGTCCAACCCGTTTAAATTGTTCTGAATGGCTACAGTTTGCATGTTGGCTTCTTTACTTATAGTTTAGCATTTGGCCCCACTGAGTTACCCAAGCACATCTAAGCTGTGCTCATTTATAAAAGGCATGTACTACGTAGTCAGAAATGAAATCCCATTAATGAGGAGACACAACGCAATCGTCCATATTAATAGGCAGCTATTAATACAGTGTGTTTACCGGGACATTTCGTTTCAATGTACTGGCTCCTTGCCACGAGTTCTTGATACTTAATCCGTCTGAACTTGAGTAAGCCTTAAGTACAGTATTATAAAAGAGGACACTTTCTGAGAACTTTTGCTCCACATTTTATAACGACTTTGCTATCGGCTTCATGTCGTTATGAGATGAAGAATTCACACAGAGCTCTCCCTGTGTATTGATGTTGGTTGTTACGGCTCGATGTATGAAAATTGCTGTTAAGGGCTGTTATTTCGGGATGGCGTTCCTCAAGAGGAGGAACGCTCGACACAGCAGCTCTTAAGAGCAATTCTGTGTGTGCGTGTTTACATGTGCATTTGCCTGCGCCCATTCTATGTTTTATATGTCTGTATGCATTTAGGTTTGTGTGTTTACATCTTTGTGTCCGTGCTTTTCCTCCCTCCCCCATTGCTTTTTTGGAGGCGACGTCAGAGATGACCGAGACGATCACGAGCCGCGACGCCGCTCGCTTCCCCATCATCGCGTCCTGCACGCTCTTTGGCCTCTACCTTTTCTTCAAGGTGCCGCGTCACCGCCCGCACCTGCACACACGTTGCCACACGATGGCCGCCTCTCCGCCACACAATGCACTCATCACCACCGCGCTAGCACGCACACACATAAGAAACCCCGAGGAGCTGAAGCGTCGGAGACATTCAGGACTGACGTAACGCGCCACTAGCGTATGGTACGCATACCAAGAGCATGTCGACACACGCTGCTAGTACACAGCACCCACACCACTGGTCATTGGTACACATGGCGCTGATGTGTGGCACACGTATACACCGCTACTCGTAGCATATTTGGGGCTGATTTAACGCAGCGCCACTGACACGCCGCTTGTATATGGCACACATACCAAGGTCATGTTAAACGACACACCACTAGAACATGGCACTCGCCACTTGTACGTAACGTTCACCATTAATACATGGCACATACATCACTAGCAGGTGGCACACAGCCATATTAACATGCACGCACAGACATAGTGCACAGCACATTCAGCGCCAGTACACAATCGCACGTGCAGGCCCACACGTGCTCGCAACTGACACCGCACGTATTCCTCATGTAAGCGACACGTGGTGATTACCGTGGTGTCATCGTGCCAGGTTGTGTTTCCATGCCACCAGGAATTGATGATCTGTGCGAAGTGAGAAAACAAAAATAACCAAACACTTCATTAAAATCGAGTGTGTGTGTATGCCTCTTGCTGGCAGCGACGTGTATGTGTCCGTCTGTTGAATGCGTTTGCAGTTGCGTGTGTGTAATAGATTGTGTGTGTATGTGAAATGGTGTATGAGTGTACAGACTTAATAGGTGTACTCCAACAGTCTATTTCGTTGTAAATGTTTTTGCGTGTGTTTCTCTACGTATATTTGTGTGTATTTGTAGCACTTTCCATGCATATGTGTGTATGGGTGTAGTATGTTTTTATGTAGGCATGAGTTATTGCTTTGTTATGTGTGCATGGTTATAACTGTCGTTATGTTTGTGTGTGCTTGTGTAGCTGCCGTTCTGTGTTTATAGGTGTAAGTGTTTCTGTGAGTGAATGTGTGTAACTGTGTTTGCTGCTCCTGTGCATGTACTATGTGTGTCCTCAGGTGTTCTCACAAGAGTACATCAACCTGCTCCTCTCCATGTACTTCTTTGTGCTGGGGATACTGGCTCTGTCACACACAATCAGGTAAACACACACATCAAGACAAATATCCCCCGTGTAGTGTACACAGGCTGTTAGGACAACTACTGTCAGTGAACACCTATGGACACCAGTATGGGACAAAAGGGGGTGATGTTATCAGCAACCAGGTCCCGTTGAACTTTGTCTCCCCAAATAGTGATGTTTTAACACCACAGCAATGTGGATACAAAGGTGGATGGGAATGCTTCTGGCTATTCAACCCTCTGTTGTGTCTTGCCGGATTTAATTGATGTTCGTTAATGACACTTTCCCCCTTGTGGTTGGTAGACTAAACATATGACATCTGTCTTTTTGTGTGTCTGTGTTCCACATTGTCAGTCCTGCCATGGCCCGGTTGTTCCCGGGTGCGGCCTTTGCCTCGCAGTATCAGCTGCTATTCACACAAGGCGCTGGGGAGGCACGTGAGGGTGCGTTCGCACACACAGACGCACCATGGCACATCATGGACACAAATAGCGTCACGACACACAAGCATTAGATCTATATAGTGATGCGTGTACGCACGATGACGCAATGAGCAGACGCACACGCACAGCAACAAAAGCACACACACCCACGACAACACAAGGACACGGATATATGCGCATACAGTGAGACACCACCACGCACGCATGAAAACGGCACAATAGACACACACAGCATCACGCGCAGAGCAACACACTGGCAAAACACACCCACATCGGCAAATACACACAATTGCAATGGACACACATACACGCACACAACCTCAACGACACACACATCGATGCATGCAGTGACACAAACGTACCCACCAACAACGACACGGCACATTGATGCACGCACACACAATGACACACAATGACGGACGCACAATGACCAGCACACATGCACGCACACCGGCATTCAAAAACATGCTAACATGACGGCCGAGCGAATTGTATTTTGGCCGCAGTTTAAATGCAATTTTCCTGCCCTGGTTTGCGCAGAGATCCTGAACTACGAGTTTGACCGTAAGGACCTCTTCTGCCTTGTGCTGAGCTCTATCGTGGGCGTCTGGTACATCCTCAAGAAGGTGTGAGCTCCTTTCACGGGTCTGCATTCTGCCGCTAACACACACACACACACGCTTTCACTTTGCACAGTCACACCTGTACACTCTCACTTGCACAATTGCCTGCGTTATTATTTCATTTCAACTCACAGGACCTCAAAAGGTAGATGGGGATATTGACACAGGACTTCTGCTTGACAGTGGACATGAAAGAGGTCGTGATGTCGTTCGTAAAGAGGAAGCCACAGCAGTGATATTCGCCTTCTACTGGCAGAAATAATGCCCAATTGCAGGTTGCTGCTGAGTCAGCCTTTTCCACACAGGGACAAGCTGCCATTAGCAGGTCCCCTAGGCTAAACAAAACTGCACTCTGAGACATTTTCTTACGTTATGGGCCCAATGGAAACGCGAGTATCAACATTACGACTGCAAGCGTGCGGTCGTGTCACTGGTTGTGTCTGTCGTGTCACTCTGCAGCACTGGATCGCCAACAACCTGTTTGGGCTGGCGTTTGCACTGAACGGGGTGGAGTTGCTTCACCTCAACAACGTGTGCACCGGGTGCATCCTGCTGGGCGGCCTTTTCGTCTACGACATTTTCTGGGTATGGGCACACACGCTCGCTCGGGCACAAACACGTATAGCAACAGTCGCCATTTGGCACTGAGCGGCGGCGAGGTCACCGCCAGCTCTTGCGCCAGACTACGTGCACTTGGAAGCTACGAGAAGTACCGAAACCTCACTGGCAGGAGGTTCTCGGGACAGGCCCAGGCGTTATGGGTTGACTGGCAGATGCAGCACTTGAGTCATTGGCATGTCCACTCGGCCCCTAATATTCCTGTATCACATCATCCCATCTTATCAGTCATCAGCCCTACCCGCACACACATAATGTGCACACGTAAAGACAGATATTCCACGTAGCCATACAAGTTATTGGGTCAAGTGCTGTTAGCGAGCACCTATGAAGGCCAGCACATTACACGAGAGGGTGGGTGGCCAGCACTCTTGCCAGCTGCCTTTGTCTCCTTGGCTGTGTTTATAGCACACTGAGTTTTCTCCACTTAGCAATGGCTACTGGTTAATCAACAGATGACGATAAATCAACACCAGTAAGAATCGCTTATGGTCGATTAATAATAATAATAATAGCATTTATATAGCGCCTTTCACTCGAGGGTCACAAAGCGCTGCACAAAGCTGCAGAGAGAACGACATGTCGACAACGACAGAGCACGGAAAATCAGCAACCAATTTTTTTTGGGGTTTTTTTTTTTTCGTGAAGAGAAAACGGCACAACACGTCGCGATCCCTGTCAGGTAATACTTGGTGTTGCCTGCGAATTCTACCAAACACTTCGAAACCGAGCTGAAAGACAACGATGTCCAGAAGCTGACCATCGTGCTTCGAAGAATCACAAAGAAGAAGAAGATAGATGAATTGTTGCATGCTTGGTCTGTGTTTTTTATTTCGTTCTTCCGTGTTTCCGTTTCGTCGCCCAGGTGTTCGGGACTAACGTCATGGTCACCGTGGCCAAGTCGTTCGAGGCTCCGATCAAACGTGAGGCCGCTGCATTCGAATGTCCACTTGAGCCGCCTTCCTAAGTATTGGCTGACAACACAGCATTGCAGTTTGGTATGGAGATAATATTTTTTTAGAGGTAGCCGGGTAACTCGATGAACAACCCGGTGCATTGTGTAAACATCAACGCTCGATAGAAGAAGCTGGCTTCGCCGCCTCTTCGCTGGTGTGCATTGGTGACCTTAATATGAGATCGCTGACATCACTGGGCATGCGGGAAAGTTGTTACTCGACTCAAGAGTGCCGTTGTGTTGCAGTGGTGTTCCCCCAAGATCTGTTGCAGCGGGGACTGGAGGCCAGCAACTTCGCCATGTTGGGACTCGGCGACATCGTCATACCAGGTCAGTCAATACACTTGTCCATTTATCCGTCTGTCTGTCTGTCTGTGTGTGTGCGCGCGTGCACTTTCCTGTCTGATTTTCTTCTGTATGCTTGCCTGTGTCTGTCCGGTTCTGCTCTGCCGGCCTCTCAGTTGCAGCCCTCCTTTCTGTCTGCCTGTCATTCACACTGCCTGCCTGTCTCCCTGCTTTCTGTTATCGTTATTATAATCGCAGTGGTATCTGTTCTCTGCAACATGTTTTATGAAGATGTGCAATCTAAACAGCAAACGTATTTTGTGAATTGTGCAGCCAACACACTCAGTACAGGGACTGTTTACCCCATGGCGTTGCTATCACAAGGCAGCTCTCCATGGGAAAATTAGGTTTAAATTTGATATCAATGTGAAGTCTCTTGGCTCACTGCAGGTTTCCCCCAGGCTAACTGCATCGACAGGATTGTTTTCCTCGTTGATTGCGTATAAATAATAATAATAATAGCATTTTATAGAGCGCCTTTCACCCGAGGGTCACAAAGGGCTGCACAAGGGCCATGGAGAGAAAGGCTAACCTAAAGTAATCTTGTCTTATTTCAGGAATCTTCATTGCTCTTCTCCTCCGCTTTGACATCAGGTAACAACATTTTTTATAATCCAGGTGACCTGTGTTGAATTCCTGGCATCGGTGGTCATCAATGCCAGTGGCGTAACCTGGCCTGGGCCTTGCCCAAGCTCAACTCTGCTTATGATTAATACGTTACCCCTACCAACTGTAACATTAGCCGTCTGTGTTTTGGATGAACAGTCAGAAGAAAAACAGCCGCACGTATTTCTACGTCAGCTTCCTTGCCTACATCCTCGGCCTGGGCCTCACCATCTTTGTGATGCACACCTTCAAGCACGCTCAGGTGAGCGCTCCCTTCGCCCTGATGGCTACACGACCAGCCGAGAGACGATCTGGCATGCTACTAGAGGGTCTACATCCAGAGGTCTCCAGTTTGATTCGGTCTTCCGGAGCGGCATGTTAAAACATTTGGGTATGTTTCATAAACTCCCTCTGGTTAATGTAATGAGTACCTCTGTGTGGGAAGTCTGTAGTAATTTTTCCTGTCGAATACTCACCCCCAACATAGGAACTTGGAATTTCTACCACTGCTTTTGAGCTGCTCGTGGGAGATGAGGACTGCCGTATTTCATTTGAGTAGGCAAACCATTTAGGCTTGGTTACTTGAGTGTCCATGATCCTGTGATCCCATGTATTTTCCTGACCACTTGTCCCTTTTGTCCCTGTGTTCACTGTCACCTCCCCCTGTGTCCCATGTCCTGTGTGTCTTCACATGTTTCACGCCACCTCTGTGTGTGTTCTTGTCTGTCCCCATGTCCCTTGCTTGCCTCTGTGTGTCCCTGTGCCTCTTCTATGTGTGTTCACGTGCTCCCTGTCCCCATGTGTGTGTGTTGTCCCCTGTCCTGTGTGATTGTGTTTGAATGTTCCATGTGTTATCTGCATGTGTCCCATGTCCTGTCTGTGTTCACACACTCCCCTGTCTCCCTGTGCATGTCCCTACGTCCCTCCGTCTCCCCTGTGTGTGCGCGTCCACGTGCTTCCGTCTCTCCCTGGTGGTGTTCATTCCTATTCCCTGTGGCCTGTGTCCCCTTGTCCTCGTGTCCCTGCAGCCGGCGCTGCTGTATTTGGTCCCTGCTTGCATTGGGCTGCCTGTACTGGTGGCTCTGCTCAAGGGAGAGGTCAAGGAGATGTTTAAGTGAGAGATTCACACACACGCGCGCACACAGTCACATGTAAGCACGCACACAAGGACACTACACTTTATATACTCCTTTGTGTGGCTGTATTTAGTCGTCGTAATTTACAAGCTACGAAAGAGACAACCAGATCCTTGGCTTTTAATGCAGGCCGCTGAACACACATACGTGGACACAAACACAAACAAGCATGCATACGGATACATACAAAACACATGAACATGTCTTTATAAACAAACGCACGCAAATATACGTATACACATGTGTGCATGGATATTAACAAGCACACGTGTAGGAAATTCTGATAACCACATACATTCACACACACAAACACAAGCCAGGGTTTCCCCATATGTTCCCCTCCTCTAGTCCATCACGGAGTGAACGCTTTGTGTGGTTTTGCCGAGTTGTCAACTTGGCAGTCTTGTTTGGCTGACTATCTCTTGACTGATAATTCGCAGCACTCAGGTGCGAGCACTTCATTTTTTGCCCTCTGTTCCGCGAGTCACTCATGTCTGTTTGTGTCTGTGCATTTGTGTGTGTTTCCAATTCTCTATCTCTTCCACCCCTCTTTCCTGCCCGCCTGTGTTGTTCTCCACACCTCCGCCCCTCACCTCCTTCTCTCTATCCACCTTCCACTCTCCCTCCCCTCGGCCTCGTGCCTTCTAAAGCTACGAGCTGCCCTTGGAGGGTCCCCTCCCGGGATCGGAGGGTCCCCTCCCGGGATCGGAGGGTTCCCCGCAGGCCCCTCCCATCGCCAATGTGGGGGAGCAGGGGGCCCCCAACCCCCTCCCCAACCCCCTCCCCAACCCCGGCCCCTCCCATTCCCCCCGCCGGAGACGCTAATGACGGAGGGGAGCTCGCGACCCCCCCAGTCTACGCCCCACAGCGGTACAGCATTGCGTGTGCCTCTAGCAGATTAACCAACTCACCGCTAACTCTGTTGTGTCCTCTCCTTCTCTCCGGTCACTACTAATTCAATAACTTAATTTGCAAGTCTCTCCTCTTACAGAGAGACCATCCCCCATCATAGGTATGTGAAATTTCCGCCACTAGCGCAGAGTGGTGAAAGGAGATGAGTTGATGCCCCTGTTTCCCGTTTGTGTATTGGAAAGAGAACCTTTAATCCAATTATTGGTACATTTCCCAGACTTGCACAACCTTTGCTTTCCCTAGTTATAAGCAATGTGAAACTTTTTTAAATAACTCAATCATAGTGTGATATTGGTTTTAAAATGTACAAATGCATACGTGTTGCTATCAAAAATAATTGATTCACCGTGTGCCCATAAACGAGCGTTGCAGTGATGCCAATTGCACGGCGCGCTGAGCATTAATATTAAATGACACCCGTGTTCCCCAGGTATGAAGAGACCCCTCCGGAAAAAGCTGCGGATGAGACCGTTCCTCCCAAGGGGGCTGAGGACAAGAAAAGCGACTGAGTTCTGCTCGCTGATTGTTTTTTTATTATAATTACGATCGTTATTGTCATGAACGTTATGACGATTTCAATTTCATATTATTTAAACAACATGAAAATTACCTGCATTTTGTAATTGTTGTCCATTTCTAATTTTATTTTGCTTTTTATGCTATTTTTTATGCTATTTCTTTTTTCACGTTGTATTGGTGGGGGAGCAGGGGGCCCCCAACCCCCTCCCCACCATGCCTGCAAAGCAACAACAAACTCATCATTGAAGCACTCAAAGCACACCTCTCCACACAAATCTCAGCCTGCGCGAACAATCCACACACACGATGGCCAACCATCAAAAGCACTTCGACATCCACAACCTAGCTACCACCACCATAATCCAGCCCATGACCAGAACCTCATCAATAGCTTTAGAAACCACACCATTAGAAAACTCGACATCTCGGCCACAATCATCGCACCATCAATATACGCTGAAACCACCCCACCACACAATACCCCCAGCACCATCTCAATCCTCGCCCCACACACAACCCAGGAAACACTCGCACTCATTGAAGCCACAACCAAGACCTCACCTCTCGACACCGCTCCTAACGTCAAAGCGAGCGACCAACCAACCACGAAATGCATGGAGATTCTGCACTGCCTATCCATCCACCAACGCATCACTTACAAAACAGCAATAATATGCCACCGCACTATCCACACAGGACACCCTAAATACCTCGCATCACTGCTCCGGCCACTCGCCCCAACACAATCCCGCACTCTGTGCAGCTCATCACAGCACCTACTTCACACACTGCGCTTACGCACAACCTTCGCACAATGCCGATCCTCGGTCGCGGCACCCACAACCTGGAACAGCCTGCCACATCTATTACGCCTAACACAGTCCCCCACAACCTTCAAGAAACTTTTTAGAAAGTCACCTCTTCACCGACTCAACAAACCGATTGAGCCAGGCTCCGCGCCTCCGAATCAACGGATCGCACGCGTTACAAATATATATTATTATTGGTCAATCAGGCAGCTTGCCTGAAACCGCCGTTAAACGCGGGATTGAAGCGTTGACGCAATACAGTACTGCTGAACTGTACCATCAGTTGTGGATGGAGCGATGCTTTATTTTTTGGCCATAACCGAAGCCTCGGATGGCTTTTTAATCAAATGGCAAATGCTGTGACGAGGGGCGTCTGCTTGCCTGCAAAACTAAGGTCCAGTTCAAACTATGTTCCCATTGGCCGGACAGATCTCCGTCAACTCCACACCATTGCCATACCAAATTTGCAGTTGCTCATACATTATTTGCCGGTGACGGTGTTCCCGCGACTGTTCTAAAATTGCCCCAGTTTGCCATGATCTTGAGGGGCATGATCACTGCCCTGCTGTGTTGGGATGGTAATAGAAACTGACATTGGAGTGGTGGTTTATAACACCTGGAAAACCCTGCTGGTGGTCACCCATCTCAAGTACTGACTGACCAGCCTCACGCCAACATAACGTCCAACAACAATAGGGCATATTCGGTGATTTGGCTGTTGAAAATGAGTTTTAACAAAGCGAAATGAGCCAACCTTCGTGGAGTTGTAATGCTCTATCAGTCATTGTTCACAACTACTCTCATACAAATCAATGCCACCATGTGTCACACTGCAGTTTTACTAATCTGCAAGTAGCTAGGTTAATTTAATTGACCGATAACCTAATATATAGGAAGCAGTGTGGCCATATGGTGCCGGCAGACCACCTGGCTGCCTCCTCTGCCTCTCTGTGCTTTCCTCGCGCCTCTGAGTCGTTCTCTTGTCGAATGAGTACCTTTGACAGTTAATGAATATGTGCGCTTTATAAATGTAAAACTATTATTATTCTTCCTCAACCATTGTTTCAACACATGAAGCAATTTTTCAGTGCGTCCTCATCCCAAGACTTTCACGCTAGGCAACCCCATCAACCTCCCTACCGTCAGTAAGACGTTCTGAACGCAGTTTGTGCTGAAGATGAAAGCTTTGGCATTCTCAGTACATGCTAAATCCTGTAGATGGTAAAATGATGACGCAAGAACCTATCCGTGCTGATAGTGCACCAGGGGCAATTTAGTCAGGCCAGTTAACCTAGACAGCATGTCTTCGGACTCTGGGAGGAAACCGGAGAACCTGGAAAAAACCCACGTGGACATGATGAGGACTTGCAAACCACACAGAAAGGCACCCGAGCTGGGAATCGAACACGGAACTTAGTGTTGTGCTGCGGCAGTATTAGTCACTGTACCACCGTGCTGTCTTCTATTGGAGCAGAACAGCATTAAGAGTGGGGGATCGAGTCACTGATGTACAACAGGGCAATCCTGTAAAATGTCATTTCACGTGCCTTCATGGCCGCAGATTTCTTTGGAGGTGAATGTCCGTCAATTTCACAGATCTCAAAACGAATAGAGGGATGTTCGTACACGCCTTGTGGTGGGAGAGTGGCGCATGTTTTTTTTTAGCACTGAGCTTTGAACCCGGAGACCCAAGTTCGATTGCCAGTGTTGGCTAGTACGATTGGCGAGTGATATGCAATGTGGTCCTCAGGCCACCCCTTCACCAGCATGTTGAAATATGGTCGAACAGGGCCTGTGACGGGCACGGCATGGGAGAGAAAGAACCCTTCATCTCGAAGTGGATTGGCAAAAGTGAACAGTGTTCCACACAGCAACGTGCAGTGAGCTCGTTTACATTGTTTTATCGGTTAAAGATGGCGCATTTACGCAAACGGAGGTACAGCCTCCAGTCGTGTAACAAGCCAGCAGCATTTCACAGGCGTGACAAGCCTGATGATGAGACTCAAGTCAAAACCGGACCATCGTTTGTTGAAATAAGTCCTGCTGGATACGTGTTTGTGAAAACCCCCAACAAAATATTTTGGTAAAATGAATCATTAATTCCTAGTGGACAGTTGGGACACATGAACGGCTGTCTCGTGTGTAAAAGAAGGGGACCTTTGTTCTGCCGTGGGGGTCCTTTTAAGAACGAATCAAATAACATTTTGCAGCAAGACTTTACTCGCTGTCTTGCCACGTGTATGCATTGTATGATATTGTTCCTCTGGCTTCAGCCGCAGTGTTTTAAAGTTAAAAAAGGAGATAAGTGAATAAACTACCTTGAAAATTAATCGAGTTTGTGCCACTTGACGTAATCACTTTACCATTTAATCGAGCTACTTGGTGGGCAGCAGAGGGTTCGATAGATGTTTATTAAAAGTAGTAGTCCTGAAAATGTGGTTGTTTGTACCGTATGTCAATATACAAAGATTCCCGTCTGCATGAACCCACACTGGCCAGGATGAGAGGACGGTGAAATAACCCCCATGACCCGTTTGGCATGGGGAGGGCCTCATCCATTAGTATATTGGTAGGGGGGCTGCTCGAGGCCGAGCTGAAAGACAACGATGTCCAGAGGCTGACCATCGTGC
>JAZEWU010000005.1:4314394-4339708 GCA_036362915.1 Geotria australis
CTCTGACCCTTCGCTCCGCACCCCGAGCCGCCCGGCTCGCCTTCCCCTGCCCACCACCCCCCTTCCATTCGCACAATTTCCCAGCCAGCTCCTTCCTCCGGCCGCGTCTACCCATCGCCCTCTCGAGTCTTGCCTCGCCGCCAACGGCCAGCGTTGGAGGCCGACCGTCACAGTGGGAGGACGCGGAAAGGCTGTTGTTACATGACTCTGCCCTACCTGGAATGCAGACGCTGTTGACCTTGCTCCCTAACGTTATCCCACATCCACTCAGCATTCTGCAGCAAGTTCGGTCGCGGAACGTCCAGCGTGTTTTGTTCCCCCCCCCTCACCCCCAGTCTCCCCCCAGCCTGGATAAATGACTCGTATGTTTTGTTTGCTGTAGACTTTGACTAAAAGGATAGGCTAATCGGCTCACGAGGCACCCAGCTAGAACGGCGGCAGTGTTGGCGTGACCGGCGGAGGCTTTTGTCGTGTGGGTTTAAAGCAGAGTTAAGGTCCGCACGAGTAGGGGACGCGTGCAAGGGAATGGGCCATATTATGACGGAACGGCATGGCCAAGAGGCGGTTTAAAGGTAGGCAGGCCGCTTTGCTCCCACAGTCCAAAGACATGCTGTCACATAGGGTTAATTGGCCTGCTGATTAAAATTGCCCCCGGTGCCCTGTGATGGACTGGCGTCCTATCCTGTGAATAACCCTGCCTTGCGCCTTGTGCCTTGTGTTTGCCGGGATAGGCTCCGGCTCATCGCGACTCTGTAGAGGATTAAGCGGTTTATGAAAATGGATGGATGGGCCAACACGGAACGCGTAGAAGGGAGTGGGCTATATGACCGAGCGGCATGGCCAAAGGCGGTTTAAAGGATGGCAGGCGGGTTGACATCGTGGCGCATTCCTGTGTTAATAGAGAACAAGGTGCAGCCCTACAATTATAAAGTCATGCGACTACACACGGATGGGCTTCCGCTAGAGGATTAAGCGGTTTCTGAAAATGAATGAATGAATGAATGATTTATCGAGATAAGAGAGTTGTGGGTGTTGTTTTTGTAACATGGTGTTTGTAAAATAAATATATTTTGCCAAATCTTGTCAACACCTCTTGGCGAAACGTTTTAATAATTGATGACGGTGTATTGATTGTGTCTTTTTATGTATAAAATATAAGCGTGTGTCAGAATCAAAAATCAAGCATAACATAAACCAAGTATAGCAGTTGACAAAAACCAGTGCTCTACAACATTTTTCAAAGAAAATAATATTGATTGAATAGTTTGGGCACACAAGGACTCGTGTTAAGAGTTTTCAAGGTATCATCTGATGAAACGAATAATAATTAAACGGCTTTGTACTAAAGTAGGTTTTCACGACTCGATTTATCAGCATTGAATTCCAAAGCGGTTCTTTCAGGATAGCGGTACCGAGCGTTTCCCCTCTCTCCTTCGCGACGTTTCGCGTAGGAAAGAGAGGGGGAGTCATGCTGGTTTGAAAGAGATAATCTGTAGGCATATTGGTATACGTTTGCACACAGAGGCACACACGCATTGTACACATGTATGGACACTGAATGCCTCTAAGGGAAAATGTGTAAGTACATTGTGACAGGTTGTTAAGAAACTCTTGAGAAACAAGGGTCGTTGTAATAATGTTTTATTTACATGCTTCAACTGCACGCTGTACTTGTCACGTCTCTGCTATAGTCGGTATAAGTCCGTGCGATTTGCAAGGAAGATGTAAAGCTGAGCGCCAGGCTTTGAATAGAACTTGTGCCTTGGCTGCATGCACATTTTCTGCAAATCTGGTTGTTATCTGCGCTAACGATACCGACTCTACTTTGCTGTGTCGCATAACAAACAAAAAAATATCCATCACGAATAAATGCAATACCGGTTTATAAAATAAAATATAAAAAATGTATATATGTGGGGTAAGAAGCATACAGGCATGATAGAAATGCTACAGATTGAGAATATTTTTTTTCTGGATTGTGAGCGGGTTCTCGAAGCACCCGTGTGCAACTGATTTTAACAAAGAGGCAGAGAGGTCTTGGGGCAATCATAACAAAACCGTCCATGATATTTAAATGTTAAAATCGAATGCTACAGTGTTTCTTTGTTTAGCTCGATAACCCTTGGGCAGTCTTCAAAAAGACTGTGACCGTTTGTCTGAGCCTGCAGCCCCTGATTTACCTAAATTGAAAGAGCTTTCAGTGTCATTCTCACACTCACCATTCCCACATTGGCGGCAACCTTGATGCCGCCAACGTGGGAGTCGAAACGTCGCGATGGAGAGATGGAGATCGCTCGACACGGCTATCCCGAAAGAACAGCTCTGAAGAGCAGCCGTCATTTTTATAATGATCTAAACATCTGTTTTTGGGCATAGACATCTCACCGATGTGTTGGCAAACTTTGTTTCAGAAAAAGTCCAATGGTGTTTTTTTCAGATGCTCGTTGCATCTCTCTGTCCGTGCCCAGCAACAGCAGCTATGCCACTGCATATCAGTGCATCGCTGTCTTCTCTCTGTAATTGACCAGTTTCCGCTTTATAAATGTAATGCTCATTGGATTGGAGTGGTTGTTGATGTGACTATGGATTTTTAGCGTGTTGTTAGTGCATTGTGTATTATTGTTGTTGTCAGTATGTTGTTAATGTGTTGCATGTTAGCATCCATTAAACACAGGGAAAACTTGGGTTATCTGTTAATTACACAAGTAGGCCATTCGCAACGACAAACACGGGGGAAGACGTGGTTACACTTGGTCTATTGTTCTCAGCAAGCACACCATGACAATGACAAAAGAGTTCCCCCATGCCGGCTCCAGTGTTGCCCAGTTTAACAAAGTTTGCACCATCTTCAAAGGGTCCTTGATGGCTGTGAAAAGTTGGCTCATGGGCCCTGCCTCGCCGGGTGTAAGGGAAGAGAGCCGGCTACCAAGAAAGGCGTTGGAATAATCTCCACGAGTCCGTGACCAAGGGAAGAGCTAAGATAATGCCACCAAAATAATAATTATTTCGTTTTAAGACCAGATTGTGGGATAATGTGGGTTGGCGGATCTTGCAGGTCGTTCCTCTACTGTGCAGCAGCGAAAAGGTTTGGCGAAGGGCCAAAGGCATTGGCAAGGTGTTGCGGCTTCGGCTCAAATTAAATATTGGTCTTTTCATCTTGATAATCGTCAGTCATTCCAAGTAATTTAAAGTAATTGCAACACGCGATTTGTACAGAGTTAACACGGTCAAACTATTACCTGTGCGATAGTAAGTCAGTGTGAAATTACATTGTAAAATAACACGTATGACACCAAACATTAATTAAACATTCCATAATGTACGCTTGTGTATGGATGTGTTCGAGGTTCGTGCAAACAAGTGACGTTTCTATGAAATAAACGTGTTGTGAGTTAGCAAGTAAAAGTCTGCTACGTGTGGATAATTGAAGTGAAAATTAGTGTGCACTCAGGCTCCAGTCTATTCTTATTATTTTTAATCTTGAAAGCCCTTACCAATACAATGGTACAGCACATCTCACACACAGGATGGCACGGTGGCGCGGTGGGCAGCGCTGCCGCCTCACAGCAAGAAGGCCCCGGGTTCGAATCCCGGCTCGGGTGCCTTTCTGTGCGGAGTTTGCACGTTCTTCCCGAGTCCGCGTGGGATTTCTCCGGGTAATCCGGTTTCCTCCCACAGTCCAAAGACATGCTGCTGCATCGGTTAATTGGCCTGCTGACGAAATTGTCCCCGGTGCCCAGTAATGGACTGGTGTCCTATCCTGGGTATAGCGCTGCCTTGCGCCCTGTGTCTGCGGAGATAGGCTACGGCTCACCGCAACCCTGTACAGGATTAAGCGGTTTCTGACAATGAATGAATGAGAAAATCACCATCACTCCAAAACCAACCGTTCCAACGCAGGTTTTTCCTCTGCGGTATGAACTCTCAGAAATAGGCAATAGGTTTCACACGAAGTGTACGGAGAACGATCGATTGTTTAATCAACAGTAACTTTCACACAACACGTTCATAATGACAAAAAAAAAGATTTGTTTGATTTTTTTCTTCCCTAATTGGGGTCGAGTTCAGGTCATTCACGACCAGCTTTCTAAAAATATTCATGAAAATGAGGCTATTAAGCATTGCTGTCAATGGCAACAGCAAGATGTCATTTGACCCTGTCCTCGCGAATTCACCTCAATATGCAATGCAATACACACGGCTTTAACACCTCTACCCACATGTGGCACATTTTATTCAGAGCAATGCATTCATACGACGTGAATTAATAATGAAACAGTGAAATCACATCATTGTCCTTGCCAGTGTCACAACTGCAGCCATAAAATACCCAGAGGATGCCCGATCAGATGTAAGGGTTAAGGTAACTGACTGTCCCAATCCTGTTTCTTTTTTCTTTGGCCGTAACCAATTTCTTACGTTTTCATGTGTTATCTCTTTGGAAGCAGTTTTCCCACGTGTTCTCTCATACATCATCCTAAGCGCCTTTTCATCTGCCTCCTTGATCTCATCTGGTATCTATTGGAGAGTCAAACCAACCGTCACAACAACACAACTTCACCACACTTCCTGCTCTTGCCTATTCCACAAAGCTCTTAGTGGAATTGCAAATACAGACTATGGAGTGCAAGTGCTGTTTGCAAGCGCCTGCGCAAGCCTGCGCAAGCCTGCACGGCACACGAGGGGGTGGATGGCCAACACCACGCCCGGCCGCCTTTGTGCCCCCAGGGATGATGTTTTTCACACTGCACCACAAGCTGCTTTAAGGTTGAGTCAGCGGAGGAAGGCTCAGGAATATTCATCATCTGTGGGGTTATCGTGTTGTTGAGCAATGACAATGCAGTCACCCATTTTCAAGATGCTTCCACATACGCATGGAATGATCATTTGAATAATCACAGGAATTTTGGGTAAGAAAAGTATTGCTTTAGTGATTTACTTCTCTACATATCACTTTCTATTAACCACCGCAAATGTGCTTTGCAGGATGAAATGAGTGCGTTGTCGAGTCTCCTTAGCCTCAGGTGGCATCAAGTTTTGCTCTACCCCATGTCCTAAGGGGAGTGCATTGTGTATTAACGGGACATGAGGAAGAGCACGTATCTCCATCCCGTGCCTGTGTCAGGCATGCACATGGGGCACAACCTGTTTTCTCTACATTATCCTTAATAACATGTAAGGAAGTAGTATTTTTATCCATCCATCCATTTTCTAAACCGCTTGTCCTGGTGAGGGTTGCGGTGGCAGCAGTCCATCTTTAAGACAAAACACATTAATATCCTATATTTACAGTAGCCAGTTTCAATCACACCGAGACAGACTTTCCATAAACTCAATGTGTGTGCCTTGGGACCTTACCATGTCTACACTATAAAATGCTGTTTTGTATGTTGCCTACATTTGCCTGAGTTTACCCTTTTACGTGCTTTTCCATTCCCAAACGCCAAAGTGAAATCCAATTACCCTCCCTGGACCATAATGATCAACATGAATTAGCAATGCAGCAATGCATGCATGCTATGATAAAAAATATGAGTTTGCCAGATAAATTGAAACATTTGTAACAGCTGTAGCATCAAATAATGTAACAAAAGAACCCTTTTACCATATGCTACATTAATTATTAACGTGTGCTCTTATTCGCAGCCATGTTCAGGCTGGGACAGATTTTTGGATGGGAATACGCAACTGCAACGGAAATATTTATCCACATTCCCACGATATTAAATGTTTTATCCCACGATACACAAATTAGCTTAGAAAAGCGATTGCATATTTCAATTGCAGCCTTTACGCGTGATTAAAACGGTTCCATTTCGGAAAATGCACTCCCTGCCCAGAATTTTTATAACCTTGTTTCAATTTTACTTCCGAGTACTGTACGTATAGGGCTCCTGTTGCTTTATTACGGCTGAAATTCAATGCACTTACGAGCACCGGCCATGCATGCATCCCTCTTTAATAATGAACACGAGGTCTTTATGGTTGTTTATGGACTGTGGCAGGCGTTACTGTGGAACGTATGCCTTTTGCAGAATGGGATGCAGACGTCTTGAAGGCTGCTCACGCATCCTCTCCATCAGCACAGCGTTCGCATGACCAAGGAGGGGCATCCATTAGCATAGGACTGAGCCAGTTTCACCTTTTGTTTCCACGCTCTTGAATTTACTGTGCTATGATGGACATTGAGTCCTCGTAGGAAAATGCCAAGGAAACGCATCACCCTCCAGAGTGTGGTGCCGGTTTCTGATGAATTGCGGGAGAAGAAAAGACGTTTAAAATGTGTTCGTTTGTAACCAGAAATGGCATAACGTTGGCCGAACTCTCAAAAATATGTTGTCAAACTGAAACAAAAAAGATGTTACAGCTAACTCTTGATTATCCTTGGAGGGATTATCCGATTTGTGGATTAACCATGCTGGTTAATTAACAGCTGCTCCTCACTTAGAGGCATCATATGACCTGTGGGGTTTGGCAGAATATAGGAGTATAAGCGATGGACCATGGATGGGACTAGATATGGAATAACAGCCCAAAGGGAAAAAAATATCCCCGATAGAAGATCAACCGTGGAGATGAAGTCATAACATCAGCTCATGAGCAGGAGATGGATTGTGACATCGCAAGACTGTGAAGGTTGCTGACAACTTGGGGAGATCTTTATTGGTTGAATGATGATGATAAACAGCTACACTCCTCATTTTCATATTTGTGTAATTTTACCTTCTCACGAACCCACGTGGATTATCCACTGAGATAACTGACTTTGACACAACTGAGTACAAATTATTGAGTTCCGGGGTCAGCCTAATGACCGGATAATTGACTTCCACAATTGCATGCCTCAGCTTGAACCAAAGCAACAGTATCTTTCGTGACTTTGTAATGTAGTCTTTACCGTTATAGGCACGGTCCGGCGGACATATTACCCAATATATATTAAAAAAAAACACTGGTGTCACTTGACAGGTGGTGGCAGACCTGATTGTGCATGTGCACTCCTTGTGGCCATTAGTATGCAGTGGAAGGAGGCTTGAGCTGCAGAGCTGCTTGCAGCCCGGTCTCCACAAGGTCAGTGTGCCTTACACACTGCAGAGATTCTGTCCTCACCTTGGGAGCCTCTCCTTTTTACTACTGACTCGGATATCCGTGTTGCTCACGCGACACGATCTTGAAAACACACGCGTTAATGGCTTGACACTGCGATGCAACGTATAACGGAAACGTTGCAGAGATTTGTTTTGCCCGTTGTCGTGGATTTAAACGAGCGTTCTTCGGAATTTGTATCCTCAGTGTCGCTCCACTTGCTGGGAGCTCCTTCAGGAACTGAAATGTTGGACCACGTGCTGTTCATCGGAGAGCAGTGGAGGAAATGTCCACGAAAGTTTAAAGAGCCAGCTTTGGCAGAATGTTTCTGCATAGGTACTTGGAAGTGGACACTTGATAAAAGCATACTCACCATATCATTTTCACAAGACAAATGTATTCAGGCAGGCTAAAAATAAGGAACAACTAAGAGAGTTACATTACCTCTTTCTATACATATTACTTTGATATAATTTTATAGTATAAGCTATTACAGAGTGTTATCATTAGAGTCGCTGGAAGTAGATCTTGACTCTGCGTGTCTTTAACTCACAACAGTTCATATTCTCGTTAATGCCACGAGCTACCATAAATCATCAGCAGCAAAGCTGGTTGGAAATCAATTGGTGGATGACCCAGAAGAGCACGACAATCTTCCAGTTATACATTGCAATAAAATTTGTTTATAATGTAAACATTAAAACCAGATAGCCAGCAGTTTTCATCATGAAATAGCACCCATATATACTGCTTCATACACGGATTGTTACTGAGAGTCTGAAACTGAGCTGTATAACAATCTCATCAAAACAAAAATAGCTGCATTTTATGCAATGTCATTCACAAGTGACACATTTTAGAGTACGCAATGCTCTTTGTCATTAAATGCATTGAAGTAAGTGTTATTTTTTTAAGGAATTGTGCTAAATTGTGCCAATTTTATTAAGGTTTGCCTACAACATACTTGTTGGAGGTTTGTCTGTGAAACATCTTCCGTTAGTTTTTGTAAAACTATCCAATTTCTCAGTGCTGTCCATATTCATTGCTTTAAGTGGCAGTGTTATGGTCCTTCATCCATCTGCAGATAACCTCTTTGGTACTTTATTTGATTGCACAAAAACACATCTCTCCAAGCAGCATCTGTTCAGATGTGCGGTACGCGACGCAGCCGTTCCACGTAAGACACAAAATATTTGTATTTGCTCTCTGAAATAAAATAAGAATTGATCGTGGTTATGCAAACACAGCATGCTAACTAGGGAAATTACAGCGCACTTAATTATGTTTTACGTGTATTTTGATTTACGTTCATAGTTGTTTTGTTTATTAGTCAAAACACTCCTGATTTACAACTACATTGTGAGGCCGTTTCTCTAACCCTTGACTCAAAAAAGCAACACTTAAATGAATTGAATGAGATTTAAGCTTACAAGCATATACCCTTCCAAAAATGTCGCCATAAAATGTAGATAGTGGTAATATTTTCAATATTTTGTTTCCACATACAATATAACGCCTCCCCCATGGATTCTAACCTTATCATGGTGGAGGGGTTTGCATGTTACAACGAACTCCATAGCTGTGTCACCTGGAGTCTAGCACTCCCGATAGTCTCCCTCGGTATATACGTCTGGGGGGAGGTTCCAGACAAATAACGATCCGAAGACCCTTCGACTAAATGAGGTTGGCATCAGGAAGCATATCAGGCTGTCAAATTCTGCCCGAATACCCCCACGATCGGTGGGCATCCGGCAAACTCGGGTGAACTTGGATATCGGCCGCTTTAGATCATCTCTAAATGCAGCCATACGTCAAGGAAAGAACGGAGAGAAATGCTCGACAAAGCTATCCCTTAAGAGCAACTCTTAAAATACATTTTCATCTTAAGGACCTGCACGAAAATATTTTCGTGGTCGGTAAGGCATCAGTGGGCTGTTTCAAATGTTCCTCCAGGTATTGCGATCAATCGCCAGTAGCCAGGCCTTCCTGGATCCTGGATAGGGAGCCAACGTAAGGTCGGCTTGTGTTTCAGGGTTGTGTTCCCGATTTCGACATTCAGCCTCAAGGATGAGCTATGTGTCCAAAAAGGCAAAGAGATCCTCTGGATCTATTCAAATGTTCTAAACCTTATCCTATCCCGTGATCATCGTGATTTAATACGCGCATGTTTAGGCCGTATGTACCAACGAAGACGAGGGCAAACAACGGAGTTCCTTTAACATGGAAAAAGTCACAGCACCACTTAGTTGAAGGTAAGGGCGGTAAGTGAATGTGCGTTGTGATTTTGACAGATATTTTGGCAGCCCACGGGTGAAATTACACCAGCCCACCCACCGTGTGTGAATGTTCAAAGCAAAGCATGTCTAGTAATAAATATATATATATATAAACATTTCCCTAAATTGAACTGCATGCCAGTCTCTAATAGGTTACAGTGCTCCAGCTATGTTACTATGGCTTCAAAGAAAAATATTCGGTGCATAGAATCATCTTTGATGCCTTGCACCATCTCTCCTCGCTCTATATCTAATGCTAATTCGTAGCTTTTTAACGAGTTGTTGTTCCCTTGTGGCCTGTCGCTGGTAGAAAGCTAAGCAGCCTCTATTCATCAGCAAGCCAACTTCACCATAGTAATTTAGCTCTATTGGTGTGATCAGCCATGCATGCATTGCAGCTACGGCACCATAAATAAGTGCATTTAGAGCACGATGCTTACTGCAGCTGAATGCTGAAATCTTCCACGAGAAATTGCATTGCAATAAAGGAAAGCCAAACAGCCTTCGACAAGCGTATGCAATCTGAGCGTGTGAACATTAATTCAACGAAATTAGAACCGTTTCAATAATTGAAATGAGTCGGATTTTTCTTAAAACATACAGAAATTAGTCTTCTCTACTTCTAAATCAAGCCAGATTTATGTACCACTTTGCAATTATGACTATCTGATAATGGCACGGATACATTCGTGGCATTATCATTGCAAACACAACTATCCAGCGACCTTAATGGAGCAATTTATTGAAGGATGTTATTCAAATACTATAAGAAAACATTGCGCTTTCAACAGCACTTTGGCTCCGAATGGTTCACAGCACTTACATATCAACTGAATTACATTCCACTTAGCTACATTCATGTATTGTGATGTCAGATTCCTATAAAATTACTAGGATATAAAACTAATTTAGAAGCCTACTGCATGTATTGCATACATTCCAAAATGCATTGCCTCATCTTGACCGAACATGGTTGAATTTAACATTAGTTTTTTCCCCCCATAATGTGAAGAACAGCGCAACACAACCAGTGCAATGTTTAATGAAACCCGCATCCCAAGAGACTTCGGGCCTGGTTCACACAGCGTTTGGCTTGATGCTTTTATGTAATTTTGCCGCCAGTTTATCCACATTCTATCCATCAATCCATTATCAGAGACCGCCCAATCCTATACAGGGTCGCAGTGAGCCAGAGCTTATCCCGGCAGACATAGGCTTGCTCAGCAGGGCTATACCCAGGATATGACACCAGTCCATCACAGGGCACCAGGGAAAATGTAGTCAGCAGGCCAATTAACCTCTGCAGCAGCATGTCTTTGGACTGTGGGAGAAAACCGGAGTGCCCGGCGAAAACCCACGCGGACATGGGGAGAACATGTAAACTCCAATAATCTTATTTTATAATAAATAGAAAAAATCACTTAAGAAATGCATTTCATAAACAGACTTTAAAAATTATTGGAGGGAGATTATGTTGGCCTTAAAATTTAAACCATCATTACAGTACACGCCGATACTCCCTCTTAAGGCTCTTAGCACAAACTTTAGTGATAGTTTGTTGAAACATTTAACTCCTAGACTCGTTATTTGGTTATTCATTTATGTTTACAGCTTATTTGATCAGTAAAAATACATTTTGTTCCAGCAATATAGCATATTGACCATAAGTAAACACGGGCGTCTTCATGGTTCATTTTCAACTCACCAGAGTGAAACGTTACGTTTGTACTTGTTTGGTACGTACAAATTGGGATTTGTTTTTTTTTGAAAACACACTGTGCTTTTGCACGATATCCACAGCACACCCAAGGTAATTTGAAAGAATATTTTTTTGCAAACTCATACAAATATAATATGCTTTGCTCTGTTAATAAGGTTGTGAGACATACAAGGTCTGATCAATGAAAAAGCAAAAAAAGTGTGATGAATTTTTGATGTGAAATCGTTCTGACGTTTCATGAAGTTGGAGCTTTAAGCCCACGTACTGATGACCGCACACAAAAATAACATTTTCACATTTCATTACCATCAATAGTACCTTTCAATTCATGTATCAAATGAAAGTAGTATGTTCCAGCTGAGTGTTTTTGAGACACATCAAATTAAATGTCAACACTGGGCCTTTCCTTGCCAGAAAGAGATGAAAAGGTTTTGCCCTGTAAATCTACCACATGTATATGTCATCTCGGCTACCATTTATTATTAAGTCAACATTATAGAATGCATCGGTTGATCAATTACTTTACCAGAAATATTGACATCACACCTTCCCTATGTGGGAGCGATTCACACATTTATCTCCTGTAACTTTTTCGCTTGAACTTTCAAGCAAGATCCATATCAGTAGGACGAGTAGTCGAAGGACAGCGGTGGGAACTCCTCTAGTCATAAAGGTCACTTTCACCGAGGTGCACCATGCATCACGGTCCAGCCAGACGGCTAGCAGCCAGCATGTCATGCCTCACGTGTTTTGCGGTTAATAATGCCCTTAACCCCTAAGCTGCATCCCTATCATTCACCTGCCCATATATATACTTCTTTCTATCCCCGTGGTGCCCGGTGTGCAATGCAAAACTATGTACTTTATCACAGGTAAACTGTAAAACAGAATTCATCATAATTACGAGTGTATTTAAGTACTGCACCATGTCTTTAAATGTGAAAAAGAAATGCGTAATTTTGGTTTGGATTTTTTGTATGATTCGAGATCTGTTTTAAATGCCGCTAGCTGGTTACTTAAAATGCATTTATATCCCTGATTGCCTGCGGATTTTGAAAAATCCTCTTTTTGATGACCACGGGGCATTGAGGGCAGAACAATGTTGTCCATCAACAGGACATGTGGCTCGCAAACAGCCTCATCTGTATGAACACAGGAAGGACATTTATGGGAGAATTTCCTTTTCACTGTACATAGAGGGAACATGTTTGCGATTAAACTGGTTAGTGGCTCCGAACATTTCTGTTTGCCCTTGCAGAATGAATAACTTTTTAGAGGTAACTTGTAAATTGAATTCAATTCGCATACCTTTCATGGTACTACAGTAAAAAAATGTGTACTATGTTAGGCGATGGCAAACACGAGTAATTCCAGTCTGTAAAATTGGCACTGACTTAAAATGTAAAACGGCATGGTCAAACATAGTAACACAGGCATCAGTGTTTCTATGATTGTTACAAGACTGAAAAACCTTCAGATGAAAGGAAATTCAATGTTACAAAAAAACTCTACATGCAATAGTTGATTAAAATCGCATTCCGCAACTTGCCAGTGATTTAAACATCCATGCAGTGGTGGCTCATGTATGATTTTAATTTCCGCTACGGGTTAACGTACCACTCACCTGCAAATTACATTCTTAGATGGAAAGTATTGTTTAATACAATAACTTAGCACGGACCAAGACACGCAAACGGTTTAATTGCCATCAATTCGCGTGTTTGTTGTGTCGCAGGAATCCGTAAAGAGCTTGCAAGCTTACTGGGTATTTTTCTGCCGTAATAATAAACATCTATCTATGAACAAACAGCACTTTCAAAATTGTAGGAGATGGAGTAAACTCTCTTATTGATTTGAGCAAGGTTATATAAGCTTGGGAAAGGAGATGGTGGGAGGGAGACCCAAAGTCGAGCAGTTTGAGAGTAGCAGAGAGAGGTGTTGTGACAGTGTGGTGGGAGTTAACCATTGCACGGATGAGACAGACTGTCTGCTAGAGTCTTCAGCATGGGTCGTGAAATCATCGAGTCAAGTCTACAGGAACAGTAACCACGGCAGTAGTTATAGAAGAGGGATAAGGAAGCGACTGGTGATATGACGAGGAGGTGACCATAATTCAAGACAACCGCGTTTAAAACCTCACAAAATGCCTTGAAATCCCATCATATGACATCATTAGCCACTAGAGAAAAATTTGTTTTCACAGATGCCGCTTGAAGATAACGGCATTGGGGATAATCGCTGGCATGCTTCGCTCCCCCGGGGAAGCCTGTTCATTAGCCCCGGCGACCTCTCGTTGTGAGCATTCTCAGGTACACAATAACCTTGACTCGTTGAAACCTCCGATGTAGCTGTCACATGGTCTCAAGGCGACTGCCAATGACTGTACAAAAAACCCCGCAAGCAGCATATAAAATGTGCTTTTCACTTAAATCCTCATATTCGGGCTCAGAGGCCTACTGCTCGTTTAAATATATTAGGTTTCCGACGTATGGCAAACCGTGTTTATACTTCATTACATCATGCTGTTTGTAACGGTGGGTGGAGAGGCTTATTTCATTGGCTCTCAATGCCGTTGTGTGGTACTGTCTTCTGAGGCCAGGTCACAAACAGTAATAATAATACAAATCCAATGAAATGCATACTATTTATAACGCGCACATATTCATTCAATTCCAAAGGTATGGCATTCCAAGAGAGGATGAGTCAGGGGCGCAAGGAAACCGCAGAGACGCGTGGAAAGGCAGCCACGCAGTTAGCCGGTGCAAACATTTGCCAGACACTGCGTCCTATATATTATGATGTTATAGGCAAATTAAATAATGAGTGTTGTTTTAGTTGTGGAAGTAAACTAGAGAACCCGGAGGAAACCCACGCAGAACAGGGGGAGAATATACACACTCTACACAGAAAGGCGCCCGAGATTAACATAAGCATAACTCCAATGGTGAAAATAATAACATGCATGGTATGTGAGGTGGTTATTTGTATCCTGTTATTTGGAGCACACAATTTGAATAAGAGACGGGGACGTTCTAAATATGGGAGAGTTGTGATTAAGCCAGGATATCTGTCACTTATTAACAACATTTGTCAAATGATTATATATTCATTTAAGTCCGTAAAAATATAGGGGTGTTTAATAACACAATAATAATAATGCATGCAAATAAAGACTTTTGTTTACATTTGTATATACGGTGACACATCTTTGATTGTTTGCTTAGTTTAATAATAAAAGTCTAGAACAACCTTCAAAACGTTACATGATGATCAATTGCTCAGCTAACCTTTGAAATCTTCCCTAAGACTTTGAAGAAAAATATTATTTGTGTTAGCTTCGATATGCAAGGGATTGTCGTGCATTAAGATCAAGGCAACCCATAACCTGTGTCCTGCAGAATCTGATGTGACAGGTGACATGTCGTAGCACTTTAACGTCATATGCATCAGTGTTGGAGAAGACTTTTACATTTATCTGATAATTATCTTTGAATGAACATGAGAATTGTCCCCTAGTCCAGCCTCAAAAATATGAATTCAACATAATTAGGATTCATCCATCCATCCAGTTTCTAAACCACTTGTCCTGGCGAGGGTTGTGGCAGCAGCAGTCCAAGGAGAGTGGACCAGACATCCCTCAGTGTAGCTTTCATGGATAAATAAGTAATTATTATAAACAGTATATGCAAGAAAATATAATATTAGATGCGCCTCAGTATCTGTGTCTCGCTTTGGCTGGGTGGGAAATTTGTGCGCGTTATAAATTGTAATATTTTTATTATGTCTGTTTGAGAATTGTGAAATAGCAGGTCACTTACCACGGACAGAATATTTAATCCAGTTATAGCATGCAACTTTTTTGTGACATTTTGATTGCTCATAGCGTAATGGTGCTGAGAACATAATTTTCACTTTGCTCAATACCCACCAATAGGCACTGGGACCATGGTTTTGAACTGCAAAACAATGTCTTGTTTTGACACTTTATGCTGGTTTCTTCTTATTTCAGTCGATTTCCTTACTAAGTTCTTGGCACGATAACTGACTGGTATATTCTTTGTGACAGAGGAGTGCAGTGACTGTGGATTTTTAAAACCTATGTCACAACAAAATGCATTCAGTACAATAATAACATAGAATACAAATACCGTACAGTTCAAGGTAAAGCACAGACGCTTAAATAGTTGACATTGAACCAGCAGGGGTAGATGAAGACGACAGATAAAAATGATTGAAAATTGTTAACAGCTAGAGAAGTATGCGTATATTGACACAGAAGTGTGACTGTATTGACACAGCAGAGGGAGGAAATAGAATGCCGTGTGTTATGCTTGGCAATGTGATGAAAGACACTCAGTGTGGAAGCGTTTGCTTTTCATGTAACATCCACTTATTGACTGCGGATGAAATAAATACGTTTTGAAATGTTCTACAAATCCACCTTTATATATTTTATAGGCATTTGCGTTGGAGGGTTCTTCTTGGAATGAGACTGAAATATATGTAATTTTTTTTAGTGGCTCGCATTATGTTCATATATTACATTTTGTTTGATAGACACTAGTGTAGATTATATACAATGTCACGGAGCATTTAATGTTGAGATGTATTTTAGTACAATATATGGGAAGATTCATTCATTCATTCATTTTCAGAAACCGCTTAATCCTGTACAGGGTCGCGGTGAGCCGGAGCCTATCCCGGCAGACATAGGGCGCAAGGCANNTTCTTCAAGTCAACAAATCCTTGTTGTTTACTTAAACATTACATGCCAAGAATCACGAGCGAGGCTTGATTAGGCGACAGGGAAACATTGATTGTCAGGCTGATGTTGTCCTTTCCCTAGTTATTGTGGATTTAGAATATTCTCTTGATACATTGAAAATAAACTAAACATTTGTAATGTTTTTCTCTTATTTAAAAAGAAAATGCATTTGGCTTGTGCACTATGTTCCCTCTTACATTTTTCATGATGTTTTGATGACTAATGTTGACTGTAGGTATTCTGGGTTGGAATTTGCAAAAACATGATCAACACCAAAAAGTGTTCCAGTATTTGGAGTCTTACCCAATGTAATAACAATCACATTGCGTTACACGTGTCTTTGCTGTTAGAATCTAGCTTTAATAGATTGTCAGCTGCTTGCGGCTCTTATTTCTCTGACGTTATATGAATTTGAAATGCATATACAGTATCCACGTTTTTTTGGTCAGATTGCCAGTTTCACGACCTTTGAGTGTATTCGAAGCAGCCTTAATAATTTAATTTTTGTTGTTTTGGTTTTTATTAGTTGTTGTTTTTCTGTGTTTGTTGACATGCCGTTCTTTCCGCGGCCCTTGTGCAGCGCTTTGTGACCCTCGGGTGAAAGGCGCTCTATAAAATGCTATTATTTATTACAGCTTTGTGCAACGCTTTGTGACCCTTGGATGAAAGGCGCTCTATAAATGCTATTATTATTATTATTTAGTTATTTTTATTCCTTTTCTGTTCTTCAGCTCATTTCATCGTAATGCAATTCATCTTGCCTAGTGTTTCATTATTCCAATTAACTTTAGTCATCAAGCAATATTTCCTAAATTACAAAATTGAATTAGTCATTGGTTTTAATTAACTAAACAATAAATGCACAATGGTGCATTACCTTCCACTAAGCTGCACATTGTGCCTTAAGTGATCGCTGCCTCTGACTCCGTTGTCCAGTCTGTCTCTCTGGTCTCTGTTTATGTGCAATGAGTATGGCCATTGCCCATATTTCACCTTTTATATATTTCTATATTCAAAGCAGTGTTACTGAAGAATGTGTTGAGTTTTAATTTTAAATTCTGCCTTGATGGTTTCTCTTCAGAAGCATTATCAGGCTTCCAACGTGGGAGGTGAAACGTTGCGAGGGAGAGAGGGAGATTGCACGACACGGCTATCACCATCATGAATCGAGCCGTGAAAACCTACATCAGTACAATTCTGCCTTGGTCATATTAACAGTAAATGATGGCTTCAGAAAATTAAAATCAGTACACTGAGTTCCACTCGACTCTAAAACCGTGCCACCACAAATTACTCTCATTTGACAGATGTTGATGAAGTCTTTCAAAGCATTTTGGAAGCTTCCCATTGAGCCTCATACCAAATTTACGTTGCACATTATCATTATTATTAATTGTTAATAATGATACAATTTGCGACGTCCGCAAATTCCACGCCTGGATATGGAGGCACGAAGAAACAGCAGAAAGGGAGGGAATAAGCCAGGCGATTAGCTGGCATCAACCCGCCAGACACTGCTTTCCTATATATTATGATGTTATCGGCCAATTAAATAAGGAGTGTTTTTTAGTTGTGGGAGGAAACCGGAGAACCCAGGGGAAACCCACGCAGAACAGGGGAAGAGCAAACGCCACACAGAGAGGAACCCGAGGCAGGAACCAATCTGCCTGGGGCAGTAAATATGTGAGGCACAGATGTTACCGCTGTGCCACCCAGCCGCCCAATGTATACACCAGCATTTTATTTGTGGAAAACATAGCAGTTTGTTTTTGAAAAGTATAAAAACACATTTCAATGTATATTGCATTTATTTCGAAGCGAGCATGTAATCTTGCACTGCTTCATATTATCTGCCTCATATATCGAGGATTACAATGCAAAGCACAATTGCCAATTATGACATAATTAAGGTGTAAAACACAGTACCATATTTGCTAAGTGAGGGAATTGAAAATTAAGACCCGTATAACATAATACTGCATATATCACAACACATACGAGCAAAACATGGAAATGAAGTGCAGCTTAATGTTTAAACATAATAAGACAATCTACTGCATGAAAAATGTCCATATTGAGGAAAGTAATTCCCGAAAATGTTCGAAATGACCGTGTAATCACCCAACTGCTATGACACTCAGCTGACACATTTGTAATAAGGTGATATTACATTTCACACGGGGAGACATGTGCCTGCAACTCTGAGGAAGTGTGAGGTGAGATTTCACCCTTCCCTATTTTCACAAACATCAGCTAATTAACTAATTTGTAACGTAAGATGTTTATAACCCAAAGCATCAATGCTCATAAGCTCAAGCTTAATGCTGACAGACAGCATTATTAAAGTGCTTCCCTTTTCCAAATAAAAGTAGTATTTCCATACCTCCAGGGACAGATGAGAGGTACTGTAGGTAGGCAGGAAAATACGAAGTGAGCTTGCAAGCTGTTTACGGGATTCCTGCGACACAACAAACATGCGAATTGACAATAATTAAAAATATTTCACCTCATTTCAATGAAATGAAATATTTTATATTATTGTCATGACATTTAAAATATACACAAGATTAATCTTTCAACACATTTTAAATCAACCAACAACAAAAAAAACCATTTACTCATAGCATTGCACACTTTTTCAAATAAGATAGTAAAACATACACAGCATTGCACACATTTTTCAAGTAACCAGGTAATATTAAAGTTGTGCATTGCGATAGTGAATTAAACTAAAGCATATCAAAGGTAGCGTATTCAACATTGAGAGGGAGTAGTCCAAAATTTCGAACATTTCAAATACAAATCTTCCCCCCGTGTCTCCCCTCTCTACCCGTGTCTCCTCGCGTCTACCCGTGTGTCAACGTGTCTCCACAGGCCTGGTTGCATCCCCCCGGTGATGGACTGGCATCTCTGTCTCTGCTGTGCCGTCCCCTCATTTATCGATCTCCAACAGTGCAGGGACCGATAGCGTATCCTCCCTGGGCCCGGATTCGCCTCTTCACAACACAATGGCGATTTCAATCATTCATCGGCTTTCAGGGCTCATGTTTACCCCGCCTCATTGTTTTAGTCCCTCTGCTGACGAACAAGGACTTATCCTGTCTCCTGATCGTCGCCAGGGTCCCTCATCGACGGCTAATTACGCTAAACCGCATCCCTTATCAAACTACCGTGACATTTACGTTTGCTCCGCTCACCGTGTCCCATCATACCGGCGCCTGGAAGCAAGCTGAGCAGTTGGATGAAAACATTCCGATATTGCATTTGTTGTGAGGGTTGTTTGACCATACTTCTCTACACTGGTCAATACCTCTTGGTGAAGAGGGAGTGGTACCCAGGACCGGTTCAAATATCTCATGCCACAGATGTGCATGTTTCTGGAAATTGACCTCAGCTCACTGGGTTCATGCACTTATCACTGAACCAATGTATTGGTAAAAGGGCACAACTCACGTTCAAAAGACAGGGAGGTCAAACCTTAGTCAGGGATCAATGAAGCCCTTTATTCCTCAGAGCTAAACGGGTCCCTGTCTGCAGGCAGCCAACATTGGTCCTCCTATGAAGTGATTCGCCTATGGTATTGGGATTCATATAATAATTTTCACCACTGGCTGACGTACTGAAATAGAGATGAGCACTGCCACATATTTATTACAGAGAGGAGACACCCGGATTTCAAGATCAGTGTACTGACGGTTGCTTTTCAAAGCTGTTCTTTCAGGATAGCCATGTCGAGCGCTCCCTCTCTCTCCACGACATTTCACCTCTCACGTTGGAGGCATCTTCAGGCGTCCTGAGATGTGTTGTACTATTTTTCCTGTACTCCCGTGATCCAAGTCTGACCTCCTTTTTCTTTCAGGTTCCCCCATCCCTCCTGCTTTTACAGGATCACGCGAGTAGAGAATAAATAGTTCAACACATTCAACCTCACCTACTCTCGGGACTCAGGACACCTGACGATGCCTCCAGTGTGGGAGGTGAAACATCAGAAAGGAGAGAGAGGGAGCGCTCGACACGGCTATCAGTTTTGAAAAGCAACTATCATGCACCGAGCTGTGAAAACCTACATCAAATCAGTGTACTAGTTTCTACAAAACAGTAGCTACTGCTTAGCTTGTAGCAGTGATTCAAACACAATCGCGAGCCATTTTTTGTAAGACGTAATAACCCGTGTCAGACTCTCGTTCTAATACGTTAGAATTTCATGCAATCTCAGTGTAGCTGTTCAGTATGAATCATTTTCACAATTAATTCCTAATACTTGTATTTCGGCCTTAATTTGTGAATGGTTAAACAACTGCATTAATTTCCACTTAAATACATTTAATCGTCTACAAAGTCGAGTGATAATGGTATTCGACATTCATTATTTTTGTGCGGTTTGAACATTTATAGTATTTGTGGTCATCAGCAGAGGCACGTTTTCTAAACACTGATATTTTCATTTCCTTGGAGTCTATCTTATATTGCTGTCATTCTCTTCCCAACGATATTAATTTTGTACATGCGATAAGAGCAGCATGGTTTTGTAATTCGTAAAAAAAAAAATCCACAATTTTTGAATAATGGCTTGATTGAAGCAACTTTACCTGATCGTGGTATTTAATGTCTATTTAAACATACAGGAAACAGGTGCTTTTATTTGTTCCAAAACCAGGTCTTGCTTCTTTGATTATGTCCATAGCTATAGACAAAGACAAAAATCCCCCGTATAGCCTTTCCAGACTGTAGGGGCAAGTTTCGTTAGCAAGCACCTATGAAGGCCGACACGGCCCTGAGGGGGTGGGTGACCAGCAGCACGCCCTAGCTATACCATCTTGTCCACAAGCTTTCCATTTTTTCGACCACAAAGGGAATTGTTTATACCTGGGATATTATTTTCTCTTACACAGATCTCCATAAAATTACTCCACTAATTTTAAAATTCTATTCGTGCCATGCGTTATGGTTCCATCTGTCTCCCGAAGGAATATGATTTGTGAATTGCTAAATCATCATCCTCTAATTTTTGCATTCATATTCCATATGCTTGCCATGATGTCAATAATTTTGTGCAGTGTTCTCCAATATATTTGTTTATCTTTCATTTATATGTCCATAGTTGAATGTATTCAGTCTTTGATGCTTCCAACGTGGGAGGCGAAACGTCGCGAGGGAGAAATGGAGATCGCTCGACACGGATATCCCGGAAGAACAGCCCTGAAGAGCAAGCATCTTTCAATATTTGTTTAGTACGGTATACAATACAGGGTCACCGCGACCCTGTATAGGATTAAGCGGTTTCTGAAAATGGATGGATGGATGGTATACAATCCTGTGTGCCAGGCACTGGTGACATACTCTTGTAATCCAGCACTTTAGAGTCGAAAGCTGATGGATCACACAACTTCCTTAAACCACATATCTGTCCACATCTCCTGGCTTGCCAGTGTATGGTTGTACAGCAAGTGGATTTACTTCAAATTGTACAAGAATTGAGGGTTAACCCCTTCAAAAGTGTGGACTTTCTCTGGGTGCTCTGGTTTCCTCTCACACGTTTAAACATTCAGTGATGTATTGTAGTTGGGATTTTTTTTTTATTATATGTTATTATTCTCTTCGCGGCCCTTGTGCAGCGCGTTGTGACCATCGGGTGAAAGGCGCTATATAAAACGCTATTATGATTATAATTATTATAGGATCACAGAGCTTGGGAAATTGTTGGTACTGGTTTGGCTATCGTCCTACCTTTCTCTGATTTTCCGTACCTCCGTGTAAAATCTGTGCATGCTACACATTCTAGTGGTTTGAGATGCAACTTGCATGAACTAAGCCATATAATATATCTATATTATTAGTATTGCACTGATAATTATGATGCTAATAACCATATTTTTGTTTCAGGTCTGCTTCACAGAAACAATTTCGCCAAATTCATTCATATTGACATCAGAAGATGTTTTCCATCAATCACTTTGGGAAACAAAGGCAATCCTATGAATGGAGGAAATATTAACCACCTCAATTGCTGATAACATAGTTCTAACATCATAACAAAGTCACACTTGCAGGAAGGAATGGGGAGTCAAGGAGAAAACACGTTATTGTTTATATTTCTGGGGGGATATAACATTTAACCATCCATCCATTGTCAGAAACCGCTTAATCCTTTAGAAGGTTGCGGTGAGCCGCAGCCTATCCCGGCACACACATGGTGCAAGGTAGGGCTATACTCATGATGGGACGCCAGTTCATCACAAGGCACCGGGGGAAATTTAGTCAGCAGACCAATTAATCTATGCAGCAGCATGTCTTTGGGCTGTGGGAGGAAACCGGAGAGCCGGGCGAAAACCCACGCGGACACGGGGAGAACGTGCAAACTCCACACAGAACGGCCCCCGAGCCGTGATTCGAACCCGGGGGCTTTTTGCTGTGAGGCGGCGGAGCTACTCACTGCACCACCATGCCGCCCAAATGTAAACACTTACCGGATATTTTGTATTCTGATCTCCAAGTATCTTAATACAAAACAAGAAGATTTAATGCATTATGTATTTAATAAACACCAACCTATAAAGTTTGTGCACTGGCATTGTTAGACTGCTGTGCTGTGTGTTCTCAAGCAGTGCATTCTAATGAAGACAGATAGCCATGTTATCTCTGCTCCAGTAACAGAACGGCAAAATAGCATTACATTCCAAGCAAGCGCTCTGCCTTAATGTGAAAACGACTACGTTTAATGAAGAACACACCGGCTCACCATTGGCGATACATCTAACCAAACTGCGTCTCCACCTTTCCAATACCTTACCAAAACCCTTGTGGATTCTGCCGGTTGATAAATTGCCGTAGACTTCTCAAATTGTTATCAGAACAGATGTTATTTCATTTGGCTTTTTTAAATTGACTCTAACAACCGCAGATATTTTAAAACACTGTAAGGCTGCTGATAAAATTATTTATCTTCAGATAAACATAATGAGTAGCTCTTAAGGGAAATTCTCAAGCACATGTATGATACACGAACACAACAAAATTTCTCCCACAATATATGTCAATCCTCAAAATGAAAGCAGTTGTAGACACAACACCGCTTGACTATTTACCCAAAGATGAATTCAATTCTGGGCGGCACGGTGGCGTGGTGAGTAGCGCTACCGCCTCACAGCAAGAAGGCCTTGGATTAGGGTTAGGGTCGAATCATGGCTCGGGGTGCCTTTCTTTGTGGAGTTTGCACGTTCTCGCCGTGTCCGTGTGGGTTTTGACCGGGCACAGTACAGGGTTGCGGTGAGTTGGAGCCTATCCCGGCAGACACAGGGGACAAGGCAGGGCTATACTCAGGATAGGACGCCAGTCCTTCAACAGGGCACCAGGGGCAATTTAGTCAGCAGGCCAGTTAACCTATGAAGGAGCATGTCTTTGGACTGTGTGAGGAAACCGGAGTGCCCGGCGTAAACCCACGCAGACACAGGGAGACCATGCAAACTCCACACAGAAAGGCACCTGAGCCAGAATACGAACCCGGGTCCTTCTTGCTGTGAGGCCGCAACGCTACTCACTGCGCCGCCGTGCCACCAAATACAAAATATATACATTACATTATTTATTTATCCAGGAAAGCTATTCTGAAACTGAGCATTCTGCTTGACATAGCTATATGCATCATTTAGGCACAAACCGCTGCGTGTCTCACACAAGGGGTAAAGATCATGACATATACCAATACATTGAAATAAATGTGATACCAAACATCTGCTTCATTAAATTGATCGATGCTGACGACTGATGGTGATAACTGCCATGAAGACAAATTGCTACACATAATGATGTTTAATAATGAGAATGATGATAATATATGACATAGGATGATCACAATAATGACGATTAATGAGTTTGATTAATAATGGATATTGTATTAGCATCGATGATAGTTATTGTGATAAATTTGTGGCTGAGGGAAATAAAGGGAGAAATGTAACACAAAAAATCCTTCATATTGTTTCAGATTAAAAAAATATGTTCCAACAAAATGGCCATGTTTTTTTCCAGCGCAATTTCAATATCAAAGTGTTCATTAATCCTACCCAGGATTAGGATTATTTTGGCTCCAGGATTTTTGGTGCCTTCCCTGGAGCCACATCTTACCTACACATTTGATTGACCAAACCGAGTCAGCAAGAAGCCATGCCTTTAACCAATCTCTTCCAAACAGCCAGTATTATCGGAACGTATTATTAAATGAACATTTTTTTTTTCAACACATGCACATAATTTGGTTTTGCAATGAATGTGCATTGCAAAGACATGACCACACAGCATGTGATTTAAATTATGTCGGAGGATTTCCCCCCTGCTCTCGCTGGCTGCATGCCGATGGCGGAATCGGGTGCCTCATCAAACTGTCCTCACGAGATTTCGCCTTGATTAACCGTGGGGGTCCCCGCGCTGTTAACAGCCGCAAGAAAATTCAAAGCTCTCAATTTCAGTAGATTTGTCAGTTTCTACGTGCCAAGGGAAATTGTTTGCTTTTGATTCATTTTTTGGGGGTATTATTTTTTATTTCCGTCTCTCACTCATTTGTTGGTGCCTCACAGCTGCGAGCGCCGATAGGGTACACGTCAAAGCTCTCGGTTTGAACAATTTCTGTCCTTTGAGCAGCGAGGCGTTCATCCCTGTATAAAGTATACCGCCTGACAGTTGAATGCATGGATAATGTACAGCCATTTCAGTTGTCAGCCGGCCACGTGTGCGTTGTAGCCTGTCCATTGTTCCAACTGAGGCGTTTTAATAATTGCCAAGCCCCGGGGTGAGTTGCTTGGCTTTGCCTTTGCTAACATCACGGGGTTACCTCAACGAGCTGAGTTTGACGGCAGCATTTGTAATTTAAATCCATCCATCCATCCATTTTCTAAACCGCTTGTCCTGGTGAGGGTCGCAGTGGCAGCAGTCAAAGGAGAGTTGACCAGACATCCCTTTCTTCAGCAAGATTCCAGCTCTTCCTGGGGGATTCCCAGGCGTAAAAAAAAAATCTGTGTCTGTTTGACCCTAGTGAAATATAGTCATATAATTTCACAGGGTGGAACGGTGATGTAGTAACGGTTGCTATTCTGAGCTGCTCTTTCGGGATAGCCGTGTCGAGCGACCTCCCTCGCGACGTTTCGCCTTCCAACGTGGGAGATCGCACGACACGACTATCCCGAAAGAGCAGCTCTGAAGAGCAACCGTCATCAATCGAGCAGTCAAAACCTACATCAGTCCGGTGATGTAGTAGTTCGTGCTCTGTGCGGTGAACCACAGTTCATGCCCCAAACACGGCCACCAACCGATGTGGCTCTATATAATAATAATAACATTTATATAGCGCCTTTCTGTATAAGTCCGTGCGATTTGCAAGGAAGATGTAAAGCTGAGCGCAAGGCTTTGAATATAACTTGTGCCTTGGCTGCATGCACATTTTCTGCAAATCTGGTTGTTATCTGCACTAACGA